>OZ018388.1:62672898-62749625 GCA_963969525.1 Ontholestes murinus
CCCCTTTTCGACAGGGCCCGCAGAATCACCTCCCAGGGGAGGGCAATGCCTTCGCCCCCTCAATGGTTCCCCGTTTGCTTCTTCCACGAGCCTCTGAACCTCCAACAGCGCATCCACTGTCGACCTGCCCTTCCTGAAGCCATATTGACGGCTGGAAAGACCCCCCGAGGATGAGATCGACTCCTACAGCCTGTCCGCTAGTAGCCGCTCCAGCGCCTTGCCTTCCCCGTCAAGCAGGCATAAGGGCCTGTAGTCTCCTGCCAGAATATCCTACTTGCCCCCCTTGAGTATGAGCACCAGGCTGGCCCTCT
This sequence comes from Ontholestes murinus, assembly GCA_963969525.1. Taxonomy (NCBI): domain Eukaryota; kingdom Metazoa; phylum Arthropoda; class Insecta; order Coleoptera; family Staphylinidae; genus Ontholestes; species Ontholestes murinus. The sequence goes on from OZ018388.1 coordinate 62,673,210, forward strand.
TGTATTTCGTCGGAAACACACCCTCTCTCAGACATTTGTTGTATGCCTCCGTCGCTTCCTGAGGATCGTCCCTAACGACCAGTTTGATCGCCTCGTTAGGGACGCCCCCTGGCCCAGGTGCCTTTAAGTTTGAAAGCGTCTCAATTGCCGCCAAAACCTCCTGCTCCGTGAAAAGCTCCCCTTCTGTGGAACCCGCAAGCCGTTCCCCTCCTGGTCCTCCCGGGAACAGCTCGTCCACGACGGCGTACACCCCCCCCCTCAACCATGGTTCCAACATGAGGACACCTCGCCCCCAGTCTCTTAGCAACTATCTGGTAGGGGCGGCCCCACACATCCGCTTCAACTTCCTGAAGTAGCTCCTTCCACTTTCTCTCCTTGCTACGCTTAATAGCCACCCTGAGGTCTTCCTTGGCCATCCTGCATTCCTCTTCAAGGATGCCGAGCTCCCTTCCATCCTGCCTCCTGCACCTGGTTAGGTCACGTCTCGCCGCGATAGCACGGCCTCTCGCCTCTGCGACCTCCTCGCACCACCAATACTTGGGCTTGCGCCCGCTCGGGATCCTAATTTTTGGGATGGCTCTGTCACAGGCCACCCTCAGCCTCCGGGAGAAATCTCTTGACGCCTCGTCTGCCCCCTTCGGAGCCCTACGATCCCTCATATGCGCGAGAAGCCTTCCTTCGTCACACCTCCTCAGGTCCCATCTAGTCTTCAGCTTGGGTGCGCCCCCGCCCGTGGTTTTGGTTCCTCCCACCTCAAATCGAATGAAGCGGTGGTCGCTGTGACTTTCAACTTCATCTTCAACTACCCATCCACTGATCTTCCCCAACATCGCTGGGGTGGAGAGCGTCAGGTCGATAATCGACTGTGCCCCCCTCCGGCTGAATGTAGGCACCAGCCCCTCATTGACCACCTCAGGTCCATCGTGGCCATGAATTCCAAGAGGATCTCCCCTCTGGCATCCGTCCTGTTCTCCCCCGATTGACACGCCTTGGCATTGAAGTCGCCACAGAGCAGCACCCCGCCCCCCTTCCTCGACGCACATCGTTCCAGCGAGTCGAGCCACTCGCTGAATTCCTCCCTCGTTCTATTTGGAGAGGCATAGCAGGAAAAGACCGTTAGCCCCTCCAACTCCACCCAAACCCTTCCCTGGGCTGCCCGACGCCCTGGCACTTCTTGCCGCCGTCTCGCCTAGACGGATGGCTACATCCCCCTCCCTGGTATCTCTGTACCATGCTCCAACCAGTCTAGCGTCGTTGGGCTCGCTCACCAACGTGATGTCGACCCCCTGCTCGACCATCCGGGCCTCCAAAAGATCGTGGGCTGCACGACAGCGGTTCAGATTAACCTGGAGCACCTTCCAAGTACCGCCCCGCTTGGCACTGGGCTTTCCCCTCCTCACCAGACTTCCTGTCCCGGAGTTCCTGCTCAGCCACTGCCCGCGCCTGGCAGTCCTTGCTCCCTACAAAGTGCCCACTTTGCCACCCCCCATCAGAGCAAGGAGCGCACCTCGGAGGCTCCTGATAACCCTTCTCGACGTGCCCCTCGCCGCAACACCTACGACACTGCCTCGAGTTGTCCGGACCATTGCAAGCTCATGCCAGATGTCCGTACCCTCTACACCTCCAACACGTCGGCGGTTTGGCTGATTTAGCTTGCACAAGGCATCGGGACCACCCTATGCTAATCCTCTTCCTGGTAAGAAGTTGACTCACAACTTCTGCCGAGCTTTCTACCAGGGCTATCCGGGCCGTACTTCCTCATCCAGACCACCTTGATGAGCTCCGGCCTCCCTCCTGTGCACTTGGCGACCTCACGGATTATTTCCTCCTCCGTGGTGTCTTCCTCGATTCCCTTGATTTCTACGGCCGCCTTTCTTCTGTCCGCAATCAGGGCGTTGCCCTCACCCCTCGTGTCACTTAATGTTTATAAACCTTATACAAAAGACTTAGATCTGCCCAAAATCAGACTAACCAAAATCCACCTTACGTTGGAATTAAATGATATAACACTTTAATAAATACAGATACGTTCTTTGGTAACAAGGAAATAAAACAGAAATTGTAAAAACAGTGATAAGACCTACGCTAACACATATAGTAGTAGTGAAACCTGGACAATGATGGAGCAACAAAAAGGAAGAAAAAACGCAACAGAGATGAGATTTCTTAGGAAGATAGAAAACAAGACAAATAAGATAAAAAAATAGACAATTAGACAAAACCTAAACATCAAGCCAATTAATGAAAGAATAGTAGAGCATCAGATGAGAATAATTATTGTATATTTAATTTTAATTGACAAACCCATAATTTAATTTTATATTCAACGGTAATAAATGAACTGAAGTTGACTGAATTATTTATTTCCAAGAAAAATTTAATAAGTTTATTGATTATTATCAAGAAGAACTGTCTTCTGCCAGGTTTTCCAAAAAATATTTGGCTGTGACTCTCTTTCCAAATTGATCCACAATCAAAATATAATAGTATGTGACCTGGACAAATAAACGAGACTTCTAGTGCAGAATAAAGCTAATTTGTAATATCAATGATTCAAGTTTTTATATAAATATGTGTTCTTACGCTCTTCTCAATTATTATTACATATTTTTTTTATAATTTATAAATCAAAATACCAGAAAAAACCTGGAACATATAGTCTAGCGTGACTACTAACGCGGAAACAGCTTCCAAGATGATAATTTGCAAATGAACTAGAAGTTTAATAAATTACTGGTCCACATACAGAAGTCGTGTTAATTAAATAGGTACAGCGTATTATTTTTAATTATATCATTTACAAACGCCAAAAGTCTACTTATTTCTACTAATTCTAAATGCATGACTAAACTATAAAAGATTGTACATTTTTATATGACTATAAAAAAGCTTTAACTGCCAAGAAATCAATATCTTATTTTGGGAATAGCAAGGTCAAAGTTCGTTTGCTATTCTACAGTTACAGATATCATCATCTTTTGATTATTATACTTTATTATCATGTGAATTCACTACTAAAAAGAAAGCAAAAAAGCTCTGAAGATATAAGATTTACCAACTTCCTACAAAAATAAAATCTTAAATTTCTTTAAATTTGCCTGGTCATTAATGAGCGGAATGTCCGTATTAATTTATCTTGACTAAGAAAGAGAATGGTGGTGACCGTTACTATGTGGTATGTCATTTTCAAGTGTAGGATGAAATAAAACACGATTTTCTATGTTTTTCACCACGTTATATATACATGGTTGCTGATATGTATGGAAACGGTCAAATATCTCCAAAAGTAAGATAGCTAGCAAAATTGTTAAGATACAAAAGTTTTAAAGTTTTTTAAGAACTATTACCATAAAGACAAATTAAGTATACAGGATCAGTCAATAAGTCAGGAACACCCTGTAAATACAACATCTTTATTAACAAACAAACGTACAACAAAAATATATATAATACATGTATAATAGATAATGTTAGTGGATTAGTCTGTTAAATAGCTATCGACCAGCGGTCTTTCAGCCCAGATGTGTCAGTCTTTATATGTCTCGTCAGTTTGTCTCTGATGGTGATGGTGATGATGGATGATGTGATGCGATGAATTCATATGTAGTGAATGAAGGGGTTTTATATTTTGGGATTAGGTTAGGATTTTTGCGCAAGAAGTAAAGGGAAAGAATGTGTTGGTTGAAGGAGGGTTTGGAAAATTTTTCGCTAAGGTATAGAAGGCGTTCATTGATGGGAATAACAGAGGTAATATCCTATAGGAGTTGGTTAGAAGGATTATGTAGAGGATTGCTAGGATTAGCTCATTAACTTGGATATTATGGATAGTGGGATTGCAGGAGTTTAGGAAAAGAACATTACCATAGTCAAGTAAAAGGCGGCAAATCATTTTGTAGATTTTAACGGCTGTTTTTATGGATATTCCGTTGTTTTTGTAAGTTAGATTCCTAAATAATTTGGTCCTTGTAATGATTTTTGCCTTATTTGAAGCTGTGTGACTTTTAAAGTTTACTTTTTGATCTATGGTAATGCCTAGGTATTTTATGGACGTAGAAGGGGAAACAATTGTGTGGGAGATATGGATATTATGTGTAGGATTGTTTTTACGGTGATAGGGAATTGGAACTTGAGATTTGTGGGGATTGATTTTAATTCGCCATTTTGCAAACCAGTGCTCCAGGGTGTCAATAAGCTGCTGAAGGGATTGCAGAGCTTTAGGTACGGAGGGTGCATGGAAAATGAGGGCTGTGTCATCTGCAAATTGGAGGAGATATTTTGAGGGATTAAAGGGTTGGTCGAAGCAGAAGATGTTGTAAAGTATTGGAGATAGAGGTGATCCTTGAGGTAGACCTTGTACAGGTGTAAAAGGAGGGGAGTAGGAGTTGTTGATTTTGACTTTGAAGGATCTGTTTGAAAGGAATTGCTTAATGATAAAAATAATGTCGGAAGGAATTTTGAGGAGGAAACATTTATACAGCAGACCTTGATGCCAGACAGAATCGAAGGCTTTTTGAACATCCAGTAGTAGGATAAATGATAAAATACTATTGCAATCTTTAATTAAGAATTTTAACAATTTGTTGGGTTTTTTTTCAACTCTTCTACATTAGAATTACCAATAAAGTTTTTGACTTTTTGAATATAATCTCTTTATTTAAAATTCCTTTGTCGACTTTAGTAATTGTCAGTTCATTAGGTTTGACCTTATGTTTTATATTTTATAAATTTTTGAATCTGTTATACTGTCTAGTTCTGCTTGATTAATGAGACTATTAATTTTGGTTTTACTGTGTTCGCAATCTTTGACATTTTTAGGGGCTATTTCTGTTTCAACAATTAACGTTGCTTTAAAATTTTTACAATTAATGTGAGGTAAATATTTAGGGCTTAATTCTAAAAGTGACTGCTATTGATTTGAAAATTGGGTATTTGATAAATTAATGACTCGGGTGAAATTTAGTAATATCTTTAGGAGTATGTGAAACATTACCGCTTGTTTTTTGATGCTGGCGATTTTCTTCTTTTGTGCCTGACTTTTTGTAGATGATGGGACTCACTTTGCTTCTCATCAAAAAAGTTGAATTCCACTGGATGCAGGTGAAACAATAATTCCGCGTAGAGTACTTTCAGGTATGTGAGAATTACGTCGCGTCTTCGGTACCAAAATCTTGCTTCTTCTTTAATCCTTAATATTTGGGCTGCTCTTTTAGTTTTCTTTCCGACGAGGGTGTTGGTACTCATTATAATTTGTGCGTATTTAGGTGCAAACACATTGGATTAAATCGGATAATCCTGACATTACTCTCATTAATGACCCGTAAATCTTATACCCTCCCCTCTGTCTATTGTTTTAAAATTTGTATAAATTTGTGTGTCGAATGTAATTTTAAATATTATTGTTTGATAATGACAAACCGAAGTTGCCTAAACAATAGTTACAAGAATAAATAAAAAAGTGATACCAACAAAGTTAATTGTTTTATTAATTTTGAATTATCAAAGTATATTACGAAGTAAAAGACTCACAATTACTTAATTTTTCAAAATCTTAAGTATTTGAAATACAGGGACTACGGGCAAATTCACACACATATGCAAAGATATGTTTAAAAGTAGATAGAGCAGTATCTGGGCGCCTTAAAACAAACATAACCGTTAAAATTTCAGTCTCCAAAATTAAGAAATTAAGAATACTTTTTCTTTTATGCAGAAAATTTAAAAAAAACATTAAAAAACACTTATTTTTTTGTTAAAAACTACTTTGATACAATACTTTTACAAGTTTGATGCAACTAACTATTCAATCAAAATATTCAAGTTACTTCATCAGATCATGTTTTTTACATTTTGAATAATGCACAATGCATTTATTTAATGATGTACTTCATTTCCTGTTATAAAGGCAAAACGAGTTAGGATTCAAAATAAAAGAATCTTTATATACCCTTCTAAACTATGTTTAAATTTTTTAGAATGTGTATTTATTCTTTATCATACTTTAATTTTTCTTTAACAAAATTAGATTTCAACTTATAATTTTTATAAGACCATAATAATTTCAATATTCAATATTCCTATTTCCTCGATATCTGTATTATTATTACATAATTACAATTGAATACTTGTTCTGTTCAACTACCTGATGAAACCACGGTGTGGTGAAACATTGTAGTAGAGTAATAAAAACATTTTTGAAACCATATACTGTGTCAGTATTTTATGAAGTGATAAAAACTGTGTTTCTATTTATAAGAATGATTGATTTTATTTGTAAAATGTCTGTTAATAGTTAAAATTTTACTAGGAAAAATAACATTTACTGAAAGTATTATGTTGAAAAAGTCGTTGTAAATAAATAATACTTTAATAAATATTTTGTAGGAAATTAATTTATTTCAACAATTTTTTAATTTTGTTTAATAATATATTTTTTAAACATGCAAATAGTTTTAATACAATAAATAGTGCTATAGAAAAGTGGGGCGATGATTAAACGATTAAAATTACGTACTTATACAAATAAGTATCTTGAAATTACAATGTTTTTTGCGCTACCATCCTCAGCCATCTACAGAAATTCGTCGTGGACCATTGCTTCCCAACCGCGTAAATTCACCTGGCACAATTGTTTGATGTAGCTTTTCTAGTTCTAAAACCACCAGAACTGTGGATTTCCTTGTCACTGTCTAGCTGGTTCTTTCTGCTTCATTAAAAAACCACAAAACAATGTTACTTAATCCTTATTTATCTTTCTATATATAAATAACATAAAATTAGGCGTTATTAGTAAAATACATGATTTTTAATTAAGATTATTAATCTTAGATTAATTTGCAAATAATAACTATACTATCCATACATGCTTTCACATTTTTTGGCTTCAACATTTCCTATTGTAATCTCGTTAACATTTTAAATAATAAAATAACGAAATATCCAATCAATGTTATAAATTATTTTATTTATTTTTAAACTATAAATGTGATGTATTTTCAAAAGCTTTTATTCGGTGTATAAATGAATAATATTAATTTAAGTAGTCAAGAAATTAATTTGAAAATAAATTGAATTTTCCGTTCTTTTTCGGCTGACATGTAATGATTAAAGAAAGGTAGTTAATTTGCCGGAAAGCCTAACAAAACCATTAAAAGTATTCAGTTAAGTGCAGTAGAAAATAGCAACAGATAAGGTGCATATCCGACACAACATTCTATACGAATTCCAAGGAAAAATGCTACAAGAGCGTGCGAATCAATTTGTTTCTTTCCCGCTAAAGGAGTTGGATCGTACAATGTGTGCGCATTTTGGTGTAACCGGTGAATTCTGTATGAAGGAGAAACAACGCCATGGAGGACTTAGAAACTGCGATTTGATTTCTAAACGCCTACATGATATGACAAGGTCTCACTGAAATCAACAAAAATCAACGAGTGACAGTGTGTCTTTTTCTGCTGAATAAACAGCGCCGAAATTCTTTCTTGTGGAAAATCGTTACGGGCGATGAGAATCCGAAACGTAGAAAGTTATGATAAATCGCGGCGAATCGTCACATTCGCTTGTAAAACCCAATTGCGTCAGAAATTAGGTCCTTCTATGCATTTGGTGGGATATGAAGAGCCAGTGGCGTATTCAGGGGGGGGTAATTGGGTAATTACCCCCCCTAAGAATTATTTATTCGCTTATTTTGTTTATTCTTAAAAATTACTAATATTTCAAACAAACAAGTTAACTGTTGGTAATTCTAGTCAGCGATCTATGACAGTGCATTTTTCCATTTTCACAAATTAAAATTATCTGCGCAAGCACCGTTAGAAAAGTGATGACTTCCTTTGCACGGGGGGTTCCCCTTTCTAATAATACCCGACATCATAGAAAATATACATATATTGATACTATTCGCCTCTTTGGTATCGTAAATCGTTACATTGTTTTACATTAAAAGAGCGCGATTCACATTTCTTAGTTTAATTTATAATATTTCTGGTCTTACTTGGTTTAAATGTAAAAGATAGAAACCGAAACTGTTTACACGTCGCATGTAAATCCTAAATTTTTAGTGATTACTGATAAATTACCAATTTATTATAATTCGATCAATTATACATAAGGTATTTTTTTTGATTTTAGGAATAATATATGCATTCTTTTAAATTAATTTATTCCTGATTTTTGTTGTAATTAAATTAGTAAATGAAAATTGATAATCTACGTTGGATTCATTTGTTCAGAAAATTAAAAAAACACGATTTTTCAACAAATAAAGATCGATCTATGTCAACAGTCAATTTAAATCATCCATCTACATCTTCATTGACATTTAGCAGTAGAAATCTTCACTAGGTTGTTCCCATCATGAGAAAAAGAAGCATACAACATGTACATATAGTAATGTTGAAATTTACATTCATATAGTTAAATTTAGTAATGTTAATGAAATTGAGAAATTTCGAATTTTAAATTGTAAAAGATACTTTTGTTTTACCCTATTCTGTACATAAAAAGGAGGAAGGATATTAAATATTGCTTGTCTGGAAAACATTTTAGACAATTTAATTGGTTAATCTTTTCTAATCATTTAAACAGATTCTTTTGCAAATATTGCTTCTTTTTTACAAAATTTGGTGGGTTGCACCAACAAGCGCCATTGCAAAAATAAGTATCTCAGACAGTATCTCAATATTCTAAATTATCAGGTAAAAATGTTGTGTTATAAAAATATTACCATAAAAATTCAATTGTTTATGCGAAATTGTTTTATAAAATCAAGAGATACAAGAACTAAATTAAATACGGAAAGACTTCGACAAATTGAAGAAAATAGACATACATTAAAACCAATAATCAAAAGTATCATATTTAGGGGAAACAAAATATTCCCTTGCGAGATCATCGTGCTGCTGGTTCTCTCTTAAATACAAAATCTATTACAAACGAGGGCAATTTTTGTGAAATTCTACATTTCGAATTGCATCTGGTGACAACTTTAAAAAATCATTTGGAAAACCATTAAACATATTTCACAAATGTCTCTTGAAATACAGTGACTTTGAGTAAATACAATAAATAAAATGAATCTTGCTCTAATAACTTTATAAATAACACTATTGATGTTTTATCCAACAAGGGGAAAAATACTGCCACATCTTTTAAACAATTTATAATGATGCAGTCAATATTTTAAACGAATTACAAATTTAAATGACAAAACCGCGAATTACCAAATGCCAGAGGAATAGACCAAACCTGGATAAACCTATTATAGCAGATTATTTTTATTTATCTTTTTCCCTTTTATCCATTATGGGTATCAGACTTATTTTCTACAATATGTCTGAGTTAATTTCTTTTACACTTCTTTACCACTGTTGCGTAGCTTGTGCTATTTTCTTATTTCTTTCCATTCTATTCCTTTTCTTTCCGCTGCTTGATGCTTGATGTACTTGCTCGTTCCAACCCTTGGTCTTCCTAATTCCCTCTTTCTTTCTTAGGTATCTCATTTCCATTGCATTGGTTTTTTTTGTTATTACTCTCTGTGGTTACTCACGATTCACTACTATAGTCCATCCGTTGGATCTTCCGTCGTACGTCACAAACTATCGCTTCAAAAAACAAAAGTTTTACAGTGCGTTCTTTTTCTAACGCATTTGGTTTACTTTATCAGACTGAATGTTTTTGTGTCGTTTCTCGAAGCGATATTTTGTGACGTAGGACGGAACATCCAACGGATGGACTATATATAGCAGTTAATGTCTTTTATATACTTCTGTTTTTATTGTTTTTGCAATCTCTTTTTTCTCTAAGAATGTTTTCTTTATTGTGTTGTAGATCATTCCTGCTTTGCCTAGTTTTTCATCTTTTTCTGATTCTATCTTCCCTGTTTCCTTTATTGTTGATCCCAGGTATTTAACCCTATTTTGTGATTGCTCTCTTTTGATGATATTATATTTATCTTTTCCAGCTCTTTTTTGAATATTTCCAGGCTTTCTTCTGAATCTGCTATTAATGTTATGTCGTCGGCAAACATTAATACATATTTGCATTTTTAATAGTTTTTAATATTTCTATACCCTATCTTTGTGCTTTCGGCTCTTTGTTTGCTATTTCTTATTGCTTCGTCATTAAGTGATGCAAATAGTAACGGGGTTAATATACATCCTTGTCTCAGTCCTGTTTTGGTCTTGAACTCCTCTGATTATTTATTTCCTATTCTTACTTTATTTTTGTTATTTCTTTATTATATTTATAATGCTTTTTTTATCCTTCTTGTCTCGAGTATATGCCATATGTCCTCTCTTCTTACCCTGTAATACGCTTTTTTAGGTTGATGAAGCATATGTGTAAATCTTTTCCCTTTTTAATCATCTTTTCTGTTAATTGTCTCATTATGTATATTAAATCTTGTTTGCTTCTATTTTTCTGAATCCGTGTTGTTCTTCTCCCAGCTGTTGATCTAATTTTCCTCTTATTCTTGCTTCTATTAACCTAGTAAAAATTTTCCCTGGTTTGATTGTGAGTGTAATACCTCTGTAGTTATCATATATTTTTGTGTCTCCTTTTTGTGTATGGATATTATAATTCCCTTGTTCCATTCCTCGTGTATCTTGTGATTTTTGATAATGTCATTTACTATTTCCAAGAATTCTTCCTTCCCCTTTCCCCATATATTTCATTATTTCGGCTGTGATGTCATCTATACCTGGAGATTTTCCTAGTTTTATTTTTTTGATTGCTGCCTCCAGTTCTTCGATTCTTATTTCGTTGATTCCTCCATTTGTTTCACCTTCTATATCTCCGTGCTGGTCTGTTTTGGTTATTTCATTAAAGAATTCTTTCCATCTTTCTAATATCTTCTTTTCTTCTGTTATTATATGTACGTTTTTATCTTTTATACTTGGCTGGGTTATTGTATTTTAATTGCTCATTTGTTTAATAGTGCTGTTAAACATCTTTTTGTTTTCTGTGAACGTTTTTTTCAGTTTTTCAGTTGAATTTTTGTTCCACATTTTTATTTGCTATTATATATCTTCTATAATCTTATTCTTTCCTTGTTTCCTTGTTTAAGTTTTCCAATTCTCTTCTTTTGTTTTTACAAATTGTTTTACCTCTTCTGACTATCACCTGTTTTTCTTCCTCTGTTTGTTTGATATAGTGATTGTTTCACATCTTTCTTGGGCTGCTTCACTTATGATTTCTTTGATATTTTTCTTTTCTCCTTCTATTTTGTCTTTTCTCTATTTTTGATTGGTATTCATTCCTAGTTTCTTTCTTTTCAATTTTTGGCTTTATGTGTTTTTGTTTATTATTGTTTTCGACTTCGTATACTTCAAGTTTTCAGCTTCTGTGTTAATTTATATTTTTACCAAGTAGTGGTCGCTCCCTATTTCAGCTTGTCTTATTACTTTAACATCTTTCACCTTTTCCATTCTTCTGCGTCTATTAAGAAGTAGTCTTTTATTTCTCTTTTCTTAGTCTAACTTCTCTAGTGTGTTTATGTATGTATTTGAATTTTGTGTTTGTCACAATGAGGTTGTTTGCTATACATAATTCTATAATTATTTTTCCATTTTCGTTTCTGTTCTCATCTCCATACTTTCCCCTGTATATTTTTTGCTCTCTCTCTTCTTTTAGTTCTTTGTCATTTCTCTCATGGAGTCTTTAAACATGCTCTTTAATTACTCCATTATCACATCGTTCTTAGATATATTTAGATTTTCCTTCTCCGTGAGTTTTTTTTTTCTGTTTTCATCTTCCTTTGTTTTATTTTTGTATTCTGTTGTTATGACAACGTTTTGTTTCACTGCTTCGTTTTTCTATCTTTTTCTATTCTCCATTGCTCATTTGGAATCCTTTTTCTATCTTTTTCTATTCTCCATTGCTCATTTGGAATCCTTGGAATCCATAATTAGGGCTGTCGATATCTCTTTCTCTTTTTGTACTCATTTGTTTCTTTATTTCCCACTTCCTTTTAGTTTTATATATTTTAACACTACTTATTTATTTTTTTATGGACTTTTGCATGTACGTGGTTCGCTGTTTTAAGTTCCTCTGAACTGAACAGAGGATTATTATCGAATTAATATATATTTACCTCTCCTGAATAATATTATTACAGATCTGCAATACAGATTTAATAAAGACACGATGAATTTGTTCAAATTTAACACAACAATACCTAGTGTTTTATTGATAACAAACTGGCGAAGATTTAGATGTCACTTCAAAATCTGTTGCAACATATTTAAATAAAATTTTACCTGAAAACGTAACATGTGCAATAGCAATTAAGTCTGAATTGGCATTTTGGAAATTACAATGGCAAAAGAAAAAGAAAATCAAAGAACAATTACCAGAAAATGCTTTAGATGTATACAGAAAATATGACCCGAATTTCGTTTTTTTAATAAATTTAGTTACAAAAATCTGTTTCAAATTTTACAAAATATATTATTATGATTTTATATGTGCTATATTTATTTCGGGTGTGATATTATTTTGTTTATATTTAAAAATAATAGAATTATATTTTATTTATTTATGGTATAAACAAATATTTTCATTTTTTCAAATTACCCCCCCTAAGCCATTTGACTGGAAACGCCCTTGTGAAGAGCATTTATTATGAGTTGTTGCAAGCGGGTGAAACAGTTACTACTGTTACTGTAAACGTCAAATAATCCGCTTGAGTTAAGAATTGTAACGAAAACAATCATATAATAGTAGAGATGAACAGAAATTGTAGCATGACAACGCCTGGAAGCTCATTGCTTCCAATACGAAAGACATCATAATGAGCCTTGATTGGTACATCTTGTAGCACCCGGTATATTTACCAGGAGTTGTTCCATCCGATTATAAAAAAAATAAAGATATTAAAAAAATACCACTTCTTCTTAAAGTTATAAAAAGCAACGGCGAATACTTGGAACAATTTAATTTATTTACTTTTAATAAACATTAAATGGTGCTGAAAAAAATATTTATTTGTACACCTAATGTAAATTGATAAGTAAGTCGCGTAGTTTTCAGAATTATTGCGAAAAATATCTATGGCATTTTAATAATTTGTTGTGTTACTTCTAGAGATTGTATTGTTTTAGCTGACTCACCCTTAAAAGACGATTTTAAATTTTTGAATTTCTGTAATACTGATAAATTTAAATCATTACCAATTAAATAATGAAACGAATCTCTACATGAAAACCACATTCTTTGATTTCTACTAAACGTTGGCAAAACAATATGATGGTTGATAGATAAAAACAATATGAGGCAACTTTACTTTGGTGTAACTGATGTGTTTTTTCATTGTTCTTTTCATTAATTCTTTTTATTTTCATTCTCAATTTAGTTAGGATTTTTCTTAAATTAAACCCGGTAATAAATCATTCAAGGAAAAAATTCTGAATAGATTTATAAACATTAGTAAGTTCTAGAAAGAATTGGGTACACGCATACAATTTTTATATCAATAAATGTATGTTATTATGATTGCTAATAATGATTTATCTCAGTTTATATATTTTTCTTTATAAATATTTGTTTATTTATTTAACAAATGCACTTTAAAATTATAATATTTTTAAATTTATCAACATCACTATCATTTAATTCTTGTTGAATTTTTGAAATTTTCGATTTAATTGTTTGACGGTGTTTATCTAATACTCGCTGGCTCTCTTCATAATTAAGGTTCTGTGGACATGATAAAAATTAAAAGGAAAAGGAGGGGCCCACTTTAATGACTTGGAGGACTTATCTCTGCAACACTTGTCTTCTAATGCGGTGATGTCTCCTGAGAGTCCATGGATCCTCGTGATGTTGCTGCTCTCAAGTACCGGCACGATTGGCATCCACGACTGTCTTCTGACGCTGTGACGATGCTGCTGCTCCGATCAACGTACAGTGACTTGGACAACGTTGTTCTACAATTACTTTACCTCAGTAATCTTATTCAAACTGTTTTCATCATCCGATTCGAAACACCAAAATGTTACTGATTAATTCTTAGGAAAACCGTTTATTAAATTAAAGGACACATAAAAATATACAAAATTTATTTTTAAACGTTTCTATAAATGACAAGGTCAACGCGTAGTTTTTTGCCCAGTGTGCTCTGATATTAAAATGCAAATAAGGGTTTGGAGTTGTGATGACTCAAGTAAAAGCGCATCAATTATTAATTCATACATACACGCTGGTTGCAGTTGGGTGGGTGACCAGTACCATTCACCATTGGGATAAAATTAATGGTGCTTTAGGGTGACGAGGCGATCCTTTAAAGTAACAAGCTCATTTACACACACACACAAATACACAAATCACGCGGCGGAAGGACCACGTGGTCGATAGCCAAACACTACTACTACTAATTCATACATGTAAAAAAACGTTAAAAGTATTTTCACACACTTAATAACAGTAATATTATTTACGACTATATAGCAAATAAAATATAAATTACTTTTAAATTAATTTGTTGATTTAATCTTTATTACATTAAAGCACTATAGGCAACCCAAGTATCTACATATGGCAAGTTATTTTCGATTTAATACTGCTCTTTTCTTCTACTAATATATATTACTAATAAACAAACTACTTATTAAAAAATTTGTTTCAAAAATAAATTCCAAATTTATTTACATTTAAATAAATTTGTCGATTCAATATATTACATTAAAGCACTATAGGCAACCCAAGAATCTACATATTTACGATGGTAAATATTTAATATCGCACTTTTCTGTATATACTACTACACGATACTAATAAACAAACTATTTATTAAGATATCAAAAAAATGTTTTAAATATTAATACCAAATTTAGGACTACCTGCTACTTAATACAACTTTAAAACAACAATTATTCCGAGAAATTTAAAATACTTGATTTCTTATTTTCGCTGACAAATAAATCTACATGTATACATATAATAAACATAATATAAATACAAAAATTAATATATATACGGGTCCTGTTAATGAGGAAATAGATTCCTGGAATCAAAATATGATGATTTAACACAACTTATCTATGTCCAACTGTTTAAGTTTAAGCCAAAAGTAATGTTCCAATTTCCCAAAAGTATTATTCATTTTATTTATAGCAATTGAAAGCTGCATTCGATCAACCTGAAATATATTATTAATGATTATCATAATATAACGCCTCTTTTATGTTATTATATTAAAAAATACTTCTTAAAACTTCAGTTTACTTGAAAGTTTTTTTGTCTTTCAATAATATTTGATATCTTGTATAATTTTCCTACAAAAAATAAAATTTGGAATGCACATTATGCACTTATTAATAAGTATATTGACTTAATGAATCGAATGAAAATAAGTAATAGCAATTGGTAGAATAATTCAATTCAAAACAATATCTAACACATTTGAAACAAATTCTTTCTCAAAATCCTAATAAAAGCAACATATCTATTTGTTCCAAATATGAATAATTATAATAAAAATATATGTCCTTTACGTTGTAGAAAAATAACTAATAATTAGATAAAACACGAAAATATTTCGTAAATCTACAACTACTTGTTGTTTTATCTAATTATTAATGAACAATTATAATGAAGTTAACAATTAATTATCAAGAGGCGCTTGGTAATTAATATTATGCATAATTTAAATTTTTAAACTACAAAAAATATGTATTTTCAAATACTTGGAAAACTAGATTTTGTTTAAACTAGATTTAAAAATTGTATTTTACTTTTTCTCTTTCTAATAGCATTTTTTTAATTTTTGCAAGGTTGACCAATAAAAAATTATTTCAGTTTTTATATTATGGTACTACTGTTCGTTGTCAATCAATAATTGCCATATCTGAAATGATGTTATAACACTCATTTATAATAAATTTCAGTCAGATCGAATAAAGCATTCAATTGTTATGAATAAAATAAATATTTTTTGGAATTTTAAATAATCATATTTTGGTTCCAAAAATTTATGGTTCAACCATTTCCCCATATTAACAGGAAACCCTGTACATACATATAAACACAAACTATCTTAAAATTAGTAAAATCAGTATTTGACATATCATTTTTTACATTAATAAAAACAAAAGGGTTTATTACTCACTCCTTCAGCATAGTCTATAAACTCGTACATTCTATCACTTTGTGATCTATAGTCTAATCTCAGTCCGTCAAGCATGTATTGACAAAATGCTATAAACGATTTGATTTTTTTGAATGTATAAGGTTCCCATAAATGTTTTACAATTAGTAAAGCAATAATGAAATTAAATTTTAGGGGACAGGTTCTATTAAATTCATATACGTTTTAATTTCTCAGTATAAATCACTTTGTTTTACAAAGTTATCATAGAGAAATTCATTTTTGGCAATCTTGTCATAAAATTTTTATATATATTTAAAAAATGTAATAGTATTTTCAAACATTTTTATAAATGACAAGATCGTTATGTAGTTGCCTCGTTACTTTAAGGAATCCCCTGTCAATCCAAAACACCATTAATTATATCCTAATGGCACAGGTCACCAGTCGTTTCATATTTTTTTTATTTATTTTGTAGATAAGTTAGAGAGATGTAAATATCTTGTCTATATTTGTCTTGATCCTCTATTATTATCTTCCACAAACATACCATTTTTCTTACAGTATTATAAAATCATCATTGCCATTTTTCTTGGTTGGGTTTCTGTTAACCATTTATGGCTTATTATATAGCTCAACTGGCATATTTACTTCTGGTATTATAACTTCTAAGGGTATAACATCCATCTCAAGTAGTAAGGTCTAAATCATTTTCAAAATGCGACCATGGGAGTTGTGTGCGAGAGACTAAAATGGTTACATCATGTAGAGCTCCAGGTCACCCTGCAACAATATTAAATTTTTTAATTAGTATTCCGAACATTCTATTACCTCTTGGTGAAATTTTTTTTATGGGCAACCGTATGGGCCCACCACTGGCGTTTTTTAATACGTGTAATTATACCCCTTAACACAAGTTTTACCATGGGTACAGTTGCTCTAGCATAAAAATGGTTTGCAATAAATTTAAAAAAACCTTCCTTAGCAATGAAGAAAAATTATATAAATGGATTTATTTTTGTTCAGGCCTATAAGTAATAAAGCATACACATTAACGATTTAATTAAAAAAAAACATTAAATGTATAAGGTATTATTAAGACAAAAAGCAATTCAGTTATAGAAACTACTTTCATTTCCTGGCTGCCACAACAGATACTGTATTATTTAAAACAAAATTGTATGTAACAAATAGCACACCTATCAAACAAACACTGTTTTGAATATATACTCAGTGCAAATTGTTACTCCCTAATGATAAAAATAAAAACTACTTTGAATATATTTATTTCTGCCAAATAAAAAAAGTGAATTTTATGTAAAAGATATGAAAAATTAAATTAATTTACAGTAATTGTATTATAATGAAAAAGACAACAATTAAATAATGTATAAATCAAGTCTTCAAAACCTCATTAATACAATCTTAATATAACTTGATTTTAAATATGAGCAAAACTTCCAATAAGATAAATACATTGAAAACTGAAAAACTTATTCTAGCACAACAACACAAAATGTATTACGTGCTAATTATAAATTCAGTTATATAACTATGTAAAAAAATAAAGGTTAGTTTTTAAAACAAATACTAATATAATTACCTGGCTGTTCAATTGTTGAATTTTTATAACTATCTGATGTTTCAAACTGCAGATTCTTTGACATATGAACATTCTGTTGGAATCATTTTTTTTTCTATGCAGCAATTTTTTAGTTCCAAAAAGAAGGTATTTTTGTTCAAAATGGTGATTACAAAGTTGGTAGGATCTATAAATGGTTTTATGACTTCATTCATTGAACTTGCTTCGATATGTTAGCAACCCATATACTAAATCGTTCATGAAGTGGAAATCGATGGTGACTGTAATTGTATCACTCCTATCAGGAACTTGCAAGAGTAATAGTGTACCTACAAATTGGTAAAATTAATTCAAAACCTAGTAAATATACACAAACATTCACTAAATTCTAATTAATACTAAATTCTACTTAAAACTAAATATTATATAATTAAGGATTAAGGAATTTTAAAGGATAAATTCGTACAGATCGATTGAACAGGATAGTATTTAAATAAGTAATTGGGCAGGTTTTCACCTTCATTATACATATTGATAATTCAAAATAAACCGAATAACTTTATTAGTATTACTTTTTAATTATTAATATTTGTTTCTATAGTATAGCCAACTTCAGTTTGCCATTTTCAAACAGTTAATTAACTGCTTGTTAAAACTATAGCAACAAGTGTTATTAAAGAATAAAGTGATACCAAAAAAGTTATTCCTTTTATTTTGAATAATACTATGGCTTTTTATTGTTATTTTATTGTTATTGTTATGAGAAGATTTATGATTAAATAATTAAAACACTTACTTTCCCATTTATTTTTATATGCTAGGTGTACATTTCAAAAGTGCTAATTATCAATAGCTAATTGACAAATTTCAGGTAGGCCGCTTACATATTTCAATACTAAAACTCACAAACAGAGGCGGCTTCAGTATGTGGAAAGGGCAGGCGGATTACATAATTCTAGTTCTGGAAATTCTCAAAGGTCGAATTTTATATATATATATATAGCAGTTTATGTATTAAAATAGAATAATACACAGAAATTGAACGGTGAAACAACTTATTTGTATTTAAAGTATAAGAAAGTGAAAAAAGATTACAAGGTTCTGATTATTGCAATTCTTAAACTGTGTTATCTCTAGTAATGGATTGTCAAGTAGGCTCAGGTCAAAATTAAGCAAATTGTTTTTACTTAATTTCAACCTGGGACTACTTCACAATTAGAGATAATACAGTTCAAGAATTATAGGAACCAGAACCTTGTATTTTTTTTATTTTTCTATACTTTGCTCACAAATAAGTCATTTGACCCTTCAATTTTTGTGTATTATTCTTTTTTAATAAATAAGCCTTATATCAAATTTGTCCGTTAAGAATTTTCAGAACTAGAACTTTGTAATCAACCTGCATTTTATAACACATATATGTCAGCTTTGTGTATCAATTTTAGTATTAGTATATTAAAGCGCCCTACCTGAAATTTGTTTGTTAGCTATTGATAACATGCAATTAGTGCTCGAAATGTAGATCTAGAGTATAAAAGTAAACTGTGAAGTAATCAGTGTTATGATATGATTTTAAATTGGGAGAAGTAATACACTTGTTGTGTTCCATATATATTTAAACAGATAATTAACATGGGTTTTGATCATTAAGGATCATTATCAAAGTCGAAACTAATTTGCAAATAAAAATATCAAGTAACAGTTCTTGGGATACAAGGTGTGTGAATGTAAATGCCAGAATTAACGTAAACACACTACAATTTGTCTTCAACGAATATCCACTGTAAGGTAATTTCCTACAGTGGATAGCCGTCGAAGATAAAGTGTGTAGTTTATATCCACACACCGTGTGTCTCGAGAATTCTTATTTGACATTTTTATTTACAAATTAGTTTGAACTTTTTAATGATCCATAAGAACTGAAATACGTATCAGTTATCAGATTAAATTTATATGGAACAAAACAAGTGTAATTCTTCTCACAATTTAAATATTTTTTTCCATCAAGAGAGTAAGACAGCAATTGTAGAATGTATATGATTGTGTGTTATTAATAGAGGTTAAAATTTTTAAATATAACTAATTCGAAAATCAATAGTGTTCCCAGTTTATTTTTTTATTTTAGCGGTAAAATTTAAGTAAGGTTTACACTCGGTAGATGGCAGTAACATATAATATCAAAGCAGTGATTAGTTTATCTATGCCCTAGATGAAAAAACACAAAGCTCTACAGGAGGTATACTTTGATAATTTTCTTTTTTTTTAATTTTACTGCAAGATTGAATACTTTTTTATTTAGCAATGAATACATGGAATAAAGCTGTATAACTTTTACAGATTACTTTTTATAACACCCACTTAATGTAAATAATTATGCAATATAGAGGTCGCCATAATAAAAATTTAAGCATGGAATTTAAAGTAAATATTGAATTAAGATGCATGAAATTCAAATATGAATTACATTTTAGTTAATATCTCGGTTAGTAATTTAATTGCTGCACGATCTGTCTTTTTAAATGCCAGTTTGTGTTATAAAGAATCGTTCTTTACACTTGTATCTTAAATAATGGTTAATCTATCGGTTAGTATGCTGCGATGGTTATCAAACGACTTTAAATAACAATATTTACTTAAACTTATTCATTTATTATAGCTACTCCGAAGTAAATGGCGAGCTGAACTGGTTATATTATTAACAATAAATAATATTTAAATGCAGCTGGCGAGCTGAACTGGTTATATTATTAACAATAAATAATATTTAAATTTGTAAACAAAACCTTGCTATTAACTAAACACAAAATATACGAAAGTCATCCTTTCGGAATAAAATTTCTAAAGAGAGGAAGCTATATTGTTGTTCCAGAAGAAAGGGGTATTTTGTCGATACAATTAAATCATTTAATGATTAATTATTTATATCAGTACCGTAGTCGCTGCTATCTGATTTTTTAAAGTTTTTTCTAACTGTTACAGTCCTTTATAATTAATGTGTCTTTGTCATTATATTTTTTTGTTGAGTTTTATTAGTTAATAATTTAAAAAAATGTAAAGGACACAGTTTTATCGTTGATTGAAATATTTCAATCAACGGTTTTATACAATTTTAAACAAATGAATAAAACAATTCAGAAAATATTTATCATAATTTTTTTAAATAGAAACTATAGTTGGGTATGGCCTCATTCAATATATTATTTTTTCTCTTTAATCTGTTATCACATATGACATTGATATTTTTAAAAATACATAAGTGAGATACAGTCATTTTTAACTTTTTTTATAAATCCCAAAAATGTTTAGCCATGAAAAAGAGAAAAGTAAAACAATTCCAATTGTTTATTCTATTTACATATTTCATTCAATTTGTTCATTAAGTGGTTTTGTGGTGTTATGAGTGATATTGAATTTTTCTAACAGAGAAAAGTGTGACATGCTTATTTGGTACATTAAATGTAATAAAAGATAGTTGGTTCTAGGCCCGATACTATTCCTAATTTACATAAATGACATGCCAGAAGAACTAAGTATAGCCAATGCAAAATTATTTGCCGATGAAAGTACAATGGTTGTTAATGGGAAAAGCATTGAGGAGGTCTCAGAAAAGAGTTGAATAGTAACCAACAAAACTATAGACTGGTGTGTTGAAAATGGCCTTGTTTTAAACAAAGCAAAAACTAAAACAATAACGTTCACAATTACTAGAGCAGCCTAATAAACAGTAATCAAACTACAAATTTTCTGGGAGTTCATATTGATGCAGCCATGAGATGGGGCTGTCATGGTTCAGAACTAGCTAAAAGGCTACCAAAAATTTCATTTGCTATACGTAAACTCACCGGTACAGTATCATATAGTACAATTAAGATGGCTTACTATGGATATTATCAATCAGCTATGACATATTCAATTTTACTCATCCTGCGTTATCACATATTCAAATACAAATAAGTGCAATCCATATTCCGTATCTTGGTCGGATTAGGTTATCATGAGAACTGCAAAAACAAATTCTGAGAATGAATCAATGCCTCAAATATATTAGGAAGTACCCTGAGAGATACACCATTCTGGAACATAATCACGAAACGACATAGAGATAATTTTTTAATGAGCTATAATAGACATAGGAGATGGCACTCTGGTGTTATTTATTTTGATGTCAACTGCTACAACAAGTTGCCAACATAAGTAAATTAAATAGAAGGCCGAATTCAATAGTGAATTCTTAGCTTAAATTAAATTAAACTATTTTAATATGTTTGTGCCTAATAATTTTATATTTTTAATTTTATTATATGTCTATTAGTTTTTATAAATTGTATTTATTATTTTAACTTTTGATATTTTAATATTTAACCCATATTTATGTTATAAATGTTTAACTTTACAAATTTATAAATTTTTTCGTGTAATTTATAATAATAATAATCTTTATTTAGCAATCTGCTATATAACAACATAGAATGATAAAACATTTTATCTCACTTAACCTATAAATTATATCTATATATGTATAATAAATCTATAACGTAATAATACTGTGATAAAATCAGTCCAAAAACATGTTTTTATACAATAAACAAAATAAATCTATAACTTAATAATACTTATTTAAATTTGTACTTATAGCTATACGAACATTTTATATTAACACTCGTTATACTCAATGCACTCAATGGTATGACTATTAGTAAAGATCCTTCAAGTATTCTATTAACTTTATTTTATATTTATTTATATTTTCTTCTACTTTTAGAGCTACCGAAAGATTATTATACTCTCGTACAGCTTTATAGAAAATTGTGTTTTGTATAATATTATATCATATTCTTGTGTTCAAGAAAGATATTTCCTCTGCCTCTTGTGTTGTATACATGGACATCTGCATTGGTAATGATACTACTATCGAAATACTTTTCCATTGCGAATCTTATGAATAAAAATTAAAGCTTTAAATTTCACAAAATTTTCAATGTTAAGCCACTCCAATCTTTCCAGCATTGTTCTGATATTAGTATAATTATTGCAGTTTAAAATTATTCTCATCCCTTTATTTTGCAATATCTGAAGTCTTTTCAAAGATCCACTATTTGCAAGATACAGAATAGTTCCTGCAAAGTGAAAATGTGGCAGTATGATGGTGTTGTATATGATTGTTTTGGTGGCTTGCGACATATAATAATTAGTTCGTCTCAGCACACCTAACTTTTTTCCTATTTTTTTTACATGTATAGTCTATATGTTCATTGAATTGTAATCGCTAATCTATATAGAAATTTGTTGTTGAGTTACGTGAAGATATAATTAAAACTTGATTAAAACACTAACACTTTCTTCACAATTAATTTTTAGCTTATAACTATTGATAATGGGTGCATAGTACCCGAAATGTACATCTAGCGAAATAAAAATTAATTGTGAAGAAAGTGTTAGTGTTTCATCGCTAATCTAATTGAACTCCTAGGTATTTTATAGAATTAACATAATTTATAGGGCAATTATTGAATTTAAGCATATTATTTTCTATGGAATAATCTTTTCTACTTATAATCATTGCCTTAGTTTTAGTGGTATTAATTTTTAAACTATTTTGCTGTAACCAATTGTTTAGATTAATTAAATCACTATTTATTTCATTTGTTGCTTTTGCTATATCTGCTGATGTATTATATATAATAGTATCATCTGCAAAGAGATGGAATTTTCAATGACTCAAGCAGTTTCCAATATCATTTATGTACAACACAAAAAGCAGAGGCCCCAAGATACTACCCTGCGACTTATCTCCAATCTTTACTTTTTGGGTTCTATTGTTCAGGTAACTGGTAAACCAATCCAGTACTATACCTTCCATATCATATCTTCTAAGTTTTAATAGTAACCTTTTCCTATCTATTGTTTCAAATGCTCTCTTGAAATCTAAGAAAACGATGCTTGTACTTTGCTCTATGTCCAAATTATTTTTCCATTCACTCACAAGATATTGCAGTGCCGTTTCACAATTATACCCTTTTCTCAAACCTGACTGGTGCTCTCTTAATATATTTTGTTCAATGACATGGGCTAGAATTTGTTCATAAACAAATCTCTCTAAAATTTTTGATATGGTTGGTACCGTATTAATTGGTCTGTAATCTTCAATTTTTATACTATTCTTAACTTTTTTAATTGGAATTATTGTGCTACTTTTCAATTTCTCTGGTACACTTCCTATCTCTAATGATGTATGTATTATATTAATTAAGTGAGGTAAACTATTTGGGAGACTAGAAATCAAAACTTTTCTAGTTATCTCATGTGTCCTGTTTTATATCTTCTTGTATATTTGCTGAGCTCTGTGTATTATTTTTTGTATTTAAATTTTTAGTTAGATTTAGTCTTATATAACATACTCTATACATTTCATATCCACTATATATATTCAAATGTAACTATGACCTGTAAAACTTATAGCACGAATAAATACTTACTTATTTATGAATTTTATTTACAAAAATAAAGTATTAATTTGGAATGAACATTATGCACTTATTAATAAGTAAAATGACTTACTCAATCAAATGAAAATTAATTACAATTGGTAGAATAATTCAAAACAACATCCAATGCTTTTGAAACAATTTCATTGTCAAAATTCAAAAGCAAGATACCTGTTTGCAACAAATAAGAATAATTATAATAAAGTTAACTATTAATTATCAAAAAGTACTGCTTAATTAATATTATGCATAATTAACATTTTTTACTTTCTAATAGCATGTTTTAAATTTTTGTAAGGTTAGCCAATAAAGAAATATTTCAGTTTTTATGTTATGGTACTACTGTTATCAATCAATAATGGTCTTATATGAAATTATGTTATAATACTTAATTATAATAAATTCCTATTAGATTGAACTGTTATGAATAAAATAAATAATATTTTTTGGAATTTTAAAACATATTTTGGTCCCAAAAATCTATGGTTCAGCCATTTCCTCACAACAGGAAACCCTCTACATATACATAAACACAAACTATTTTAAAATTAGCAAAAACAATATTTGACATATTATTTTTTACATTAATAAGAACAAAAGGGTTTTTACTATCTCCTTCAGCTTAATCTATACAAACATAGTTATCGTAGAGAAATCGTTGAAATTCATTTTTGGCAATATTGTCAAAACATTTTTACAATATGATGTTAAAATATGTACCACAGAGTTTTGACATGCAATATATCATTCATTTATCATATGCATATATTTAAATAATATGTATAAATATATATATTTAAAAAATGCAATAATATTTTCAAACGCTTTTATAAATGACAAGATTGTTGTGTAGTTGGCTTGTTACTTTAAGTGATCGCCCCTGTCAATCCATAACACCATTACACCATTAATTATATCATAATAGCACAGGTTACCAGTCGTTTCATATCTTTTTATTTCTTACAATTTCTTCAATATTTCCAATTACTTTATTTTGTAGATAAGTTAGAAATATTTAAATATCTTGTCTATATTTGTCTTGATCCTCTGAAATATCAACATTATCTTCCACATACATACCAGTTTTCTTACAGTATCACAAAATCATCATTGCTCCTTTTTTCTTTCTATTACATAAATTTTATTGTATGGTGTTACTATTGTTATTGTGGCAATGACATAACACTAGTTACGTAGGTAAATTGATTTGTTACTCTTTTTTTATTGGGTTCCTAGTAACCATTTATGGATTTTTATATAGCTCAACTGGCATATTTACTTCTGGCATTATAACTTCTATGGGTATAACATCCATCTCAAGTAGTGAGATCTAAATCATTTTTAAAATGCGACCATGGGAGTTGTGTGCAAGTCACTAAAATGGTCTCATCATGTACAGCGTCAGGTCACCCTGCAACAATATTAAAATTTTATAAATTAGTATTCCGTATATTCTATTACCTCATGGTGAAATTAATTTTTTTATGGGCAACCGTATGCACCCTCCCAGGCATTTTTTAATGTGTGTAATTATTCCGACTAACAGAAGTTGCACTATGGGTACAGTTTCTTCACTAGCATAAGAATAGTTTGCAATAAATAAAAAAAAAACATCCCTTAATCAGCAATGACAATTTTTTATATAAATGTATTTATTTTGTAGAGCATATGCATTTAATAAAACAAAACATTAAATCTATGAGGTATTATTAAGACAATAAAACAAATCGGTTAGAGAAACTACTATCATTTCCTGGCCACAACAGGTATTAAATTATTCACAAACAATGTAAGGAATAAATAGCACAACTATCAAAGAAACACTGTTATGAATATATAGTCAATGCAAATGATTACTTACTTAATGGTATAAAAACAAAACAAAAGCTGGTTTGAATATATTTATTTCTGCCAAATAAACTTTAATTTATATTGAAAATTTTAAAGTGAATTTTGTGTAAAAGATATGAAAAATTAAATTAATTTACAGTAAATAAATAATGTATAAATCAAGTTTAAAATAATCCAGAGATAGGTGTTTCTACCTTCTAAAATTCATCCGTACATTCTTATTATTAACTTGACTTCAAATATGAGCAAAAGTATCAAACAGATAAATATAATGAAAAATGAAAAACTGGCATAACAACCCAAATGTATTACGTAAGTAAAATTAATGGTTGGTTTTTAAATCGAATACTAATATAAATTACCTGGCTGTTCAATTGTTGGATTTATATAATTATGGTGTTTCAACTTATAAAACCTCAGATTCTTTGATATATGAATGCTCTGTATCAACTACATGTTGTAATCATCTTTCTATGCAGCAACTTTTTAGTTCCAAAAAGAAGGTATTTTGGTTCAAACTGGCGATTACAAAGTTGGTATGATCTATAAATGGTTTTATGACATCATTCATTGAACTTGCTTCGATATGTAAGCAACCCATGTACTAAATCGTTCATGAAGTGGAAATCGATGGTGTCTGTATTTGTATCATTGCAATCAGGAACTTGGCACTTCTTCTTATTCACTTGCAAGAATAATAGTGTACCTACAAATTGGTAAAATTAATTCAAAACCTAGTAAACATCCACAAATATTCACTAAATTCTAATTAATTCTAAATTCTACTTAAAACTAAATAATATATAATTAAGGATTAAGGAATTTTAAAGGATAAATTCGTATAGATAGATTGAACAGGATTGTATTTAAATAAGTAATTGGGCAGGTTTTCACCTTCGTTATACATTTTGATAATTCAAAATAAACCGAATAACTTTATTAGTATTACTTCTTAATTATTAATATTTGTTTCTATAGTATAGCCAACTTCAGTTTGCCAATTCAAACAGTTAATTAACTGCTTGTTAAAACTATAGTAACAAGTGTTATTAATGAATAAAGTGATACCAAAAAAGTTATTCTTTTTATTTTGAATAATACTATGGCTTTTTATTGTTATTGTTATGAGAAGATTTATGATTAAATAATTAAAACACTTACTTTCCTATTTATTTTTATACGCTAGGTGTACATTTCAAAAGTAGTAATTATCAATAGCTAATTGACAAATTTCAGGTAGGCCACTTACATATTTCAATACTAAAACTCACAAACACACAAACAGAGGCGGCTTCAGTATGTGGAAAGGGCAGACCGATTACAAAATTCTAGTTCTGGAAATTCTTAAAGGTCAAATTTTATATATATATTTATATTAAAATAGAATAATACACAGAAATTGAACGGCGAAACAACTTATTTGTATTTAAAGTATAAGAAAGTGAAAAAAGATTACAAGGTTCTGATTATTGTAATTCTTAAACTGTGTTATCTCTAGTAATGGATTGTCATGCAGGCTCAGGTCGAAATTAAGCAAATTGTTTTTACTTAATTTCAACCTGGGACTACTTCACAACTAGAGATAATTCAGTTCAAGAATTATAGGAACAGAACCTTGTACTATTTTTGCTTTCCTATACTTTGAACCCAAATAAGTCATCTCAAATTTCAAATTCTGTGTATTATTCTATTTTAATAAATAAGATATATCAAATTTGTACGTTAAGAATTTCCAGAACTAGAACTTTGTAATCCACCTGCATTTTATAACACAAATAAGTCACCTCTGTGTATCAATTTTAGTATTAATCTATTCAAGCGCCTTACCTGAAATTTGCCAGTTAGCTATTGATAATATGCACTTAGTGCTCAAATTGTACATCTAGCGTATAAAAGTAAGCTGTGAAGAAACCAGTGTTTCAATTATTTTGATGATTTTAAATTGGGAGAAGTAATACACTTGTTGTGTTCCATATATATTTAAACAGATAACTGACACGGGTTTTGATCATTAGGGATCATTATCAAAGTCGAAACTAATTTGTAAATAAAAATATCAAGTAACAGTTCTTGGGGTACAAGGTGTGTGAATGTAAATGCCAGAATTAACGTAAACACACTACAATTTATCTTCAACAAATGTCCACTGTAAGGTAATTTCCTACAGTGGATAGCCGTCGAAGATAAAGTGTGGAGTTTATATTCACACACCATGTGTCTCGAGAATTCTTACTTGACATTTTTATTTACAAATTAGTTTGAACTTTGATAATGATCCATAAGAACCGAAATATGTATCAGTTATTAGATTAAATATATATATGGAACGAAACAAGGGTAATTCTTCTCACAATTTAAATATTTTCTTCCATCAAGAGAGTAAGACAGTAAGTGTAGAATGTATATGATTTTGTGTTATTAATAGAGGTTAAAATTATTAAACATAACTAATTCGAAAATCAATAGTGTTCCCAGATTTTTTATTTTAGAGGTAAATTTTAGGTGAACAAGCGATAGATGGCAGTAACAAATAATATTTATGCGCTAGATAAAAGAAACATGAAGCTCTATAGGAACTATAGTTTGAATTCATTTTAATTTTTTTTAACCTGCCGCAAAATAGTTATTTTTTAAAGGTTTTAATACACTGTATAACTGTATAACTTTTACAGATTACTTTTTAGGGCGCCAACTCTACGTAAATAAATAAACCATAGAGGTCGCGATAGGAAAAATTAGCGCATGGATTTTAAATTTCTATATTTAATGAAACCGCGAAATTTAAATATGTGTTTTGGAATAATGCGAAGTTAAATGAATTACATTTTTGATAATACCTCGGTTAGTATTAAAACAAAAAATATTTGTGACCATAACTCATTTCTTTTTATGTCATATGTGATATCGGCTTCAAGAGAAAATATAATCTTTAGAATGAGGCTATAACCAACTATTGTTTTCATTAAAAAAATGTAAGTTTGCGTCATATCTCGGAATATAATAAAAAATTAAATTTTCTGAATATATTTTATTAATCTGCCTAAAATGATCTACACTTTTGTTCTTTACATTTTTTTTATCGGTCATAATAACCGAGATATATTGATTTTAAAAAACTGACACTTTTTGTTTTTCAAAATATCCAGTAATTGATTTTTTTGAAAACTTTGAAAGTGCAATTTTAATCGTTTCGTAAAACTACACTTCTTTCTACATTTAACCGTTTTTTATCTCTTAAAGTTTCCGAGATGCCCATAGAGAACATCTAAAAAAAAATCACCCTGTAAATGTATGTATATAGAATGTCACTAATGTTAAAGTTTGCTAACAAACTCTTTATTTGTAGAAAATAGATCGTAAAATACTTCTAGGAATCAAATATCAACAAATCATAAAAACCGTCTTTGTTTTACGATTATAAAGATGTGTTTAATGCAATTATAGGAAGGTTGAAAAATACAACTTTCAATTTCAAGGCAAGTTTCTTGACCCCTTCTGGATAAGAGTACTTTTCCTTCAATCCATTAATGGCAATCTCACAGTAAACTGCAATAAACTGCACATACCAGTATCAAAACCGGAGAAATGTAAACAAACACGTTTATCCTATTATAGGAAGTTTATATTAGAGATAATTCACTTCCTCGTGGAAAAGCGCAAGTGCAGGGCCATTACTTTCTACTAGTAAAAACTGGCAGATCTTGACATTGTAATTAAGAGAAATTTGTATTTTTGCCTTGTTAAATTAACGTATGGTGAAATATATCATCAATTATATAAATTATTTTGGGTAAAATATAAACAATATTAATTTTAAATTAACACTCAATTATTAATATACAAAATCCCGCTAATGTTGTGAAATGGTTGTACCATAGATTCCTGGGATTAAAAAATGATGATTTAATACAACGTATTTATATATAAAAGTTTACGGTTAGACAGGAATTAGTTTTTAATGTTAAATAAATATATTTATTTTATTTATAACAATTGAAGTCTTTATTCAATCTGAATCTAATTTATTACTGATGCCTATAATAATATAACAGATCATTTATTATGGTCATTATTTATTTAAAAGAATTAAAAAATAGTAGTACCACAACTAAAAACTAAAATATTTTATTGGCGTACCTTAGAAAAAATTTAAAAATATTAGTTTATTTGAAAGGTTTTTGTCAATTAACTATTTTTAACATCTTGTACGGTTTTTCCACAAATAAATATTAGCCATTTTATTTCTCATTAATCAGCTATTATATTTTATTATTGATACTTAAACCAATAATTATATCATAATTTTATACTTAGCCATCAATTAATCTAAAATTCAGTGCTAACTAGACATGGAAATCTATAAGGCGTGAGCTTTTCATTAACATTCAGCATGAGCGCATCTACCACGGAGTATAAATGTGGTATTGCTACGAGAGGTAATGTGAATGCCAAGGAGAGTTTAACGACTGTAAAATACCTGATTGAAAGTAAGTACCGGGAATCGACCTAGTCCTTGAAAGTAAAAGTGCTGCAGCAAAACTATCGCTGTTTCATACAATTTAATGGTTCTTTCCTGCTGGTTGCGCTTCATTAAGTTTGCGATTGTTGTAGCTTTTTTAATTACGTAATACAATTGACAATATCGTCCGATGAATAAAATGTATTGGACTAGATTAAATATTAAAAGTTTGTTAATTAAACACTTGGTTTTGTTTCACTGTTTTAAAGTAGTGAATAATAATATATATTTCCTGTAAAACAAAAATCTTCAGCCTTTGTAATTAATAAACTGAATTATCTTCGTAATAGTTATATGCCACAGTAGGATATTAAAATTAATTATTAATTATTGTCAGCACATCGTTAGCAATATATGTAGAACATGCTTGCGTTGTTATAATTTGTGGTAATGTGCACGTTAGCAATTTTAATGGTAGAAGTAAAAGCTGGATTTTCTTCACGTGCCTAGAGTTGATTATGTGCACAATTATTTGAAAGTATTTTCAATAACAACAATAATTAGAAAAACACTAATTAATAATCTAATTAAATGGATATATTAAGAAACCTTGAGGTGTACCGTGAACAATTTAAATATTGAATCGCAGCTTTCATTAACCAATTTTAAAAAGCACTCGTAACTTAATCAATCAGCAATTTTAGTGAATATATGGCTAATATGATTATTTTTTAATGTAATCATTAAAATAAACTACATACGCGGATTTTTTCATACATAATTGTAAGAAACATAAATTATATTACGTATGTTGAATTTATTAAACTTGTGAATTAATTAAATTGATTTTCATTACCAATGAAATCACTTAAACTGAGGGAGTTACAATTAAAAAATGCATGCTTTAATTGAAACACCATGAGTGATTAGTTAATTTAATTGATTAGTAATGTTCGAACTGTAAACAATTTAATATATTTCTTCAGTAATTTTCACACTTATTTCTTGGTGAATACGTGTTACGAAAGTTGACGACTATTAGGAAATCTTCTGGAATACTCAGCGTTAAAGCTTCCACCGGTAACTCCAACAACATTTTCCATATGGAAATATTCTGCAAACGTAAACTGCTTATTTATTAATAATTAATAATACAATTAAATGTTGTCCAATGCGTTTTTTACATAAGTAAAAACGTTTTGAAAAATTAAGTGACTTAACATTTTAAATATTAAGAGTATCTTTTCCCTTCTTAATAAAATATTGCTTATAATCATTTAATGTGCATATCAAATAAATTTAGAAGAAGCAGCCCCACGCCAACGCCTGTTCAAGAAGCCTTTATAGGTTCTTTTAGTAATAAGATTTTGGTCTTATTTTCTGTTTGAAATACAACACCACATAAAACTTGCACATGCATATTTGCACACTTTGTATATTAAGGTCATAGTAAAAATAGTGAGTTCAACAGGTTTACAATATAATTTTGGTGCACTCGATTAATTTCTATTTTCGGATACGTATGAAGTAGCAACTGTTCAATAATAACTACATTTTCACATTCAAATCATAATTAAACCTTGATATTATCATTAGAGAGATCATCTCTATGAAACTGGAATTCCATTGTGAAAATGAAATCACTTAATTTTTATACAAGATAATTTGGGACAAAAATTAATTATTGTTTTCATTGACACGTATTTGAAGTAACGAGTACCAGCATCTTTTCTAGAAAAGAAATTGTTAGACTGATTATTTTTATAGCTCTAGATTATGTTACTCTTTCTTATACTTAACATGAATTCTATAACCAATTTCAAGAAAGAATTTTAAATATATTAATTATGTAATTATATTTTTAGATTATTTCGTATGTTAAGAATAAGGTGATAATTGTATGAAAAAAAATAAACCTAAAATTCTTAACAGACATTAATGGTTCTATAAAACCATTAATGTTATGTATTTATAAATACATAACATAATTCTTATTTGAAATATTTAATTTAAATTATTTATTACTTATTGATTTTGTTTTTGTTTATTCTAACGATAATTAATATTAAGCTATGGTATTTTTACGTTAAAACATGCACATATAGTAGAGAGGAATATCATCAAAAAATTTGTTTATCTAGTATGGATACACAATTTCATAAGTAACAAACAATTTTTGTAACATAAGGTGTACTGTAAATGTAGAGTTAGCAAGTATCTACTACCATACTTTCTAATAGTAAAACATAATCGCTGCTTTAAGAAGAAATTTTGTAGAAAATATTATAATACTCTTGGCCTATCTCAATAATAATTCATTATTCTAGCGTTCTCTTGACTATCTCAATAGTTTAGTTAACATTCGCGTGTACTATTGACTTAGTTTAAAAAATGGCGAGCAGCAGACTGTGAGTGAATTGTGTGCTCCTAAGAATTCTAAATTTTCACAGTTAAATAGTCGAAATTTATTTAGTTCAAGTGAATTCGTGTATAATATAACATCTGGATAATATAGTGCGGAAGGTATTAAATCATAATACATTTAACAACAGTATTTAATACCACTTTCATTATGGTCTTAACACGAGATCAACGAGAGGAAATTAAATCGTTTATTGACGTAGTAATAAAACAATTGTGGACAGACACAGCATTTATAAAAACTATCGCTGATACCGTCTCCGACGAAATATGTTCATCGATTAACAAAAAGTTTATCGAATACGAAGAGCTGCTCAGAAATACTTGAAAAGACCCACGAATCCTCGAAAGAATGTTTAAGAATGCTTGAAAATTATCTAGAATATTTTAGAGCGCTTGAGAATGTTTGAGAATGCTCAAGGCTGTTAAATAATGTTCTAAAATACTTAAAAATGCCCACGAATGCTCGATAATGCACGAGAACGCTGAAGAATGCTCGATAATACTCAAAAATGCTAGAGAGTGTTCAAGAATACTCTAGAATCATAGATTCTCTAGAATATCTGAGAACGTTCGAGAATATTCAAGAATGCTTCTTGGGAAAGCTTGAAACGCTCGAATGCCCAAGTATGCATTTGTTATATGGCCTTGCATGTTTTTAAATGTTCGTTAGATACCATTAATATCCTGCACAGCTCGTTTTACTGCCCCTTAGATCCTTGATTGGTTAAAGAGTGACTTTTAATGACTTTGAATAACCTTTTAGGATTGTTAGTTGACCTTGTATGTCCTTGAGTAATCTTTAGTTTACATCCAATAATTCTTTATGGCCTTTAATATCCTTGAATGCTCGTATGAATTGCCTCTTATAAGCTTGATTGATCGAAGAATGACACTGGATGACTTTCAATAAATGAACTATGATGACTATGAATAACTTTATAAGTTTATAAATCGGATATTGCAAACATTCAACAAATACAGGCTTTTAATGAGGCGGAAATAAAGAAGCTGAAAACGATAAATGACAACTATGTAACCAGAGAAAAATATGATCACTTGGAACAAGAAACAAACAGGAATAATCTACGAATATTTAAATTACCTGAGAAAGCAAACGAAAACACGAAAAAGGAAGTAATGGATCTTATAAACAATAAAATGAACATTCAGTTATTGGACAGTGATATAGAAGTGTGTCACCGAATCGGCAAATACAAGGGGAACAATACAAGGAGTGTGTACTTAAAACTAAACAATTTCAATATTAAGCAAAACATATATAAACGAAAAAAACTACTAAAAGGTTCTGGTGTAGTATTATAAGAAGATCTAACTGAATCTAGGATTAAGCTGATGGAAGAAGCTATCAAAAAGTTTTCATTGAAAAATGTGTGGTCTGATTTAGGAAGTATTTATATTAAAACAAATAATATAATAAAAAAAGTTAATACATTAACTCAACTAAATCAATTGTAATTGCATTAAAATTAATGTCGTCATTAATTTCAATGTTAATGGGATACTTAGGATAATTAAGATTAAGTTAATTTCTCTTATTTCTAAAAATATTTGTTTAGATTTATCTTATTGGTTTTATTTTAGGCTGAATTAGTTTAATTTTCATAGTTGGTTTAGTGATAGAATTCTTTTAGGTTTCACACTTAATTAAGATATTTCTTTTATGGAAGAATTTTTGAGTGAATCTGATGAGCGGGAAGAGATAGACACTAAAGTATTGGAAAATATCAATATATTAAAAGACGTTGTTACTACTAATGGATTTTCAATCATTCATTATATAGAAATGTCAGAAGTAAGTTTAGATATAATAGTTTTATCAGAAACTTGGAATGTTGAGGTAAGTAACTATAATATTGAAAACTATAACTTATATTATAATCATTCAAAAATAAATCAGAACGATGGCGTTGTAATATATGTAAAAAATAATATAACTGCAGATGTATCTACTGAGTTATTAACAGAGACAAATATTATCAAACTTAGTTTAATTATTAATGGCACTAGTTTAGGAATTATAGCTTCATATCGTCCACCTAGTATAAATCCAATTACATATATAAACGAAATAGGTAACCTTCTAAAAAAATCTACAAATGATCTTGAAATTTTCATGGGGGACATCAATTTCAATATAAAATGCAATAATGACAATATTGTATCGTTGTATTTAAACATGATGTACGAAAATGGATTTATTTCATACAAAAACAGTTATACAAGAATACAACAGGATTCGAATAGTTTACTAGATCACATATTTTTAAGGAAGAAAGTATCATGTAGTCTGCCCCTGATAACTCCAGCTGTCATTGAAACTTGTTTAACAGACCACTTTACTACCTTCATACATTTTAACAATCTGGACATTCCTGAAAAAAAGAATGAATCTAACATATATAAAGTAATTAATTATGTTAAGTTAAAATATATACTATCAAACGAAAGCTGGAATGATGTAATAAATAGTAATGACATAAATATAGCATACAACATATTTATTAAAACACTACAGCAAGCTATTCTTGATTCCACCACAGAAAAAATATGTAAAAATAAAAAATTTAAAAAAATAAAACCCTGGATTACTAAGAGTATAATTAATTCTATACACCATAGAGATATTTTGAAGAAACGATTAATAAAAAATTATACTGACGATCTAAAGTTGGAATTTACAAGATATAGGAACAAACTAAACACATTAATAAAAAACGTTAAAAATAACTATTACAAACATCAAATAGAAAATAACAAAGGAAACTACAAAAGAATTTGGGAACAAATAAACCATATAACAAACAATAAACTTAAAAATAAAAAAATAGAAAATATGAAAATATTTGATCTCGCAGGTAAAACCTTATTAAATAATAATAAGGACATTTCAAACACATTTAATGAGTATTTTATAAATGTAGGAAATACAATGTTCAGTCATCATTATTTTTAAAACCCGTAGATGAAACTGAAATAATAACTTATATATCAAAATTCCTTATGACTGGAAAGTATCAGTAGTTACCCCTATTCATAAATCAGGCGACCAGAGGAACATGAACAATTACAGGCCAATTTCTGTTATTTCAAATTTTTCAAAAATATTTGAACAAACTCTAAAAGTAAGATTCGTGTCATTTTTAAATCATAATAGTATTATCTCTACAAGCCAATTCGGATTCAAAAAGAATGTTAGTACCCAAGATGCAATCTTGAATTTTATTGAAGAAATAATTCCAAACTTAAATAATAACAAAAGGGTCTTTTTAGATCTAGCCAAAGCATTCGATACTGTATCACATGATATTTTATTTGAAAGACTTGAAACAGCAGGAGTTAGAGGTAAACCTCTGAAACTTTTCAAAAATTACTTAAGCGATAGGACACAACAAGTAAAATTTAATAATTGTGTAAGTAAGTGGTGCACTTACACAATTATTAAATTTTACTTGTTACTAGGTTACTATGGGTATTCCGCAAGGAACAGCTCTCGGTCCAATTTTATTTTTAGTATACATAAATAATATTCTGTATATCAATGATTTTCGGGGTCACATATTATCATACGCGGATGATACCGCCGTAGTATTTACAGGTAATTCATGGGAAAATACATATAAGAGGGCTGAAAGACCACTGGTCGATAGCCATGAAACAGAAGACCAATTATGTTAGAATTTATTTTATTTTATACATTACAAGTATTATATTTTATTTTCATTCTGTGAATAAAGATGTTTAGTAGTAGTACATATAAGACTGCTGAAGCAGACTTATACAAATTACAATGCTGGCTTAATGACAGTCTTTTAAGTTTAAATACAGAAAAAAGCAAATTTCTAGCTTTTACAATCTTGAGTGCTGATCAACCAAAACAACTGCATTTAAACATTCATAAACCTAATTGTGATAAACAATTATGCAATTGCCCAAAAATTGAAAAATGTCCATACACTAAATATTTAGGGGTTATGGTTGACCAACACTTAAGATGGAAACATCATATAGATTACATTATCAAAAAATGAGATTAATGATTTCAAAATTTTATCAACTTAGAGATATACTTAGTAGGCGCGTACTGTTACTTGTCTATTACTCCATGGTTGAATCTATATTAAGATATTGTCTATTAATATGGGGAGGTTTATTCAATAATATATTAGAGAAGCTACAAGTTGTACAAAATTCTATTATAAAAATTATGTTCAAAAAAGATAGGCTCTGCCCTACGAAAGATGTCTATATAGAATCTGGACTTTTTAAAATTAGAACTATGTATATTTATCAAAGTTTAATTTGGTTGCATAAAAATAAACACAAGTGCAATAAAATAAATAACACCTATGCTACAAGGGGAATGGAGAATTATAATTATGTTATACCAATCATTAAAAAGTCCCATCTTCAGAGATTTATATTTTTCTTAGGTCCCAAATTATATAATTTAACGCCACATTTCCTGAAACATATTGAGTCCACAAAAGTATATAAAAAGGAATTAAAAAACTACCTTGAATCAAATTATGATGTGTTGGTAAATATTTTTTAATAATTGGAATGATTTATTGCATTTATGAAATTTAATAATATATGATGCATATTATAGTTGCTTTCCAAACAATTCTACTTATTTAATTTATTCAAAGTAAAATTATTTTAAAATATTTTATTATCTAGTCTCGACTATCAACTTAAAAATTCATGTATTAGTTTTAGTAATAATAATAAGAATAACAGAGCTGTAACTGGCCTACGGTGCTGATCACAATACAATCATTAATGATTAGGTGACTCACTGTGGGTTAGTAACTCACATAATTATTTTTATTAGAATATAATTTAATTATAATTTCTAAATGTAATATGTGCATGTAAATTTAGAAGTAAATAAATTTGAATTTGAAATTTGAATTATTTAATATCCAGCGTACTCTTGACCTATGCTAATAAATAATTAATTCACCCAGTGTACTCTTGACCTATCGTTATAAATTATGCATTGCTCTAGCGTTTTTTGACCTTGGTTAATATTTATTGCTCTGACGTAATTTTGACACATCTAAATAAATATGTAATTACTCTAGCGAATTCTTGACTTATATACTGGAGCTTACAAGTAATGCAACACCTCTTAGATTGGGTAATCCAGCAACAAATACGCACGTTATTATTCAAAAAAAGCGTTAACGTTTTTACTGCTTCATCTCAATTTTTTGTGTACAATTTTTACACTTGTCCAAAAAATAAAGCAAATTTAATAATGTTAGTAACCAGTCAACTGTTCTACTCTTATCCTTTATGAACTATTTAGTATATTGATAAACCTTGCTAAAATGCCTAGAATTCGTGCATCAATTAAGTGATTTTCAAAAAGGTCGCATTGTTGGTATGAAAGTGGCGAACTTAACATTGAGGGAAATAGCCCGAAGACTTGAAACTACACCCTAAACTGTAATGCGAGTATGGAGAAGACGGCCTAAAAAATTACTATTAGCGACAGAGACATTCTGGTAGGCCTATGATTATACCTAAGACTGCTTGCTTTACTTAATCGTCACGACACTTTGCGACAAGTTCGAGATGCCTTTGTTGCACCAACTGGACGTGTGATTCCGTCCGTTTTGGGTGTTACCGTTGACTCCGCTGCTCAAAGCTTGTCGCTTGGAATGGTGTCACGCCAGATTCAACTGGGATGTAGAGTGGTACTTCATTTGCTTTAGTCATGAGTCCAGTCATGAGTTTCGGTGAAAGGCAAAATGTAGAGTTTGCCTTAGAACGCCACATAGCCAATACCTCTGGCATCATGGTATGGGGCGCTATATGTCTTGGAAGTAGGTTCCCTCTGGTGTTAATTAGGGGTAGTGTAACAGCTCAACGGTACTTTTCTGAAATTCTACAAGCTGTTGCAATACCATACATTGAGACTATCCCAAACGCCATTTTTCAACAACACAAAGCCAGGCCGCATACGACCCGTCTAAAATAGTTATAATTGTCAAAATTAAGTAATCAGTATTATAAAATAACAATCATTTTTGTTCGGAAAATTACATTTAAAATATGCACAAATGAAAAAAAAACATATTACATTCGTCATGTGCAACATGTAGTCTTTCTCACCGGTCTTGATTTTAATAATAAAAACAATTTCTTTGCTAAATTAGCTATCATGGAGATTCGCAAAAATGAATTGATCAATTGTAGGGGAGGATGCTTGAGTTCGAGGAATATAGAATTTGGTTAGAAGGGATACATTTGCTGGTTAATTCTGAGGCTTAATATACAATAATTGGTTTCATACAAGAGGTCGCTTGAGTAATCAAAAATGGGGTTGGGGGATCAACCCTTGCTCCGAGCCAAGAAATTGGTAACGATGAAGGCTGAGTTGACAGATTCTTTGTGCAGTACAAACTCAAAATGAAAGATTCCTTAGACGTCAAAATCTCCTCCCGGCTCACCTTGAAATGCCGTTATCTATTGAAGCATTAGAAATGTTTCGGTTGCCTTCTTTCTAAGCCTCTCCATTGCGCCGTATTACAAAGTCGAAAAACACACTTCACGGGGAGGCACGTTGTTTTCACTTATACTGCTCGGAGAAAACTGGCGACAGCCTGATTTTCCCACCCCGCTCGTCACAATAAAACCATGTGCATTACTTTCTCAATAGACCTTGTATATTGGAGGTAAGGATAGAGAGAGCGAACATAGTTGATTTTTCGAGAATAGAATTTTGAGTTTTTTTCATAATGTGGTGAGGAATTTCTACCAAAGTGTAATCAAATACTCGTCGTTTCGTTAAATTAAGGGAAACCACTGTCTAAAAATGTTATTATACCTTCAATTACATTGAACAACAAATTTTAATTTTTTTATTTGTCAGAACTTAAAAATAGCTGATTTCCATAAATTGAAATATGCTGATTTCAAATATGTGTATTCTGCACCATCCTCCATATATCCAGATAAATAATTTAAAGAAAAGTCGACATTATGCATTTTATTACAATACTAAAATATCGTATCATAATCGTTTGTCCCTATAAATTGTCTCAGAAGTCTCCCATATTAAAGACCAGCAGTAATCTTCTAGAATACTAGAATTCCATCGTCCTTGAAATATTCTAATGGATCTCTCTCCGTGCTCGTCTCTAACGTCACTCAAATTAGGTGAAAAAAATCCAAATAGGAATGTAAAAAGTGCATATTGAAGACCCAAGTTTTTATATGCCTTTAACTTATTTTCTACAATGATTATATAGTTTGCAGATTTAAAATTCCCCAAAAAGTTCTTTTAAGCATATCCACGACGTTTTTTCCTTTAAATTAAGTTTCTCAACGAATATTGCATCTTACAATTTATGTCTTATTTTGGGGCCTATAAATATTTCTTCTTCGAGTTTTGCCTCACTTAATCTGGTAAATTTTTTTGACATGTATTTACTTAATGCTAATAAGCTAAATTTTCGAGGAAATTATTTTATTATGAACAAATACGTATATATTAAGAAAAGTAAAAAAGTAAAAAGTTACTTTTCTTAAGTAGTGTATGAGATAAGTGTCGTCAAAATATTACAAACAAATATTCATGAATATTCAAATACGGTGCGTTATAGGAAAAATATTACTTTTGTGTCTAATTTTTGTTTTATTTTATTTTTTTTTTACAAATTTTATCGTGAAACTTTGCCTACAGTTAACTTATACATTTTCTAAGAGAAGTGCACCAATTTTGTCCTCTAACATTAAATGACTTTTTTATAATAAATTTATTTTCTTGACAATGTATCTAAAAATCAGACAATTTGGAACGCCATCTTATAAATAATTATTTAAAAACATTAGGTGCTGAGCAAATTTCAAATATGTTTTCATGATAAGCACACTATAACAGACGATAATCAGTAAATATTGCATCCTAGCAAAAGTTTCCAAAAATATTTAAAGCTAGTATATAATACATTTAAATATTATAAAAAAAAAACATTAGTTAAAAATATAGATAATGTTGAAAACACCGCAACCTGCCACAATTATGGTAAGTATTTGCTAAGACAAATATATAACAAAATATATAAACATTATTATTATCAATTAGTTAAAAAATTTTAAATAAATTTAAAAAAAACTTAAATTTAAAATCGTTTTTGTTGTAAATAAATAAACTTATTCAATTATGAATGTGTACTCTAATGAATTATACACTGAGGAGGCTCCCTTTCATACCTTGTTTTGGAACTTAAAAAGATGTATCCAGAACTGTTTCCACAGACCAAAAATTAGTTTTAATAAAAGTTTATTTTGTTTTTAATTTTTGATTACAATCTTGTTATTTTTATAGGAGAACATTTGGAAAAACAAAAAGGGCTTTGAGTTGACTTTGGAAGATAAGATATCTACTATCCTACAAATATAATTTTCTTTTTAAAACTATCACCACTTTTCAAATAAATCCAATAATCTTTGAAATGAATCTATGTATGTGTTCAATCTAAAAATATAATTAAGTCCTACATAATGATATGACCCCCTGATGAGATTTTGTGGTACGTCGTAACTACGGGTTTGCTTTCTATAATGGGCCTATTTATCCTTTTATCGTGGTCTTGATAGGAACTGTTTCTTGAGAATGATGGTGGTGACCTTTACTATGTGGTAGTTCCTTAAAAAGAACTGTTTCCATTTCCCAAAATTGAGGCAAACTTTTTAGTACTGAAAGATAAAATATATTAGCTTGAGATTGTGAAAGTTTAATTTTAGTTACAATCACCCAGCCAAACATGATGTGAAGTGTAATTGAAGCGGCATTATCGGCATATGAACTCGATATTTCGAAGGTAGAGGTAATTTAAAATTTACAATAACTATCTGTATTTTGTCGATCATTCCATCATTCAATATAAGATTTTTTGGCACAATAAGGAAAGCCATTTTAAGATAGATTCATTAATGCGAAATCTAAAAAATTAACAACTACGGTGGCACCATTATTTATGTTAATGAAGATTTAGGTTTTCGTGAGCATAATACACTAACCGATAAAGTCATCTTAGACACAAATTGTGAATTGTCCATGGTGTACATTCCCTCCTTGGTAACGGTTTTTATATGTATATATCGTTCTCCAAGTGGAGATTTTAATGTATTTTTAAATATTTTTTTGTCATTTTTAACCAAAGTAAATCATTTTACATGTGATGTGGTAATGGCAGGCGATTTTAATTTTAGGTTTAACGCCAACTTACTTACTAATGATCTGCGAAATAAGTCAAATAAAACTCTTAACTGTGATATATCCTGTGATGATTTTAACACAATTTTTGTCAACATTGCAAATGAACTATTAGAGAACCTACCTACGCATGAGTCATCTACTTTAGATGCATATGTTCAAACCAACAACAACGTATCCTTCTCGTTTACAGAAACCACAAAGTACGTGATGCTATTAACAAATTAAAATCACGAAAAAGTGCAGATATATACGACATAACGGTAGATCACATAAAAGTAGTAAAAGATCTACTTATTTCGCCTTTAACCAAACTAGTCAATGGCATTATCTCGTCAGGCATCTTTCCTGACGCATTGAAATATGCCAAGGTTATACCAATACACAAAAAGGGGGACACTGATAATATAAACAACTATCGACCCATCTCGTTGCTTCCTATTATTTCCAAAGTAGTTGAAATGATGTTGAAGGATCAAATGCCAGGTATTCAATTGTTTTACATCATTATTGATATGCATTGTATATGATCAGGTATCATCTTCATAAACGTATGGTAGATCAGGCATGTGCAACTACAGCAAGACCGCGGGCCGGAGCTTTTTATTTGAATTTATAAGGAACGGAGAGATTCATAGTTTGAATTAGGGAAATAATATTATATTTATTACGTTTTAACATTTCAAAAAAATGTAAAAAGTAACAACACATTTGTACATGTATTTAGTCATTTATTAGAACTGGCTTTCAGAAAATAGATTAAAATGAACAAGTACAAACATATTTAATGGGAAGACTGTGCCTTCATATTTTTCACCAAATAATCAATATTTGGTGAAATATCGGATGTCGCAACACGCAGAGTGTTCTCCAAATGTAAGTCTCTTAATCTTGTACGTGTTTCTGATTTAACAAACTTCATTCTCGAAAATAGCTGCTCACATTTGCATGTACTTCCAAATAATGACATTATTTCTTGAGCCAAAGATGAGAGATTTGGAAATTTATCGGTTGGTAAATATTTTTTATAAAAATCGGCTAAATACCGCCTTAAGATCGGATTTTTCTTGCAATTCAATGAGTTCCATTTGCAATGAAAATGGAACTTCTTCTATTGCCACATCAAATGGGAGGAAAACATTTTCAGACTTTTCAGACTTAAATCTGGTGTTAAATTCATCTCTTAAAAATTGTAACTCGTTTGCAAAAGTTTCGAAGCTAGCATCATCTTTATGATTTGCAAAAGTGGGAAAATGGTAGGTATTTCCTGTTCGGAGCTGATTTTCCCAAAGTCTTAATTTATTTTGGAATGACTTGACGTGACCATACAGTTCATGAACAAGTTGTTCTTGGGTTTACAAATTGTATTTAATTCATTCATATGACTTGTTACATCAACGAGAAATGCAAGATCACAGACCCAATTTGTGTTCTTTAGCTCTTGTACAGGTTTTTCTTTCATATCCATAAAAACAAATACTTCATCTTTCAAATCATAAAATCGTTTTAACATTTTTACTTAACCAGCGCACTTCACAATAAAATGTAAGATCTTTAAATTCAGACTGTAGTTCTTCCAAAAATATTTGGAACTGACGGTGGTGAAGTGCTCTTGATTTATTAGGTGGAGAATAACACTTGTTTTGTTCCATATTGTTTTTATTTTCAGTTGCCTGACACGTGTTTCGGTCTTCGCAGCCCATTATCAAAGTTAAAACTAATTACCAATGAAAAATGTACAACCATATATACTGAAGCAGGTAATTAATTGATGGACAGCCCCGCGATTAAAATGTTGTCGGCCTGGATTAGCTCCTGTTGGTTGTTAAGAACGTTAATCCCCTTGTCGATTGCCCTCTTGATCTCTAATCCCTCCAACAGGTTAAGCTTTCTTCCCTTCTTGCAAAATTTAATCGCCGACATCTCTCCCATGTGGTTTCCGGTGTTAATGCAGTGTTCGGATAATCCTGATGTTGTTTTTCCGTCCCTAATTAATTTTTGATGCTCTTTATAACGGACCTCAAAATTTCTGCCTGTTTGACCTATGTAGATTCCCTTGCAATTAAAACATTCTATCTTGTACACGCCTGATCGCTTTTGTTTTTCCTTCGTCTTGATTTTCTTGTTCACTAGTCTCCTTCCTAAATTAGATCTATTGACGACAATTGTCTGTATATTGTGCGATTTTAGCTGTTGTTTGATTTTTGTGCTGGTATTTTTAAAAAATGGAATAGATGCATATATATTTTCTTCTTTGTCCGGTTTTGTGCTATATAGTAGTGTTGTTTTCATGTTTCGTTTCTTTTTATTAATTAATTTCGTGACTGTACTCCTCTTGTAACAATTTTTGTTGGCAATCTCATGTATTATGTTGAGCTCTTCATTCTATTTATTTTTATCCATTGGTGTTGTAATTAGCCGGTGTATGTACGAGTTAAGTGCAGACTGTTTAATTTGTACTGATTGAAAGGAATCACTGGGAATTATAGTGTCTGTAGTGGTTGGTTTTCTATAGAT
Organism: Ontholestes murinus; assembly: GCA_963969525.1. NCBI lineage: Eukaryota > Metazoa > Arthropoda > Insecta > Coleoptera > Staphylinidae > Ontholestes > Ontholestes murinus. The sequence continues at coordinate 62,717,862 of OZ018388.1, forward strand.
TGAATATTGAAGTTTATTCTGAATTACTTCTACCGTTAAATCCAGGAAGTTTATTTTTCCGTTTTCTTCCTTTTCTATGGTGAATTGGATTTGCTTGTTGATTTTATTCAAGAGGGATTGCAACAGAATTCACCGCAGCAACTAGAAATATACAAAATAATAGATATCTGCCTAGCACATAATTATTTTAGATTCAACAATAATTCTACACACAAGGAGATGGTTTACCCATGGGAGCCTCAACATCACCCATGTTTGCGGAAACTTTTATGAAATCGTTCGAGGATAAATTGTTTAAACGAATCAGCACAACATTAATAAAAAATATCTTATTCTGGTGCCGATATGTTGACGACGTATTTTGTATTTGGGGGGGATCACACCGGCAATTAGATTCTTTCTTGTCAGAATTAACAAAATCACCTTCAGAATAAGGTTTAGAATGCTTTGCATTTTTTTCACTAATTATAAAACTTGCTTGTACAATACTATTGCATAAATCACGTTGTTTGTGGAAAAGAGTCTATTGGGCAGATAAACATTTTTTCAAATTTATTATTTTATCTTTCCTTTGTTGCTCATTGAGTTTACTATAACTAGAATGTTTTGATGTAAAGTGGCGTTTTAAATTAATTCTTTTACCACTGATATACTTCCGATGCAAATTAAACAAACAGGCTTGTTTTTGTGCATAATAAAAAAGTAATCGTTAGTCAACTTATCTTGAAAAACACGATTTTCAATATCAATTGTTTTTCTCTTCTCTGTTGTCATTTTAAAGATTATATTAAATTGTAAGTTAAATATGAATTCAGAAACTGCTGTACCTCACTAAAAATAACTATGTGCTTTTGCTCTTCTGATTCTTCCTTCACTAATCATCATACTTACAGCCAGTGCAAATAAGACGGGGTTTTCCCTGTTTATTGCATAAACTGAATGATGAGTTGACTAAATATAGTATAAAACTTTATGATCCTCAGATTATATGAAAATTATTAGGAATACATATATATTTTTTACTTTCAAGGGCCAGGTTTAGTCAGATTTGAAAATTGGGCTGCGGGCCGGATGAAATGAAGTCAGGGGCCGGATCCAACCCGCGGGCCGTACGTTGCACATGTCTGGTGTAGATTATAAAAGTATTGATGGTAATATACCATATTTCGCGAACATCAGTATACTTTCTTCATTTAAATTTTTTATTATTTGAGGTCTATTTCTTAGATATGTATTAATTAGGTTTGTGCCGTTTTGGTTTCTGGTGCTCATTGCTTTTAATTCTTCTATTAGTTTTCTTTTGGATAAGGTATCAACAGCTTTTGTCGTGTCTATATCTGGAAGTTGGACAACAAGGATTTGATAGGCGAAACTGAAATGTAATATACGGAAGTGGTACATGTTCATTAACCGGCGTTAACATCTCCATGTATATAGGTTACATCCAGATACCACAACAGAAGAAATATTGGCTTATTTTGAAGAAAAATTTGAGAAAATCAAATGTCTCAATTTAAAATCTAAATACCATGACGAATATGCCTCTTTTAAAATCTCTGTTCCAATTGAACAAATTGCAGCACTGAGAAATCCAAATATATGGCCGCGTGAAGCATGTGTAAATCATTTTTTAGAGCATCCTACTAGGAAAGACGCTCCGAAGTAAATATTTTAACTAATACACATATTCTGAATAGTGTAAAAGTGCGTTTAATAAATGTACAATGTATTACTAACAAAATAGACTTAATTGAAATCTAGAAATGTTTCCCTGAAAATAGTGATGTATTGTGTGTAGTAGAACAATTATCAACTGATTTAAATATAAACCGTTTTAAGATAAAGGATTGTGCACTAAAGGACCACGGAGGCCGCATTTACAGGGACGCTACGCGACACCACCTCGTGAGGAAAAAAAAGATAAAGGAATACAGTATTGTCCAATTTTTTTTCAGAAAAATTCACATCCATGGTTGTCTAGAAATATATATTTGAAATGGTATTAAATTTAAATGTAAAGAGTTAAATTTAAAAAAAAAACTCTATTGAATGTATTTTTGAGAAATGTGGATGTTTTTTGTCTATTAATGATTTTAAATTACATGTAATTGTTTTATATGGACACCAAATGGAGACGTAAACAAGTCTTCTTTCATGCGGAGATTTTAAAAAGCGTGGTAAAAACGAATCTTTTGGATGTATTAAATGCATTTAATTTAAATAATACAAACACCAGTCCAACACGTATTAGTGCTGAAGCAATTGGAAACATATCGAAATCACGTATAGACTATATGGCAACGAAAGGTGACATTATTGATCCTCTAAATGCAGATCATTTATCACTAGTACTTAGTGTCCAATATCGAAAATATAAAAATGTAACATTGTTTAAAACAATAACATCGCGAATTTTTTCTGCATTTAAATTGACTAAATTTGTACATATAATCAATTCATTTGATTGAACAACAATTTACAATGCTTTTATATCAATTTTGGATCAATCATGTCCGATTGTCACTAGGAAGATAAATATATCTAAAAATCAATGGTACACAAAGCAATGGGCACTCGAAAGGGATCAATTAAAAACCTTATTTTGTGCTAACAAAAAAAATTGGCAAGAATATAAAGTTAAAAAGCGAATATATTCGCAAAATGTCAAATTATCCAAGAAGAATTATTATTCAAATCGAATAAATTATTCATCCAATGTGTTGAAAGACACTTGTAGAATTATTAAAAAAAGAACAGGGCAATTATAGAACAAATACAAACAATATTTTAAAAATAAATAACGTAGTAATTAAAGATAGTTATTTAATATCAAACATGTTTGGTGATTATTTTGCGACAGTAACCAAACAAAAACTTTTTCAAATCAATGTTTCAAAAAAATGTACAGTAGCACAAACTTCTATATCAAATTAATTTTATTTTGTATGTAACATGTGTGGAAGTTGCAAAAGAAATAGAAAATCTAAATATAAAACAGTCCTATGAGCATGATAAACTGACCTCAAATATTTTAAAAATCCCAAAGGATGTTATTGCTCATATCCTAACATTTTTATTTCATTGGGCTTTAGAAAACGAAACTTATATACTACTTAAATACTAAAATTATTAATTATAACGCCAATTCTAAAATCAGGTGACGCGAAAAAATTAGAAAACTATAGGCCTGTTTCCATACTTTCCATCATCTCAAAACTATTTGAGAAGCTTATATTTAAGAGAATGATGACATTTATTGACAAATTTAATATTTTTACAAAACATCATGGTTTTAGATCCAAAAAAAATCAACAGAGACAGCAGGCTACCAATGATTGCAATATATAATATCTGAATTAGACTCGGAAAAATACGTTGTTGGACTTTTTTCGATCTATCAAGAGCTTTTGACACAGTGTCGCATCAATTTATTTTAGAAAAGTACAAAGATACGGGTTCAGGGGTAAATTTAAAATGTTTTTTAAATCGTACTTACAAAATAGAAAGTTTAAAGTAATAATTGAGAATAGTATATCAAAAGAAAATATCTTAAATGTAGGAATACCTCAAGGGTCTGTTCCTGTCCCTTTGTTATTCATACTATTTGTAAACGATTTACCAGAATCACTAACTCTTGGTGAACTTATGATGTTTGCAGATGATATAACTATTTTAGTGTCATCGTCAGACTTATCAGAACTAAGACAGGGCATTGAAACTATAATTAATAATTTAATTTATGGTGTGATCGGAATGTTTTAATAACAAATATTACAAAAACCGTCTGTGTACACTTCAGCAAAAAGAAGCAATTGCTACCTTCCTTTAAAATAAATATCAAAGGGAAAGAACATGCACAATTCATTTATTTGTACTTTATTTTCTTGTAGGTTGAATTAAAAATTGAATTAGAATTTCGGTCCACAGAACGAATCAATTAAAATTGATAAATTTGAGTACTTCCAACAAATTTCCATTGTGTTGCGGGCGTGTGAAAATGTAGAAAGTTCAGAGCACCAAATGTGAATGCACTAATACTACGTGGTAAGAAATGCCGACAAGTTGTTACAATTAATTAGCATACAATTGAACTTCACCTTATACGAAGAGACTAGTTTAAGCATAAACTTGGTAACTAGTTACAACATTTTAATTGTTAAGGGGTCACGTACTTGTTCATGTACTAAGCGGAAGCTTCTTTGATATTCTATTTCGTGCCTAGAATAATTAATTAATTAATTTTTTTATGTATTTTCCTATTAATTATGTAATAACTAAAACTGTTATTGAATGAATTTTGCTAATTTTTTTAATAAACCAAATTTTAAAAAGAATATTTTTAACATTATTCCTTGAATATAGTTGAGCAATTGGATTTTTTTTCATTTTTATTATTAAGAGAAAAACTTAAATGTGCAAATTAAACGTTTAAAAATGAAATTATTTCATTCATTGATAATATTCAAACAAATACGATTACTAATAAAGAGAATGGTTGCGACCGTTACTACGTGGTAATCCATACTTACACTGAATTGAAAAATTCACTATGTTTTAACCACAAATAATTATTGTAAAAATATTATATAACGTGTAGGCACAATTATATAAATCTAAACAACACAGCACGACTCGAGTTTCGACGTTTTATCGTCATTATCACTTGAACGTCGAAACTCGAGTCGTGCTGTGTTGTTTAGATTTATATAATTGTGCCTACACGTTATATAATATGTTTACAATAATTATTTGTGGTTAAAACATAGTGAATTTTTCAATTCAGTGTAAATACGATTACTTTTATCATCAAAGTACTAGTCTACATATGTTAGATCATCTAGGAGATATAATGAGTTCCCATTTAAATAAAACGAAAATTGCTAATTTTAATAGATTTAATAGATCCAGCCAAAATTTTTGATAGTACTGATAGAATTGATAAAGCTGCTTATCTTTACTTCGATCTTGTCCACTATATGTATATTTTATGTGACAAGATAATAATTGTGTTGTCTTTTTCTGTTGATTTTTTTATATTTTCAATTTTGTTCAATATCCAATTCAAATGAAAATACATAAATATATTTATAAAATATTTATTAATTTTCATAATAATTGTGTGCCACTTTTAAACATACTAGTTCATTTTTGTTTTGTTTTACATCAGTTGTTTTGTCACTATGTCGCAGTAGATGCGTAATTTTTTATATAGTGATATAATAGAGTTTCAACAAGCAGCAACTTTAATTAATTGACTAAACTATCAATGCCTACAATTTCGATACACAATTTTGCCAATTAATACGAACTCCAAATAATAAATAATTCATGATGTTAAATAATAATTTCTACAACAAACTAAAGGTTTTCAATACATTTTATTATTCATGATGTTAATTTATCAAATTGCTATCGACCGGCTTACACAAATTGGTATTTAGGATATTTATTATTTTATGTTTTTTATGGAAAGCACTTAAGTTACTTAAAAGAGGTTAACAATTAGGTTATTTTTGAATACATATAACAATTATCTAAACATTTTAGGTCAGTTAACTAATTTGTTTAATTACAGAATTATACAATAGCGATAAATATTGGCAGGTATTTTAAAGTAACCTCTAGAAGTCATTATTCCCATTATTATATGGCTTGTTATGCTCATCAAATGCGTGCTACTAATAGGCTAAGACTACTGGAACTAAATAGTTCCACGCAAACACGATTAACACGAACCACTTATGAGACGTGATTAATTATAATGTCATCATTTTTCATATCTTAGAAATTTATTAATAGTTAAAATGTTCTCAGTATAATTGTTCTATATGGTCCATTCATTTATTATCGTTTGTAATTTGGTGCGAAATTATAGTAAGCTAATTTGAGTTTTTATAAAAGACTAAATTAATAAATTCAATTCTGAATTAAAATTATTTAATTGCTAATCAATTTATAAAAAAGAGCAAGAGCTCTTAGCACATTAACAAAAATACAAATATGGCCATAAAATCAATAAATAGCAGAAATATATAAAAAAAATATTTTAATAAGGATAGGTCATTATAAAAAACGCTAGTTTTGTTTTAAATTTTCATTTATCGTACTATCTTTTCAACTATATAAACATTTATAATTGTAATTAAAATCTAAAATGAGGATTCATTATCCATAACTTCTGGTCGAATTAGACAATTTCTCTTGTGTTCTTGAAAACTGACTTTTTTAATATGGTCGGAATAGTGTTTACACTTCGTCTACTGGGAAGAAATTAATTAAAAAAATGTAGAGAGTTAAAAGTTAAAGACGCTAAATTTTGGACGGTGTCAAAACAAACCGTTTAAATCTCGGAACTTTAATTCGGCGTCCTGGGCAAGAATTACAATTTTAAACATGCTCTCTACAGCGCATTCTAAAAATAATGTGTCTTATGCTTACAAAATACAATCAACACCTTGGACTAGAGGTATCATTAAACCATACTTTTTTAAAAATGAGGCTGGTCAAGCAGTAGCTGTTACTGAGACATCATAAAACAACTAGAACTACATTAAGGTTCTGATATATGTTGTCAGTTCTAACATGATTTCTCAATTTGTTGCTTATTTGCGACCATTTTTCGTACCCATCTAACTATTCCCAGTTTAATTGGTATACTTATCTGAATTGGTTGGAGTGGAGACAAAGAAAGTGTTTTTGTATTGGAGGAAGACGCATTAAAGAGCAAAATATAAATTAGAGAAGCTTAATTGAATCAGTATCAACGCTAGAAACTCATATAAATTATGTATCAGTGATACATTATGGTTTTCCTTCAATTTGTGTCGATTTAGAATAGTACTGGAGGCTTGGTGAAAAGTAGTCTATATATTCTAATAATTAGCATTAAAAAAATGTTTATTCAAAATGTACTATAAAGTAAACGTCTTAAAAAATATATTAAAAGAGGAAAGTCAAGAACGCAAGCTGAAACTAATGACTTTGTTCTAATTTTGGAAGATACGTTTAGAATATAAATTAGTACTAGTGAACAATGGTATCATAAGAATCTTGGCCAAGTTTCGGTATGAGAAATATTTATTAATAAGACGAAAGACATATGTTAAGTCAAATGGTAAGTATGGTATACTAATAAGAGTATAGGAAAACATTTCCCAATATGTGCTTACACTATTCAGAATTTGAATAGCACTTTAATCATATATCCTTCAAATAGAAACTATTGCTCATAGAAATAAACGATATTACAATAATATATTACAGTAAAAACTTATAATTCTCCTTTACACATATCCATATTTTACTTGGTATTTTATCGTGTTGTTTTTTCGAATTAAGGGTAATACAAGGTAAAATTATAAAAGCCTAAAAGCAAAGACTCAATTGAAAAATAACATTTAGATAGTTAAACGATAGATTGGCCCTTACTAAGAAAAAGGGAATATTTGTCCTTGAGACTCACAGGACTACATCTGATGCCAGTACCTGACGCTGCCGAAGATGTCATCTGCATCCTCCGAAGGGAAATATAGAATTTCACCCCTCTTCTGAAGTCCCACCATTTTATTGTTTACCTATAAATATGTTTTACAATTTTCTAGTCAGTAAGAATTTAGCTCTGTAAGCGTTACGTTTTATTATCAATACACAAGTTAGAAAATGTTAATATTTTATTCGACAACACAAAATTCCAGTCGTTACAAACAGTTATCTTACAAGTAACACAACGCGAAAGCATAAAATTTTACACGAGGAATTGTAGGAAAGTAGTACCCGTTTACACCGTTTAAGGCGTTGGTGAATAGAGTAGCCGTCGGATGTGTGCTAATATGTTCAGTTCAATTTCAGTAAAAAAAAATTCGAGAGGAGGAATGCTTTATGCAATGTCTCTTCCACAAAGGTCTTCCACAGAGGGAAAACCGGTGGTATCACAAGGCATTCTTCGCCGGTTCTGCCAGCTCTTGTCATGCTAGCCGTACCGTGCGGTCTCAAGTTCTGCTAATAGGACCTGTTTCAGCATATAATCCTCTTAGTCATCTCCACAACCGCGTCCCATTTCATTATATCTGTTAGTATTGAAAGCACGAGGTTTTGATCCGCCAGCGGCACTCCCAGCTTCGTCTCTAGCTGTACTCTTTCCGTGCTCAATCATCCGCACTCGAGCAGTTTGTGATTTGCGTCATCAATGGCATTCATCCACCAAACGCAAGTAGCCGTGAGTAACTGCCAATCCGCCTCAAGTTTTCGCATTGCTGTCGCCCTTGCCGCCTCCTTGTCTGACCCTCACACTTCCAGCTCATACATGCATGCACGCGCTTTAATGCTCAGGTTTGGTAGCGCTATTGAGGTCAATACTGCCAAGTTTGGACATATTCCTCCTGGAACCCTCATCAGAAGCCTTCCAATGCCCTACGTCAGGCCACCCGACCCCAATCTCTTGGCCCAGCAATTGCACGCTTACGACTGCAGTCACGACAAGACCGGCTGCAGCTAACCTCTCGGCGACTGCCTCGACCGCCCTTTGCGCCACTGTACGTAATGTTTCTCCTGCTCACCACTATCACCATGTCCTCCGGAAATCCGATTGTGTCGGCTCTTTCCGGAAGTGGCAGGCGGAACACCCCATCGTATGGGACGTTTGACATGAAGGAGCCGAGCACCGAGCCTTGGGGTATACCACGCTTTGTTCTGCCTCTGAGTCCCCCGTGAACACGAGCTCACTAACACTCTAGTAGCTTATAAACATCGTAATAAGGTAGCCTAGCAATCGTTTTTTGTGCAAGGCCATCATGGATACATATCTGTAAAGGGTATTGCATGTCGTCTGAATTCATACTGATTCTCGGATAGACCCTCGGTCCCATCCACATCTGCTCCTCACTCGGGCCTTCTGCCAGCTCCGCCTGCTGCTCCTTCAATGTGGTTTGGGTAAAAAGCATTTCCTCTACGGGTACAAGCGAGCCAACGTTTCGCCACAATTATGTATAGGCGGCCCCATTTGTCTTCCTCCATCGCTTTGCAAAATTGCCGCCTCCTATGCGCTTCAGCCGTATTAGCTGCCCTTCTGGCCTTGGACGTCTCGCCGCGCCACCAATAGTCTGGCAGCCTCACATGCGACCTCAAGCAACCAGATACCCCCTCTCATCAACTGTACCAAGGTTCCGTATTCGTCTTATCAACCGCCCTCCTCACCCTGGGCGGTGGTGGTGGGGACGTTGATTCTCCGGTCGCCCTGACCAGGTGTTTCTAACCTTAGAGTCATTAGGCTCACTCACAATCACAAATTGAATCTCCTCTTCTAACAGGTCACCACCTGACACCGGTTCAGGTTGGCCTCCTAGTCAGTCCAACGTCTAGGTTGCTACCGCAGGTGCCCCCCTGTCCCCGAGTACTCTCGCACCCAGCTATACACGGTCCACGCATTTCATACTTAATGGTTGTCCGCGTCACACCTTTTTCAGCCAGGCCGGACACTTGGGCTCAGCTTGGCAGGCCTCTTCGGCGTGACCTACTATGCCGCAGCACCTGCATCTTTCCTTCCTATTAATGTCTGTTTAGTCGCTAGACAGGTTCTGAGGTGTGTCGCATATTGTCTTATCCACTTCGTCCTCAGACCTTTTCCTTGCTTAATGTTCTGTCAATGACTTCCTCTACTTCCCCAGGAGTGATGTCCTCGTCAAGACCCTTGATTTCAGTGCAGACCACACTTTCCATAGTGAAACGGACAGAGTATGTCTCCAATATCCGGTTAACTTCCCTGACCACCGGGTCTGCGTCAACTCCTTTCCTAAGTTCCAAGATCAGGTTTCTCGTGTCGCTCCTTCTCGTCCCTCCGATTACAATCCTAATATGTTCAGTTGTATTTCAGCTATCTGTTCTTTTTGGGAGAGTGTTTAATAATGTATAGAACGCTGCCAGATGTGAAGGAATTTCACCAGTAAATCTTTCAGCTCGTAATGATCAATCTATTGCACTTACTAGTGATGTCTTGAGTTTAATTATAAGCAAAAGGGAAACAATAGCATGACTATTTACCAGCATTGATTGAAACATTCAGAAGCAATTGCGCTCAACTCTTCAGTCATAACAGTTTTAACAAGATGTATTCCAATTGTCAACAGTAATTGAACAAGTGCATTGAAAATTATCAGTAACAAGTTTGCACGAATTCGACAAACAAAGTCGTATTGCTTGGCAAAAGCAATACGACTGAGTTTGTCGAAAGAGTGCAAACTTGCGATAATTTACAATGCACGAGAGCAATTTATCAGACTATATCCCAACAAAAATATTACAATAACAAAGGCATTTATTATGTATAAAAATTAATCATATGATGGTAACTTACTTTTTGGCTCGGCGTCTTTTATCTTTTCCTGAAATACCTCTTGTGTTGTATTTCCGAATCGTATGTTTGCAATCATTTTTAAAAAGTTCACAAAATCTGACGTTGATTTTATTTGACAGTTGTTTGATGTATAGCCCAATCAGAAAATTGAATAATTAATTGGGAACCAATCACCTGCCGAAATATAATGAGAATCAATTACAGTGCCGAAAACGAACTCTACATGAATTTGTTATCGCGGCAACAAAGTTCTCTAGAAGCTGATTGGTTCTAATTCGGCACGGTGCCTTTGGCGGGATATAGTCGAGTGCATCTAAACAATTTGGTACTGTGGTTTCCAATTGGTCTCCAATCCTGATGCTGTAGCTGTCGCCAATCAGGGAAATATACAGGAGTTCGTTAAGGCTCTAGAGAAAGCCAAGAAGGCCAGTAGGGGATTTGCAAAAGGTGGAGAGAAACACAATGATAATCAAAGAAATGCTAGAAGAAAGATGATGATGACGAGGGCATGTAACTCGGTTAGCATGTTCTAGAACATCAGTTACCGATAATTAATTCACAAGTTTTTAATGAGTTGAAATAATTAACCAAATATAATTTATATTCAAATAGATTAGGAGAAGTAGAACTCTTGTTATGTTCCATTTCTTTATTTTCTGATAACTGACACGTGTCTCGGTCCTTGCCGATCCGCAAGGACCAAAACACGTGTCAGTTATCTGAAAATAAAGAAATGGAACATAACAAGAGTTCTACTTCTCCTAATTTGAAAATTTGGTTCCATCAAGAGAGTAGCAGAAGGCTCCAGATTTCATGTTATTTATAGAGCCTGGAATGTGAAAGTTACCATTAAGAATAATATTTTAATTTAAAATAAGAAATGTAATTTGATGTTTTTGAATGATGAAACCCATTAATGTCATATATCTACATTTTGTGGATTAATTGAATTACACGAAGGAAGGTTTCTAAGTGTTTTAATCAAAATAAACCAATACACCTAAACTTGGTTTTTATAAGTCTATTATAGGAAATGTAACTACGGATAGATAACAAATGCATAAAATATGAACTATGAACAATTTTTTCGTAACTTTTTTTTTTCTTCTAGCGGTTGCGCTAGACGTCAAAAATGCCTTAAATTTCCTCCCGTGGCCCTCCATCAGGACGGCGCTCCAGGTAAGGGGGCTTCTTCCGCATCTCCTGGCAATAACAGCCAGCTACCTCGACGGCAGGTTCCTAAGGTACATGGGACATGGGGCGCAATAACGGAGAAGCGAGTCCTAGGAAAGTCCCACAGGGCTCCGTCTTAGGTCCACTACTATGGAACATAGTATAAGACGGAGCCTCCCTTTCCCCAGCGGCGCAAGTATTATAGGATTCGCCGACGACATACTCGTGGTGGTGAGGAAGAGGGAAATCATGGAGGTGCGCACTGCCACGTAGGAAGCACTGACCGCGATTTTCAGATGGTTGGAAGCCGTAGGGCTGGACCTGACCCCGCACAAAACCTCAGCTGCCTGGCTGGCGAGGAGACGAGCAGGGAGGAACCGGGCCGAGACCATACGTCTACTGGGGCACAAGGTGGAGATAAAGAGTCGCCTCAAATACCTCGGAGTACTCATCGAGGCGAACTCGCGCCACACCACCCACGTGGCCGATGCGGCACTACGCGCCGGTGAGACGGCAAGCCGGGTGGCGAGGCTTCTAGCCAACACGGGCGGCCCCTCTGAAGGGAAGAGGCGGCTCCTCATGGGGGCATGGGCGGACTACGTCAAGTCCCAACGGAATGTGGACCGACTCCGAAAGACATTGAGACCTGGCACATTTACGATCGCCCGCGGATACCGCACCATATCGACCGAGGCGGCGGAGGTATTGGCATCGGCCACCCCCCCAGACCTCGAGATTACAGCCCGCCGGGAGGCCTACACATCGACCGCGGAGGGCCACCCGAAAGAGGCAGCGAAGGCGGAAGCAAGGGGGCACCTCATGGACCGCTGGCAGGAGAGATGGGCCACCGGAAGCAAAGGAGCATGGACCCGGCGACTCATCCCCAACATTACACCGTGGATCAAGAGGAGGCAAAGGGAACTATCATACCACCTCACCCAGGTATTCTCGGGGCACGGCTGCTTGCAAGCCTATCTTAAGAGGATCGGGAAGGCAGCCGAGGACAGGTGCCTGTGGTGCAACGGTGAGGTGGATGACGCGCTCCACACCTTCTTTCTCTGCTCTCAGTAGGAGGATGTGCGGGCAGACCACCTGGGAAGCTGGGGCGGAATGCCAGCCCCCGACAATCTGGTCCCCGCGATGATGGCCTCGACGTAGATGTGGGACGCCGTGGAGGCCACGGCGAAGAGCATCCTCGAGAAGAAGGAGGACTACATCAAGGGGCTGCAGGAAGGGTAGTTGCAATGTGTATATATGTAAATTTGTAAATGTATGTAATACTGTTAATAAAGGCAAAGATACGACAAGGAGGCGCCAGTGAAGTATTATCACAGTTCCGCTGGTGTCCCTCTTTTCAGGGGGGCCACTGTTGGTCGTGCGCGTCTCTAAAAAAAAAGATAACATAAAATATGAACTATGAACAATTTTTTCATAACACCATTTTTATATTCAAATATTTAAGAGACAAAAATTCTATACTTCTTAGATTTAAAAAAAAATTGTATTTTTCATTCTAAAAATGTATTTGTACAGCGACACATTTTTGTAGAGTTAGTTAAAATGCCAACATTTTCTTAATTATAAAAATATTATTATGCTGAAAGATCTATCGATATTGATGATATACCTTGCATATATTCTAACATTTCGTAAAATTTATTTTTGACTATTAAATATTATACAACTTTCTCTATTCTCAGCGCCAATACGAACTTGTTTACCAAACGCATATAAAACTGTTGAATAATCTTCCAATAATGTTTAGTTTGTATTTAATGTATTACTTCACTATTATATTTATTATTAAAAATAAAAATTATTTAAAGAATTTAATTAAACACTTATATTTAAAAATTAACTATTATATTCATTTGTTGTTTTAATATTTTAACATGAAAGGAAACTAAGAGTAAAATTATTTATTTAATTAAAGAAATTAAGTATTATGATTAAAATGTTATTTTAGGATTTCTTAAACAATCCAGAAATAAAAGTAAAAATAGTAGTAATCGCAAAATCGTTATAATAACATAATCTTTATTAGAGAAATTGCATAAATATATAAACAAAACAAATTATAGTGTTTTTGTTTTAACAAATAGGACAAGGTTTTTATTTAAATATTAAAATTATAAAAAAATAATAATTTATGCTAAACCATAAAAATATCAGTATCAAATTAGGTTACTAGTATATAAGTGATCCGAATAAATTTTCGTAAAGTCAGTATACTCACAACTACGAAAATGTTATTAATATCTGCACTACTATATTATTTATTGAACGGTTTTCACGAATATGAAGATTATTGGAAGTTACGAGAAGATTTTGTAAAAGCAGAGAAACAAATGGAAATAGGCCATGGCATTGAGTTAAGTCATAAAGAGGAAGCCGTGAACAAAATATTTCTTGAACTCAAGATGGCAGAATTCGACGAAGATTTTAAATACCCGAACGAATTTTTGGCAGCTAAGTATTTTTTTGATTCTTGCGAACGTATTGAAAAATCAGACCTGTTCAGATTTATTAAACAGCTACCAAAAGGTGCACTATTACACGTTCACGACATTGGTATGTCTTCTTACGAATTTCTTTACAATATAACATTCTGGGATGATTTATACTACTGCAGAGATAGCGATGGTGATATTATTTATAGATTCTTTGATAAACCCGATAAAACATGCAAATGGAAATTATTGGCTTCGGCTCATTCAGACAAACAGTTAGAGGAGGAAATTTGTGCATCTCTGCAAATCACCACTCCAAAATGCAGCTTTAACAACCCACATGAGGTTTGGCGAAAATTTAAAAAACTAATAACTAGAATTGAAGGATTAATAACCTACAGGCCTGTTTTTGAAAAATTAATTTATTACGCGTTAGAGCTACTATATAATGACAATATTATGTATGTAGAAATTAGAAGTCCTTTAATGCCATTATATAACATTAAAGGAGAAAAATGTGGACCACTAGATGTAGCCGAAATTTATATAGATATCATCAATAAATTCAAACGTAAACATAAATATTTCTTAGATGCTAAATTAATATATACACCTTATGGAAATATAGCTAGTTCACATATAGATGATTGCCTTGAAACAGCAAAAGCTTTGAAGAAAGCTTATCCAGAGTTTCTCATTGGATTCGATTTACTTGGCGAAGAAGATGCAGGTGAACCTTTATTCAAATTCGTTGAGCAATTTAAACACTTAGATGTTAACGCATACTTTCATGCCGCTGAAACTAATTTAAATAGTAAGAGCATCGATAAAAACCTCATCGACGCCGTAATATTGGGATCGCGTCGAATTGGGGGTGGGTATGGAAACTTAAAACATCAAAAAGTTTTAGATGCTGTTAGAGCGAATGATATTGCGATTGAAATATGTCCATTGTCTAGCCAAATGTTGTATTATTCAAGTGATTTGCGACACAATCCTGGTTCTGTATTAATTGCGAATAATTACCCTGTTGTAATTTCCTCCGATTATCCAGGTTTATGGAAAGCTACTGGGGTTAGTTACGACTGGTACTATGTAATTATGGGAATGACGAAGATGGATTCCGATTTAAGAGTTTTGAAACAATTGGCTAAAAATTCTATTAAATATAGTGGCATGAATGAAAAATTGAAGAAGGAAGCTTATGCAATGTGGAACAATATGTGGGAAATATTTTTAGATAATATTATTTCTCAGAAATGGCATAAGAAACATTCAATGATATAAGGAGAAAAACTTCGTTTTTTATATCCTTATATTTTAGATGTAGATTTATATTTTGTATAATGTAATAATATGTATGCATTAACGTCGTTGAAATGATGTTACGTCATTTAATTTATATGCTAATTTAAGTCAACTTAAATATCAATTGTATTAGTACTAAAAATAATAATGATTTGTATAAATCTGTTAATTAGTTTGTTGTTTTTGTCTGCAATAAGTTTATATGATTATCTGTTTCATTTTATTTTCAATAATAGAATTTATTATCAATAGAAAAACTATTGAGTGTTTTTTTTGTTAAACTGTGTCTAATTAAATTTAATACAGTAAATAAAGGAATAATTTAGTTGGAACACGGATTTTATTTTAACATTACAACATCAACATAATACTAAAATTGTTAAATGGTTTTATGGTGGTCATTCCATGAATGAAATTGCAAATAATTTGTTTGTTTTGGCATACCATGTGATAGTAAACATTCGGTCTTCAATGTTATACATTTGTTTGAGGAAGCTGGTTCTGTAAATCCACCATGTAAGTGCTCAAAGGAACGGAGGCCTCAAAGTGAAGTAGCTGAAATGCTGGAAAATATGGTTTATAAAATGACACGTTACCAAAGAGAGCTCTTTCATAAAATTCAGAAATTAATGCCGAAAAATCAAAAGTGCATAGACTACTTAAAAAAATGGTTTTAAGATTTTCAAAGTTAAAACAACACAAGAGCAAACAATAATTACGTCATAATCCATAATAGCTAAAGTAACCATTTGTAGCTGCCAATGTGCGTATACTGTGCGAGTGTGTTCGTAAATGGTAAAATAATTAAAGCGTACGATAACTCACTACAATTCATTGGTACGTGTAAAAAATGGTTTCATGAAATAAAATATTACCACGGAGAAGCAAAATAGGTCGACGGTGCTAGGTGGTATTGTAGTAATATGTGCATATTTGAATCGAAAAACAATAGCCCGCAGAAAACTATGGATACATTTTCCGATGCAATACTTGAAATTAAGCTGGTTCTCGAAACAAAAGTTTTCCAGAACTCTGGAAAGTAGCGAGGTTTACATCAATAGCCAAACTCGGTGACAAATAAGACATGTATAATTATCGCCCTATTTTAATAATTAACCATTTCGCAAAAATATTTGAGACCATATTAAGTAGTAAAATTTATAGATTTGTTGAACCGTATATAAGCACAAGGCAACATGGATTTGTAAAGCGACCATCTACAGTAACTAACTTGCTTAACTTCACTGAAAACATTGCTAACAATTTAGACAATCGAAAACAAGTTAATGTACTTTATATTGTATTGCTAAGGCATTTGACTCTCTTCAATATAACACGTTTATTTCCAAATTAAGAAATTGGGGGTTTAGTTCCAGAATGGTATCTCTTATTGAGTCCTATTTATCGAACCGAACTCATTTTGTGGAATATATGGGTTATCGGTCTAAAACCTTCTCACCGAGCAGTGGTGTCCCTTAGGGATCAAATCTTGGCCCCTTACTTTTCTTAATATTTATCAATGACCTTGTAAATGATATCACCTCAAATATTCTTCTGTCCGCAGATGACGTTAAGGCATTTAGGACTATATCATAGGTAAATGATTGCCTAACTATACAACAAGATCTTTTCCGAATTGAACAATGGAGTGATTTAAATTCTCTCAAGATTAATATCAAAAAATGTAAGCCTCTATCGTTTAGTCGAAAGGCAAATCCAGTTACATATGATTATGCTCTGAGCGAGAATATTTTGAACAGAGTAACAGAGTTCAAAGATTTGTGTGTAATATTTCAAATCTTTCCTTTAACTCACATATTGACCATGTTATAAAGGCTGCATTACAATTGCTTGGTTTCGTACGCAGAGTTAGCGAACTATTCAAAAATGTCAATATCATTATAACACTTTATGAGTTCTATGTACGTTGAAAAGTGGAGTATGGTATTCTCGGAATCATTGGATAAATTTAAACCTTAAACGTGCTTTTGTTTAAATTAAGGCAGCGGCAAAACAAATGCGGAAATAAACATGCCAGGTAAACCGATAGTGGATCGAGTAGCCATTGATGGCAATCAACCGAAGATGAAAAGAACATCGGATGTGGACTGAGTATCCGGTGGTATGAACTTACGAGAAGAATGAAGAAAACATGAAGAGGAAACCGGCATTCAATAAGAAAGAAGAGTGAAAAAGAGAGAAGGGATATGTAGAGCTCACTAGTGGTACTAGTGGAACTAGTGGTTGAGAAGCTGCTGGTGGCGTATCCGTTACCACTGGCAGCCGTTGGCAGCTGCTCAAAAAAAGAGGAATAATATTAAGGGGAGTCATTATTGTGAGTGAGGAATAAAATATTAAAATCGCGGGTTGTTTTTTTTTACCACTGTATCCCTAAATCCTAGGAGGGTAAACATAGGTTAGTTTCTCTCTGGATCTCTAGATTGAGTTTGTCAAGGGTGATCAAATCATTGACCAGAGCACTTAGGCCTCACTAGGCCCGTTGTGCCCCCCTGACTGGGACAGCCCTGCGTTGTTCTATCACTCATTTAGCCACCCAAGGTGGCGAGCAAAGGACAGCACAGCGCTTGGAGGGTTATCCCTTATGTTGGCCACGTTCGGCCAGAGCTCCCCTAGCATGGACTCTCTAAGGTGGGCGAGAGTCGGGCAGGTGGTTAACACATGTTCCACTGTCTCGTCCTTTTCTTCACATGCTCTACATATGGGGGTATCCATCAGTCCCATAGTAAACAAGTGTTTCCTTAGCCGACAGTGACCCGTAAGGATACCTGTAATAAGACGCTGATTCCCCCGGGATAGTCGCAAATAATATTCAGCTGTTTTCAAATTAGGTGAGCGTATTGCTTCCTTAGCCTGTCTGCAGCCTGAGGTGTTGTCCCAACGTTGTTTTAACATCTTGAGAGTATTCTGTTTGAGGATGTCAGTGAGGCATTACGGTGTTGGCGCGATCGGGGGCCCGTCCATGGTATCACTGAGAACCGATCCAGCTCGCGCCAATTCGTCTGCCTTGCTGTTGCCTTCTTCATTATTGTGTCCCTTGACCCAGCGCAGCTCAATACTGTTTGATTGTGCTGCTTGTTTAAGGGTGTTGTGACATTCTTTTACTAGTCTTGAGGTGATCTTGTGATCACTCACTGCTAGTATTGCTGCTACTGTCTGTAAGGATTTAGATGTTCCTATCACGGATGTCGCGGTGTAGGATTTCGTTCGCCCCTTGGATGATGCCAACGATCTCTGCTTGCAGAGTAGTTGTGTGCTTCTCTAGGGGTATAGCTAATGAGAGGTCCATTTGTTGCGAGTAAATTCCCACCCCGGATCCTCTTCTGGTTTTAGAACCATCGGTGTAAATTCGAAGGGTTTCCCCACCCTCTACACTCCCGGTTCCTCTTTTTATCGATACATTATGGGGTCTATTGAAGACGTAGCAGGGTGGCAAATTGTCTGTCTTCCTTCCAAGGAAGGGTTTCTTCTTGACAGCCTCCTCTAAAAGGTGACAGTGTCTGCCAGCCCTGCCTCCTTTGTACCAGAGGTACAAAGGATCACTTCCAGGTATTTGACTTCCGACGACAATGTCAACTGGGTGTTGAGGAGTTTAGGAAGCTTTAGCTTACCTAGTTTCCTTTTCTTTGTGAAGAGGACCATTTCAGTCTTTGGCGGGTTTATGGTCAGAGACTGGTCGTTACACCAGTATTCAATTATTTTGAGGGCTTCCTGCATCAAGCTGCATAGCACCGTCTCAAATTTGCCTGTTAGCAGGATGGTTATGTCATCTACATATCCTATGGTGTGGAAGCCATTGTCGTTAAGTCGCCGCAGTAGGCTGTCAACAACTATGTTCCACAGGAGTGGTGAGAGTACTCCACCCTGTGGGCAGCCTTTAGAAACGATCTTTCTGACAGTGGTGTTTCCTACATTTATTGTGACTGCCCTATTCTCCAGCATGCTTTTAATCCATCCACTAACTGTGGGGTTCACACCATGCGTGGAGAGAGCAGTTTCCATTTTTCTGAAGGTCGTTTTATCGAAAGCACCTTCTATGTTAATGAACACGTCCAAGGTGGACATTTTATTGTCCAGAGATCTTTCGATTCGGTCTACAACAATGTGCAGAGCCGACTCCGTTGATCTCCCTTGAGTGTATGCATGTTGGTTAGCGTAGATCGGATTCGTAATCAGAGCCGTCTTGCGAATTAATCTTTCGCACAATTTCTCTAACGTTTTCAGGAGAAATTACGTTAGACTAATTGGGCGGTGTCATTTGGCTAGTGTATAATCTATACGACCAGGTTTCGATATGAAGATAACTTTTACTTCTCTCCTTGCTAGAGGGATGTATCTGAATGCAATACATGCCCTGAAGATTTTGGCTAGGTGGGCTGATAATATGTCTAGCCCCCATTGGAGGAGGGCCGGGAATATATCATCTAAGCCTGGCGCTTGGTTATACGTGTCCCTTCCGTGAGGTGATCTGCCACCTCCCAATCCTCCTTGGAGGGGTTCGAGGGTATGAGTTCTGACCAACCTTCATCGGAGGTGTTCGTACATCCTGGGAAATGGGTGTTGATGAGAATCTCAGCTGCTTCCCAGAGCTTAGAAGAGTAACTTCTATCTTCTCTGGTTGTCGTGAGGGATCCTTCGCGAAGATCTTTTTGAGCCTTGCAGCTGCCGAGGTGGTTTCAACCTCCTCACAAAAAGACCTCCAGGCTGCCCTTTGTTTTTGCCTTATTTGTTTTTTGTAGTCTTTTTGGATGTTTTTAGAGACCATCCAGTCCGACTGTTGTTTAGATTTCTTTGCTTTATTAAAGGATTTTCTCGCAGCTTTTCTGAGATGGTTGAGTTCTCCGCACCACCAGTGTGTGTTGTTCTCGGAGTCTTCCACCTTTCTCGCAGGGCAGAAGTCCTTATATGCTTTTATAATGGAGTGTTGAAACGTATTTACATAGGCTTCAATGTCTTCCACTGTATTAAGTTGGCCGATAGCTTCGCAAGTTCGCAGATTCCACGAGAGGTTGTCCATGTAGGCATTCCTGTCTGTTAGTCTCGGGTTGCGAAGGTAACGTACCGGTTGTATGTGTTAGTGTATATTTGATCCACCTATGATCAGACATTGAAACCGACGGTGATACATGCCAGTCGTGGATTTTGTTTGAGATACCGCTACTCGCCAATGTAATGTCTATTACAGTTTGGCTCCGAGTTGTCACGAACGTGGGTTCAGAGCCTCGGTTTAGTATTTCTAAATTGTTACAAATGATAAATTCATGTAGTGACTTACCTCTGTTGTTGGTGTCCACGCTGCCCCACATGATGTGGTGTGCGTTGGCGTCGCAGTCAATGACGAGGTGAAGTTTCTCCATCTCACAGTGTAGCACGAGTTACTCCAGCCCCCTGGTTGATGCAGGGGCGTCGTGAGGGAGGTAGACTGACGCCAGGATGATGTCTTTGTTGCCGTCACCTGCTGACAGCCTTACCACTGTGATGTCACTGGTGGAAAGCTGTGGCATAAGATAGGTTAGTTTAAGTTAGAATTAGTTCATATGTAAATTTTAATACTTTTGTGAATAAACAAATAAATTTTAAAAAAAGCTGTTAAACCCCAAGTTCGTTTTAAGATCTCAATTCCATTGTCAAAAGGGTGTTGTGCATTTCGGTTGTGCAGGCGGAAGAGAGATAAGATTCGCGTGATAAATTGTGAAATCTGCAATTTTACGTACGTGATTGTAATGTCGCCTTCTCACAATTATATCACCAATCTACACATACTAAATAAACACTTTTGATCAACTCCAGCCAGAAAGGGGGCGATTAATATTACCCTTCTAAATGTGGAAATAAGCGAACATATTCATAACTGGCAAGTTTTGACCAACATTTTATCATAGCCATGTTATCTAGTAGATAGCATATAAACTTCAGCAATCTAAAACATTAAGAATCTATTTAAGAAAACTTCATAAAACAACTATATGAAATTTAAAACCGGCAATCAGACATAAAGAAATTAGAAACATGGCACATAAAAAATACTCTCACAATAAACGAACACAAAACGAAGTATGTACACTTCAATAAAAAAAAACGACTTCAACCTAGAAATATGGCACACATATTCAAAAACTAAACAAAAAATAAAAAATAATTGTAAAACAATAGCTGCAATAAAATAAATCAACACATATTTAACAAACTGAACAAGAAAACAACTCTTGAAAGGTTACGAACTATAGAGTCTAGGAGTCTGCAAAAATCAGCAGAAAGTTGCGTTACGTGTAAGTTAAATGTAAGTTTACTGTCAAGAGTAATACCTAAATGAGATGTTACGTTAGGTCTGGTAAGTCGTATGTCACCTTTGCAGTAATAAAATTATAACAGTTCTGTTTCCGGGTACAGGATGTAACTGAACATTTCCCAAGGCTTAATTCTAACTTATTCTCCAGATACCAAGTGACCGTAGCATCCAGGCTATGATGTAAGTCTAAACAACGGTCCTAGGTTAGACCCCCGAGGAACGCTACACAGTTAAGCGAATCACATTCACAACACTAGCACTCAAGTCATAGTCAAGTTGGTAGTCATTAATTGCTTCCTCATAAAACCATGTTGATCTTCATGGAGAGACGTACTGACGTTGTTATAAATATTGTTGCTGAGAAGTGATTGAAATACTCTTCACAAGTTGCTCAAGATGGAAATTAGTTGATAATTTTCGATTGCAGTTGTAAGTCCCCTTTTGAAGACCAGACAAATAAGAGAATATTTCCATCCACCAGGAAAAATACAGCTACTTAATATAAGAATAAATATAAAACACGAGCGATCAAATAACACATTCGCAGCGTCTTTTAAGATCAGGCTGCTCATAGTTAAGTTAGGTTAGAGACCACTAAGTTGTTTCTTTACATCTGCCTCACAAAACATCAGCTAGATATTCATTTTCGCATTGGCAGACGATGAGTCTGAGCAAACGATTTACTAAAATAATTAGCAAAACCATTAGCTACATCAATAAAGTTGAAACTTAGTGTCATCTAGTGTCACAACACCTGGAATGCAGTCGAGGCCATTTTTTTGGTTTACATATTGCCAGAGTAGTTGTGGAGAGGTACTGAGGTACTGAGACATGAGCAGTGTATATTAAATGAGCAAGAGCTATGTCGTTATTGCAGGATCTTCATAGATATTGAAAGAGACATTTATCACTCTCCTTCTTCTAGTGGCGAAACCAAGGAGCTTTGTCGTACGATTTAGATTTATATTTATATAAATACACGCTTATCAAATAAATGGAACAGTTTCTTATACAATATGTCACAGGCAATGTTTACATTCGGACACGTATAGAATTCATTCCAGCAGCAATAACGAGATTGTATTCTTCACGCTAAGTTACTGAAACCGATGTGTTAGCGATAGAGTTAGGTGAAAAGGGGTCTATTTTTTGTTTATCTTTAGCAGCAACAAGGAAGTCCCGAGAGCATATTCATAAACTGTAATAAATTATAAGGTGGGCTGAAGAGCTTGCTCTCTCAATAATTTTGAATTCTCCCTTAATATCTACATTTATCTACAGTGAATAATGTAGCAATTGCAGAATATTAAAAACAATTTAAATTCTTCATTTAAAATATAAAAAATGCATTCGAGTCTGATAACTCTGCGAGATCGCTTAACAGTGATTAAAGTGATTTACCAGTTTATATACTAAGAACAATTTATACTATACGATTCCCAAAAGGGTACGGAGGAATACTCATCCTCTACGGATATGGAGATGGATTCCATGCCCTCCACATCACGGTCACAACCGCCAGCAGGTTTTACCACGGTGGTCAGGAAGAGAAGACGCCCAAAAGGCAACAAATCCGGCAACATGGCCAAGAAAAAAACCGACCAAGTAAGACCTAAAACAACAAGCAATACGCTAAAACAAATCGTATTAAATAGCCTATCACGCGCCTTTGTCCCTCAACAAGGTGTTTCCCAAGGATCCCCTCTATCACCGCTCCTAAACAACATGTATGTTTATGATATTTATAATCCTAACCCACACTACATAAATCCTTCATCCTACCCGCTCTTATACGCAGACGATACTGCCCTAGTAGCACACGCCCCCACCCTACAAAAAGCACTTACCACACTGCAAGGATTGATCGCTACCATACAGCTATTGTTTACAGCTCCTAATCCCTTTTCATCAACCACAGAATTCGCCATTCCATATAACCATTAATAATCATCCTATTTTACCATATCCTTCATGCAAATACCTTGGTATAACATTTGACCCCCAAATTAACCTTTAAAACACACGGCCAAAACCTTAAAGTGAGGGTCAAGAAGAGAGCTCGGCACTTCACTTATAAGAACCAAGGCATATCAACGAAAACAGCAGTACATATTTATAAAATGATCTGCCGACCTCTTCTTGACTACGAAGCTATCCTTTTCTGTAAACCCCATCCTTCCGCTCTTAAAAGTATTCAGGTATCGGAACGATCAGCCCTTCGCACGCTTACAAAAATTAGACATCCCCTTAACCCCATACATAATCCATCTAACACCCTCCTGTACCAATTAGCCAATCTAACTCCTATTGAACAACGCCTCCAATTCCTCGCTCAAAAATTCGCCACTAGCTGAAATCATTCAAAGGGTCTAAGCAGTATGGAGTAATATTATGAGTAACATTCCTTTGATTACAGTGAGGAATTCGTGATTCTTGAGATCTAAATGTTTATTGAAATTTTAGCCTTTTGACCTCGAGCAGTGTACGACGGATTACTAAAAATAATCGAAATAGTAAAGCTGTGCAACGTGGACTTTGCTGGGACTTCTTTTGAGTCATACTGCCAGGTGGCACCATTTGACAGTGAGTAGTGTGAGTACAGTGTAGGCGGAAAAAGATGGCTTCTTACAAATAACGCGCTGCTCTTGAATTTTGTTTTGTTATTATTCGGTAAGAACGCAGTGGTAACTATTGTGATAATACAAATGGCTTAGAAAGAATCTGCTTTTAGTGAAATAGTTTTCTCGGTTTAATAAGGGAAAATGTCTATTAAAGATCAAAGCCAGGACATTATCAACTTATGTACTTATTCGGCTTATCCTGTAACTCAATTTAGCGCATTTTTACTGTTGAATTGAAGAGTGAAGTGAAGAGTGGCAGCAACAATCTTATATAGACTTTTAACTGGAGATCGAAGGGATCTGCACATAAAAGCTTCATTTTTTCCAACAAAATTATCATGGTCCAGAAAATAAACAACAGTCGTCTCAATATGAGTCAACTGACCTACCTCAACTAAAAAAGCTTGACACGTGAACTTGAATGTGAAAAAAATATTTATGTGTTTTTTAGACATCAAAGGACACTCAGAATGTATCTCTAAAAATTAGTTAGTAAACCAACAATAAACAAATAAAGTACTTTATGCTTGAAAATGATCAGCGTATGTATAATCGAAATAGCCTTGCTATTTGTAACATGCAAATTACTTCTGTACCATTCAATATCTGTCGAGGTATTAGCTAGAGAGGAAGTTGTTTCAATAAGTGATTTATGAAATGTTTTTGTGTTTTTTCTAATGATTATAATCAAAACTATAATCACAGTTAAAAAAAATGTGATAAAACAAAGATATATAATGTTTTATTTAAATAAATAAAACATCTCAACTCTCCTCTTCTCCGTTGTTAAACATTTCAACCTAATTAATATGTGTATAATTTTTTAATTTTAAAATTCATAACAGTTACTGTTAAATTTAAAATTATTATCACACTATCTTTTTATGAGAACTAAACCTATAAAATATATATTAAAGTAATTTTTACGTATCTATTTCAAGAACTAGAACAAGGTTCTTTGCTATTAAAACTGTAAAAATAATGTATGCAGGCATTAAAAAATATGGTATGAAAATAAGGTTAATAGTAAGCCTAGCATATAAAATATGAGTGAATTGTAGTATTACTTTAGTGCATTTCCAACTACCACGATGTTAATATTACCAGCACTTCTGTATTATTTCGTGGGAAAATTCAATCAGTATGACGACTATTCGAAGTTACGAGAAAATTTTATACACGCCGAGAAACAAATGGAAATTGGTTATGATGTCAAATTAAATGATAAGGAGGAAGCTGTGAATAAAATTTTTCTTCGTCTTAAGCAAGCAGAACTTGAAGAAGGTATGAAATACCATAATACATTTTTAGCTGGTAAACATTTCTACGATTCACGTGATCTAATAAAACAATCTGAAGTATTTAAATTCATCAAAGAATTGCCAAAAGGTGCACTGTTGCATGTCCATGAAATTGGCATGTCTTCATATGAGTTTCTCTACAATATAACATTCTGGGATAATTTATATTACTGTAGAGACAAAGAAAATGGTATTATATATAAATTCTTTGATAAACCTGACAAAACATGCAAATGGATGTTACTGGCGTCAGCTCATGCAGATAAACAGTTAGAACAGGAAATATGTGCATCTTTGCACATCTTTAACCCAGAGTGCAGTTTCAAGAATTCACATGAAGCTTGGAAAGAATTTAGTAAAGTATTGTCCCGACTTGAAGGTTTGATTACATACAGACCAGTCTTTGAAAAGCTGATTTACTACGCTTTAGAATTACTATACAATGAGAAAATCATGTATGTAGAAATTAGAAGCCCTTTAATACCATTGTATGATATTAAGGGAGATAAATGTGGGCCATTAGATGTCGCGGAGATATATATTAATGTTATTAATGAATTTAAACGTAAACATAAATATTTCCTAGACGCTAAATTAATATACTCTCCTCATAGATATATGACTAGTTCAGATTATTGCATTGAAACAGCAAAAGCTTTGAAAAAAGCCTATCCTTCATTTTTCATTGGATTTGATTTATTTGGTGACGAGGATGCAGGAGAACCTTTATTCGATATAGTCAAACAAGTCAAACAATTGGAAGTTAACGCATATTTTCATGCCGGAGATACAAATTGGTATGGTGATACCGTTGGTATAAACGTCATCGATGCTGTGTTATTAGGAGCTCGCCGAATTGCCGGAGCGTACGGAATTTTAAAACACCAGAAAATCTTAGAAGCCGTTAAAGAAAATGAGATCGCAATTGAAATTTGCCCATTATCAAGTCAAATGTTGTATTATACAACAGACGTGCGCTATAATCTTGGTTCTGTACTACTTGCCCATAATAATCCGGTTGTAATAGGTGCCGACTATCCTGGTTTATGGGGAGCCGTTGGTGTTAGTTATGATTGGTACTACGTTATTATGGGAATGGCACGCGAATATGCTGATTTGAGAGTTATGAAGAAATTAGCTAAAAATTCAATCGAATATAGTGGTATGGATAAAAAACTGAAGAAGGAAGCGTATGAGATGTGGGAGACTATGTGGGAAATTTTCCTAGATAAGATTCTTTCTCAGAAGTGGCATAAGAAATATTAAAAAATATTATTCACATTTTTAATAATTAATTAATTCGTAATTATTAAAGTATTGTTAATATCACCAAGAATTTTGTAATAGGTATAAAATACCTAAGTGTTACTATGTAGTAAATAAACTATCTTTCTTGCACCGATAATAAAAATTGATATTTTTTTATAACGCCCGAACTGCTGTAGGTACTATTTTTATCTGGAAAATAACGGATTCCAGTTTTGCCATTTTTCCGACAACGTGTCTGCGGAATTGTAGGAAATATAACCCCTCTCCAATTTGAACATATCTTTTCATAAATATTATTTAGCATTCCAAATTTAAATTTAGAATTGTAACAATAAGTGACGAATAGTATTGTTTTGATAGTTGTACTATTTGTACTTTTATATAATTCAATATCTAATTATCCAGGAAAGTAGTTGTTTCAACGAGTGAATAATTTCGTAGCCTTAATATGACACAATGTTGCAGATTATTTTACAAAACCTTTCGTATTTTGAAATCATCAATAACCTTTCCTTTCGCATATTTTCTTTGGTTTCAAATTCATGACTTTTATATATTTGCCCCATTTGGGCAAATATTGCTTTGCTTGTAACACGAAAAATACTGATGATATTTTTTTAAAAGTTTTTATAGATGCCAGGCATTCATTAACAACGTCACTCTGTATACGATCTTTAATAAGATTCTAAAGATTAATTTCCGTACATCCGCACATCCTTCAAAATTTTACCAATTCAGAAGAACAAAACATGAACAATATCTTGAATTGTCTTTCAATATCTGTAATTTTTGCAGATTTGTTTAGCTTTAGACAGTCATGATTAGTTTTGTGTTATCTTCATTGATTTGTCAAAACACTACAATACATTACAACATGATTTATTAGCTGAAAATTGCTTACTTCTTACTTGAGTGGCTATTAGTTAAACTATTTAAAGGTTATTTAACAAAAAAATAAACTGGGTTCAATGTAAGTGTATTTTAAAGGGTTAAACATAGCTCACTTATTATTTTTAATGCTTAAGTCATTTACCTAATCATTGATAACAAATAAGAATATGAAATTGACAAATAATAACAATTGACATTTAAAAATTACGAATAACAATTGGCTAATGACAATTTATAGAGAGAATTGACAGATAACAATACTAATACAATAACAAGTAATACATAACAAAATAACAAAAGACAATTGACAATAAATTGTCTATTGTTAATTGTCATATTGATAATAAATAATAATAAACCAATAAATCAGTTACTTATTGCGTTAGATGGCAAAGGATGGATTACGAAGAGTGAGATACGGTAATGTAAGATATATTATAAGTGTCGACAATTGAAAAATAATCAATGTATTGACAATTGACACATGATGGTTTACAAAAAATTAAAATTGAAAATGTAACCCTAATGGTGGAAACTAAAACCACCAAACCCGTTTCCTTCAAAAACTGGTCCTCAATCCAAATCCCGTCTTCCATTTCCAACCAAAATATCCGTGGCGGTTCAATAGTAGAAGCAAGAGCAGAAATTAAACTCGGGAACCCCCAGAAAATTAATAATATAATGAACGAATGTCTGCATTGCACTATTGAACTCCAATCCTTTACCCTTCATATTTTCCTTGTCTGTATCCATAATTCCTTTTCTATTGAAGACACTATCCTCACAAAAGCCTCCTTATACGACCACGTTGTCATAATCGATGATTTTAATATTAATAAAACGAAAGCGAGGCAGCTTTCCTCTTTTACATCAAACTCAAATTTGGTGCGTATAAATACTCCCCCTACATTTATTATATCCCAAAATAAGTCCACCACCCTTATTATGTACAAGCAACATACAACATCTACTCCAAAAAGTTGAACTAACCCCCCGACATTTGTTCAGACCACCTATCCATCCAGTTTTCAATTTACCAAAAGCTTCTATCCCTGAATCCCCAAAAATTATATATATATACATAAATACTGTGACATTGACAAGGTGACTAAAGACTTAAATGACGTTATTACAGCCTACTTACAAGTTAACCCATCCTCTATTTCCTTATTCCTCAATAAATTATCGGACTCGGTCAAAGACATACACTAACATATACAAGAAAAGAATATACAATATCCCAAACTTCATCCTAAGACTAATCAAATTCAAGAGACAACTGTACCGGGACTTACGTTTGACAGAAGATGGCGAATTAAAACGAAAATTTAATAGCTTAAATAAAACGATACAAAGACTGATAAAAGAATATAAGACAGACAAGTGGATTACGACATGCAATGTAAACAGTATTGGAACGAAATTAAAAAAAATGACAAAAAATAGAAAAACGAACTTTGTACAGAAAATACAGGACTCTATTTCAAAAACTTTTTTAACGGACGAACAATCAATAGCTGATGCCTTTGCAGATAATTTTGACAATAGTTACACTATGACAGTTAATAATGCATTTTTACAACGACTTTTTCAATTCAGTAAACACTTGGTACGACAAATTAAAAACTTCCCCCATTCCCTATATCCCCGAGGACGATATAAAAGAGGGGGAATATTTTACTTGCAAAGGTAAAAACACTGCCCCCGGTTATGACAATGTTCCTAGAACTATCCCTAAATTCTTTCCAGATAACATCCACAAATACATCCTAAAAATATTTAACCATATATATTATTCCTAGTCCATACCCAACGAGTGGAAGCAGGGTATTATAACATGCATCCCTAAATCTGGTCATAACGCATTAAAAGTATCAAGCTTCCAGTCTTGGGTAAAACCTTTGAAACTATATTAAACATCAAATTAATGACCCATATATCCCACCATATCCCTCCCTACCAATTTGGTTTCCTAGAACATCGTTCCACTTCTTTACTTCAATCCTTACCTCGAATTAACAAACGGCACACCTCGAACGCCAGAAATCAGCGGTGGTCTTATTAGACATACAAAAAGCTTTTGACTCAGTCTGGCATCGGGGTCTGCTGTTTACTCCTTAATGCAACTCCTTAAAGATCCGACCCCACCTTCTTAACCTAATTGACAACTACCTATCCAACAGACTCCTAAAAGTTAGAATCCGCAACACCCTATCACCCCCAACAAATTGTCCCTCATGGCTCTCCTCTATCACCAATCCTTTACAATATCTTTGTTGCTGATATTTTGTAACCCTGATCCACATTACCTAAATCCTTCAGCTTATCCGCTCCTGTACGCATGACACAGCCTTAGTAGTACATGCCCCCACCCTGCAAAAGGCTCTCACCACCCTACAAGGGCTGATCGATACCATTAAATTATGGTTTGCAAAATGGAGAATATCAATCAACCTCAATAAATCCCACCTTCTAATTCCTTTTCACCGATCATATAATTCACCATTCAAACTAACCATTAATAACCATTCCATTTCGCCATCTCCAGCTTGCAAATACCTTGGAATTACATTTGACCCCAAACTAACATTTAAAATTCACTCCCAAAACCTTAAAGCAAATATCAAGAAGAGAGCACGGCATTTCAGAAGTCTCACGTACAAAAATCAGGGCATACCAACAAAAACAGCTGTTCATATTTACAAAAAGATTCTTAAAAATATCCAGGTATCGGAACGATCAGCCCTTCGTACACTAACAAAAATTTGACACCCACTCAATCCTATACACAATCCATCAATACCCTCCTTTTATTTCTCGCCCAAAAATTTGCTATCAACCCACATAACCTAGAGATCCTCAACGTTATGCGTATCCCCCACAATCCCCTTACAACACCTCCATAAAAACACCCCGAAATCACCATCTATAAATCATCACCTCACATCTCAATTACATTAGCGATATGACTTTTAAAGAACAATAGACAATTAACACAACAAGACATTAGCAATCATGACGTTTGTATGACAGATAATTGCAGGCTGAAAGACCGCGGGTTGATAGCCCTTGGACAGAAAACTAGAACCCAGTGTCTCACATTTAAGAATTTATTTAAATTTATTACAAGTATTGTTTTTTTTCTCCTGTAAATAAAGATGTTTAGTAGTAGTAAAATTTAAAATAATAGGTGACAGAAACATCATATATCTTGGATGAATGACAAATTAAAAAAATATCAGGTATTTAAAGAAATAATAATAACGTAAATTGACAAGTGACAATTGACAAATAACAGATTATGGAAGTAGATCTTAATAATCGTATTGTCAATCATATGGAGCGACATAACCTATTTCATATTCACCAGTATAGTTTCAGAAAATTATTATCAACTTCCTATTCTAGCATATTTATGTTTATTCTAGACTGTTTTGACTACACTCAAGTGATATTTTGTGATTTATCGAAAGCCTTTGACTGCCTCATACACCACATGCTTTATTCGAAACTACAAAGGGACAGATTCGATAAATTGATAATCAAAATAATAAAACTATACTTAGAAAACAGAACCCAAGTTTTTTATCATGGTTTAATATATTCTAGAACAAAATAAATAATAATCGGTGTACCCCAAGGAGCGATTCTTGGACCTCTCCTCTTCATTATATATATAACGATTTATCTGAATATATTTCGTTGGTGCACACAATACTATATGCTGACGACACAACCTTATTTTGCTCGAATGCAAATTTCGTTAATCTAGGCATGACAGCTGATACGTATCTGCTTAGACTAACCTTATGGTGTACAGGAAATGGCTTTACCTTAAATGAAAACAAAAATTAAAATAAATAAGTTCTCAAATAAAAAATTTCCGTCAGATCGTAATCATAGCATTAAAATTTCTTGGGGTGCAGATTGATTAGAAATTAAATTGGGGACGAACTTGCAAATTAAATTACACAAATACATTTTTGTACTCAGACAATTGATTGGTACAGTGAATTAAGACATTCTCAAAATGTCATATTATGTCAATACAGATTCTCACTTGTCTTATGCAATCATAGTATGGGGCAATTGCAAC
>OZ018388.1:62749825-62824301 GCA_963969525.1 Ontholestes murinus
GTTGAGTTTTATTAATTTTGTCTTTATTGCTTTTGATGATTTTTCCTAAGGCTTAATATTTAATTTTTGCAACATTTTTCCTACTTTGGTACTATATTTTCCTGTGAATGTTAATGCTGTAAAGTTTTTCTTATTGTTGTCTATTATTATGGGGTAAATGGAATTAATTAATTTATTTCTTTGTTTTTTATGTAATATTTTTTCAATAATTGACTTTTTAAAACCGTTTTTATTGCAATTTGAAATATGATCTTTAATTCTTTTTCAAAATTATTTTGTGTCATTGGGACCGCTAATAACCTATGTACCATACTATGATAAGCCGCTAATAATAAACACGACTTTTCAATATTTCATAAACCTACACACACAGACACGACAATTAATTACAAATCTAATCATCCTTTATCCCATAAATTAGCGGCTTATCATACACCTTAGGAAAAATCATCAAAAACAATAAAGACAAAATTAATAAAACTCAACAAAGTGGCGTCTATTTACTAAGTTGCAAAGACTGTCCAAAAGTGTATGTGGGGCAAACCGGAAGATCGTTTCAAGAGAGGATCAAAGAACATAAAACCAGCTTTGAACAAAACAAAATTAACTCCTCGTACTCCAACCACCTCATCGAAGACAACCACCAATTTAATGAAAATTTCCAAATTTTACACCGGGAAACTAAAGGCCGCAAACTTAACATCCTGGAGTGCATGGAAATAAATAAAAGGAAACACACCGGACATCTCCTCAATAATCAAACGGACCTAACAAATTCACCTCTTTTAAATTTAAATTCATTTGAAATAGCCACCCCCCCCATAAAAATTTAAAAATTGTATATATACCCGACCCGACTAATCTGTAATACCATTTCTTCGCCTGAAGAAGCCACAGTGTGGCGAAACAATTGTAGCGTTTTACAATATATTTGAAAGTGATTAAATAGTTTTATTTATATAAAAGTGAAAATGAACTTTCAACATTTATCAGCCTCATTAATCAATTAATTTATTTACGGTTTTGAGAATCTTAAACCAACAATTTATTACATCTTGTATGTGTTTCTCATTTATCACTTGATGAAACATTACATGTTAATATTTATTATATTGCAAATTAAGGTCTTAATAATAATAAATAATTACTAAGGCGATGAATATTCTTATGTCTACTAAATTAAATATCCTATTAAAGGATTTTATTCAAAGAAATGATTTGAATCATTTCCACTCTGTAAACGAAATATTTGAATTTTTTATATTTCAGGGGTGAACGATCCAGGTTCTGCCATCTGTCAACTGACGTTCTTAACATCCGACTTTTTGTTAATAGTGTTACAGTGACATGAAAATGCATATCGGCCAAGCAATGGAATTAAGTCGTTAACATTTTTGTGCAAATATTCTTTACATCTTTCGACGTAGATTATTTCAATAACAGTGTATCGATAAACTTAATTCAATTTTTGGCGACGAAGTTTCATTAAAAACCACCACATATTTTGTGAAGGCCACCTAAAATCGGTTGTTGATGTTGATGCTATGCGTGAACTGATAATGCAAGATCATCTTGTGATACATCATTACATTAATACATCCTTGGGCATTAGTCGAATCCGCATTCAATATTGCATGAATATTTGGCTGTCAAAAAAAGTGATCAAGTCTATAATATCATAGAAATGTGCTTAGGATCCTGAAAGTGAAAGTCAAAAAAAATATACATATGGCAACTGTGCTATTATGTACTACTGTAATTCTGAATAGTACACGGCTATTAAAGTCTTCAGTAATTATAAAAGAAACAAACCGCCGAAGACGCATCATTCTCCATTATACGAGCTCTCCAAGATCGGCTCAAACAAGAGACTTTTTGAAAACTGACAGTAACCAATTAATGTCATCCGCCGTACAGTTTTGATTTGACACTAAATGACTGCTTTTTATTCGCAAAAATCAAAAATGAATTACGAGAATAACGTTCTTTGACGCCCGAAGAAGCGGTTAGACTATTCAAAATACATATTTTGGAGATACCTCAATCGGAGTAGAAGATGTGCTTCGAATTAGATTGAAAAATACAAATATTTTGTATTTCACAATGTATAACCAAGTAAAAGAAGCCCTAAGTATCAAAGGTAACCGCGACTAATTTTCTGCCATACAATGTTATTTTAATTACAATGTATCATTCTCCATCCAGCGACTTTAATGATTTTTTAGCTATTATTGAAATGATTCTTGATAAATTAAACAGAAATAAATCGATTTTAATATTCATTTTAATCTGAATGACAGGGCTCATGCTCTCTGTGATCTATTTCTACTTATATCTATTATATTTCGATTGGGTTAATGGAAAGAGTGGATTTCAACACTAGAAGCAATAACATATTTTCGAATATCAACACGGATCATCTAGTTATTACACTCACCGATCCTGATATATCGGATCATACAGGTATGAGTGTCAAATTAGTCTTGTGTATAATTGTGTATAATTGTAGTTAGTATGTTCATAATCGTTAGACATGAAATAAGTGTAATATCTGTAGGAAGGCTTGTCCTGCACGTTAAACCCAATGAGCCACCTGCTACTTGGAGACTAGTAGAAATTCTGAATATGTTTAGTTATGTACAACAATAGCTGATTTCCTCGATAAACATAAATTAATAAATAATAACCAGTATGGTTTCCGAAAGGGAAAGTCTACGAGGGATGCAATCATCGCATTTGCTGAGGAGATTTATGAAGGGTTTTATTTTAAGCAGGATTATGTTCTGTCGCTACCTTCATGGATCTCAGTAAGGTTTTCGACTGTGTCTCTCATAATATTCTCCTAAGGAAGCTATACTTTTATAATTTTCACCCAACAGTGGTTTTTATTGAATTATAAGTTATATGTATTAGGATTATGGTGATATAATACATAGGGAAAGTGCGCTCTTTAATCGAAAGACAATTTTGCATAAATAGGGCTTAATTTTGTTAATGGTGTGTTGAATTTCCTCTTTCCATACATGCGTGCTTAAAGGCTTCATATTCACATATATGTTTGACTTTGAATAACATTATACAAAACAATGGTAGAAAACTACAGGACCAATTATTTATCACTGAAACCAGAAAGTACAAGGCAAGGAAATATATGGCATTCGACACCATCTTGTTGAAACACATATCGTCTACGTCAATATTCCTAAACAATTAGCTGTCATGATATTGAGCATAAGTAACATTTACACATGATTTTCTAAAAATTATGGTCTAATGTCTCTAGAACAAAATTTATACCAAAGAATGAAATACCGGGGTTGAATTTATTTTTTTTTGGCAGATATATGTAAGTTCTCTGAAAGACAAATATGGCAAATTTGAAAATTAATAATAAGACATTAAGGTAAAAATATGCTTCAATGCTAAAAAAAAAAATATTTAACAAAAATCGGAATTCAGTTATTGATGTTAAATATTCCATTAAACGAAATCTCTTCCTTGTACATAAAGCTTAAGCTTATGATTTCATTTGAAATTGTTAGAACATTTTTTAAGCGGACATGTAAGTAGAATCAATAAATTTATTAGGGTTTCTAACATTTTTCTGTACGAATCACATCTTAAAGTATAATTATCAATATAAAAATCCATAAAATATTACCGTCAAAACAAAAAGTTACTAAAATTTCTAATAACTAATGCTGTTCGAGAATATACATCAATGAACATCCTTTTCTTTTTAATACAGTTACACAAAACTAGATTGATTACCTCAATATTTCTAAAATAGTTTAAATAAAAATCTTATTCTGAGTAGTAATCGTAGTAGTGTTTGGCTATCGACCACATGGTGATACGTACGCAGTGTTATTTGTGTATGTGTTTGTGTAAATGAGCTTGTTACTTTATAGAATCGCCCCCGTCAATCTAAAACATCATTAATTGTATCCTAATGGTGAATGGTACCAGTCATTCATCCAATTGTTGACCCGAATAATTTAGTATAACTGCTGAGTTTGACTGGTAACTAATATTGAATATGTAAAGCTGATTATTACAGATTCTAAAAACTATACATGTAAATCTGATTTATCGAGAGAAAACGTTTTGACTACAATGAACTTCCAATGTGTTATAAATCGTATAATTATAAAATAATAACCAAATAATTAAAAACTGCTAAAAATGATTAATATTTACCTTCAAAATTCGCGAAGCATTAGAAACAAATTTCAAGAAGTCGAATTAATCCCAACTACAGAAAACAAACCAGATATAATTGCAATAACTGGCACGTTGCTATCTCCTGCAAACGAACAACTGTATAACCTGGAGAATTACAATTCTGAATTTAACTTTAGAAGCACGAGAGGTGGCGGAAATGACGAAATAACAGAATTAGAAGACTTTGAATTTCACACCATAGACGACATGGAAATTATAAACATAATAAATAACCTAAAAGACTATAAAAGCCCCGGATTCGACAATATAACAAACCGTATAATTAAGGAAAACAAAACAGTACTTACACCTAAAGTAATAAACAATAAAAGAAGGAATATACCCCGATTATCTAAAACAAACCTTAGTAATACCTATACACAAAAAAGGAAACCGCAATTGCCCTGAAAATTTCAGACCCATAGCTCTACTATCGTCGCTTAATAAAATACTAGAAAAATGCTTACAAGTTCAAATTAGTAAACATCTTAAAAAAACATAAAATCATTAGTAGCCAACAATACGCCTTTCAGGAATACTCTGGAACATCATCAGCAACAACGGATATGATACACAACATAAAAACTAAACTGGACACGAAAGAAAAAGTTATTGCAATATACATAGACATGAAGAAAGCTTTTGACACCATCTCGAAAACAAAATTAATTGAAAAATTGCAGAAAATTGGCATACGGAAGACTAAAGACCTAAAACTATTATAAACATACCTAATACGTAGACGAAACGAAAATTGGAACCGAAAACAGAGTATAGAAATACCATAGAAGATAATATAAAATCAGACACGGAAATATTAGAAAAATGGTTCACCCAAAATCTTCTAACAATAAACGAACCAAAAACAACGTATATGATTTTTGCAACAAACAGGAAGATGTAAACCTTAAATTTACAATAAAAGGAAAATCAATAGAACAAGTGCAGGAGGTAATTTTTTTAATAAATTAATACAAATACAAAATAATATAAAATGGGAAAAACATATTGAAAACTATTAAACCAGAATTCAAAAACTATAGCAGCTCTGTACAAAATCCGATATTATGTACCGGAAAGTAGGGAAAACAAATTTACCATGCCTTAGTTACTTCAAAAACTAAGTATATGGGGAAACACAACTAAAAAAAATATAAATAAACTACAAATTCAACAAAATAAAATACTAAAGACTCTATTCAAAATGGAACACAGAACTAGCTCTAAGGAGCTCTACATAAAAACCAATGAACTAAACATACAGAAACTGATAGCACTAAATAACATACTATTATTACACAAAATAAAAAACACAATAAAAACAAATAAATCTCTAATAAAAATCAAAGATATACACGACTATAAAACACGAAGAAAATTAAACATTAGAAGAGAACTTTTTAAATCAAAACAGTTTGCACACTTACTAACCACGGAGACGATACAACAATATAACAACATAGACAAACACATATAGACGCTGGCATATACAGCATTTAAACTGAAAATTAAAAACCTACTTCTAAACAACAAAATATGAATTGATGTAAGAAGAACCACCAAACAAATAAAACACAGGTATCCTCCAATACCGATAGCCCAAGACGGACCAACTTACGGACCACTCTTTTTGAGGCGAAGATAGGAGAAAGGAACTGACTACAATACAATATATTTATTTACTATTGTAAATTTATAAATTTGTAAATGTAGAAATAAATAAATAATAATACATAATTTTTCAGTTTAGCCAATAATTCAATAAAAAGATATAATTCTGTGCACAGGTTTCACACTATAAATGCAATTATTAGTTTGATGCATTATTATTCCGTATATTTGCATTTTTATTTATCATTGAAAAAATGGTGATTTGAAATATATCTTCACTTATCTCTCAAAACCACGTTTCTAAGTGATTTGTGTACATTTTAAAATAATTTTCTCTATTAGTTGCATTTAATCTACTGTTCCGCTTCGATAATGCTCTGTTAGAAAACAATTGAAGAATGGTTTAAAATGTTTAAAACGGGCGACAATAAACTTGGCAGATGAAGGAGGAAGAGGACGACCATCAACTCATCATGGAAGGGGACAAATACCTAACATTATGAAACCTAGTCCACGATTTCAATATCAAAATATATCCACGTTGTAAACGCTATGTGACGGTGGGACAGAAGCGGAATCATCGGCTTGAAAATCATCTCAAATGGCCTCTGTCATTATTGTATTGACGACAATGAGTGTAAATAGTGGCAGTTTAGGGACAAAAATGTCAATCATTACTTTAACACCAAGAGTGACGTTTATAAGGCGTAGAATTCACGTCTTTAATCTGAAATCGAGGCGAAACGACTACGAAAAAATACTCACACTGCCTTGCATCACGATAATGTGTGTCCTTGAGTTGGTAGATGGCGACTGTGCTCTAGAAAAGTGATTCTAAACCGGTGTTCCGTGGGATTAGGTGAAGTGCTCTACCAAAATTAGAAATTCAGAATAAAAAAATAATATCAAATATGTATAAATTACATTACAAATTAAGTTGTACTACAACATTCCAAAATTAAATATAAATAATTATAATTACAAAAAATTACATATTGATAATATTGTTTGATAACGAATGCCTTTCAGTATACTGGAGAATGGGAGTTAAGCAGCGTTATATTGCTTTCTCTCTTCAATCTCTTCAAAATAATTTCTATTGCCGTAATGTCCGGCGCATAAGCCGCACTTTTGAGTCCGAAAAAATGGGCTTATACGCCGAATATTGAAAGCGAAAGATCTCATGATATGTTCTTAGAAGAAACATTTAAACGTAAATATAAATAACTTTTATAACCTAAATGTATAGAGATATGCGTAAATTATAGACCCAATATTTGTCAATAATGAGGTTGGAATTTCCCAAAATACCAAGCAAGTGGGTTATTAAAGTGGTGTGCGGCGATCCTAGTATATTCTGCATATTTTATTGAGGGTCAATAAACAGGGATTATTTTATACATCTTTGTGCGGGGATTACTGCGTAACCTGCAATTACCTTGAACAACTCAATAGGTTTCTACCTGCAATAAACGAAGTGCGGCTTATACGACGAATATATGAAAAATAAATTAAATGCATTGTAATGATGTAATCTGTGACTGAAGCACTTTTATTTTCACACAGCTCATAGTATATTTCATAAGTTAACACGTAAAGTAATTGCGTGGTTTATTGTACAGTTTTGCAGTGCATTATATTTGAATTACAACAATAGTCGTATTCAGAATCAGACGTTGTCTTACAATAAGGTTAGTATAACAATTTTTTTATTTTTATAATAGATTATTTTGTTATTAGTAGGAAGTGGACAAGTTTTTAAAAAGATAGGACGGCGATTCTTGTACTGATAATTCCAGTATTAGTACTAGCGCAACTAACAATCAAAATGATAATGAGTGAAAGAGAACTAAAGAAAAGAAAATAAAGAAAGTCATAATAGACAATATTCAGATAAATATTTAAAATTCGGGTTTACATTCTCCGTTGATGGAAATAATTGTCATATTCCAGCATGCATAGTTTGTTGAGAAAATTTTTCTAATAGTGCGATGGTACCGGTAAAATTAAAATAACATTTTATAACAAAACATGCTACTCTCCAATCAAAAAAACAGGAATTATTTTGAAATATTGCTAAAAAATCAAATTGAACAAGGCAATAAATTTAGAAAAATAGTGTACAAATAAGGAAACAAAATGAATCTCGCTAATTATAGAGTATTCTATCAATTATTTAAAAAATACTGTTTACTTTTTCTATCATATGCGATATATATATATAATTACAATTATTTTTAGTCATCCAATTTGCAAATATTATTGATTCTGAACGAACCATTTCCAACGAGTGGCATTATTATTTTCTAGATCGTGCGAAACTGTCGTTAACCGAATAGATTAGAGCAAAGAAAGTAGTTTTTTGATCTTACGTCCATTATTAAAGTAGGTCAAAAGTAAAAACCTTGAACTGATAATTTTCGAACCGAAATTGTTTTTCCGATAGTTAATTAATAGAATATAATAATTGCGCTCTTTAAATTTCACCAAAAATTAATCACCATATAATAAAATTTAGTTTATATCTCATAAAACAAGTTTCAATCAATTAAAAATATATAAATTTTACTATTATACTGCTACTATTATTTTATTCTAATCATCCCAATAGGAAGTAAGATATTTTAGATAATTGTTATATTAGAAAAATAATTAATTTTTTTGAGGTGATAATAAGTATTATTTATATAAATGATGTGAAATTAATTAGAAAATATTTGAAAGATTTCAATCTATTCTGCGCCCACTACCCATGGTAACCACAAATTTGTCATAAACAACTATCAGGAAGTCGCAGCCGGGGGATGTAATTTTTGTATTTTTACTGATATATTACACCTTCTACTTTAGTATTAAGTTTGTACCCAATTCAAAAGTGTAATAACTCGAAACAAATATCAGAAAACTGCCTATGAAAATATGAAACACAAGTGTTTTAATTCTAATAATCATATGGTGCTTCCAGAGTTGTATGTCTGTAATAACAATCTGGAAACATACATGAATATTTTTATTCGAGTTAATTAAAATAATTATTTAAACTAATGAATTACTAAAATTTATTCTTTTTTCTTCGAACATTTTGTCCTATTAGTAATATGAACAAATACTTTAAATACAACAATCATGCAAACGGGGCAGTATTTCTCATTAAATATTTATATTATGACTCAATGAATATTTGACTAAATCAAATTTCACTCAATACAAATAATATCATGAATTATTTATATCTCAAATGCATTCAATATTCGAGAAATTAGAATTAGGATAGTCGGTGGAATATAAAGCAGTAAGAAGCGCCTGCACAGAAAGGCTGTTATTAAAATTCCTACTACAGTCCACACCTCTGTTATTTGTTT
Source organism: Ontholestes murinus (assembly GCA_963969525.1). Taxonomy (NCBI): domain Eukaryota; kingdom Metazoa; phylum Arthropoda; class Insecta; order Coleoptera; family Staphylinidae; genus Ontholestes; species Ontholestes murinus. The sequence goes on from OZ018388.1 coordinate 62,759,023, forward strand.
AAATTATCATAATTACATGCAACTAATTTATCCCGTAATTCTTATATGGACTCTAATGTTTTGGGTTTTGATTTTTTTGTGAGAAAACTTATTCGGATGAACCACCAAACTGAAATTACAAATATAGTTGATTCATGACACTGCTGTTTCTTGTACAGCAAAACAGATACAGATGTCGGTCTCAATGGTCTTAGATTACTGCTTTCTAAAAATAGCGATTTATGGTTGTTTAATTTATTCATTCTACTATCACTAGCATATATCGTTGTAGATGTGAAGCTGATGTGATAGATATTTGATTCTAAATTTCTTCCAAAGCTCAAAATATAGTTTCAAGAAAATGTTGAAACATCATGTGCACTTCTTAAAATTTTTGCTGATATATGTATATGTCTAATCTTGACGTTTATACATTATTAATTAGCTAAATTTTAAATAAAGTTATTAATCCTTTATTTTAATCATTAAATGAATGAATTATTAAGATTTGCGGAGTCTTAATCCCAAAAAATAGTACCAATTAGACATGTCCAATTATTCAAATATATTAGTTAATATTTATAATTAGGTAGAATATATCGGGAGAAATTTAAACCAATTATTCGCGTATCTGTAATTAAACGAAATACTAAACCGTTATTTTAAGGTTAATTGCAAAATTAGTGGAGACAAATTATTGCCATATTGCTAATTATAATAATGCAAAATATTTATAATTTAGTTAACTACGATCAAGTAATAATAGTAGGTAAAATACGGTACAATGGTTATAGTTAATTTATATTATAACTTGATGATATTAGGATGTATTATGTATACTTGAACTTAAGCTATATTACTTTTTTTTATAAATCATGTCTATACACTGTGTCCCAATTTCGATGCTCACCAAGGGTATATCTGCAGAAAACAGTGCCCATAACAAATCCTATTTCAAATTTACCTTAACTTTTTTCAATTTTAAGATATTTTGAAAAAAAACAAAATTTGCCAATTTTAATTTTCCTCAATAACTCGATAATGCCTAGCGCGACCGCTATTAAACCTTTACTTTATTTAGACACTTTTTTAAGACAAATTTTTGGTGTAAACAGAAACCCCTGATTCGCATTTGTTTCCAGGTTATTAGCGCTATCTTTTGTTTTTCTTATGGTGGCCATATTGGATTTTAGGTTTATTAGATAGTGTTTAAAAAGTGCTTTTCAACGATGTATAACATGCCTGAAAAATTTTACTTACAAGCAAAATTTTAATAAAAACGTAAATTAATCTTTAATTTGAAATTAGTAGGCTATGCAATTAAACACCAATGGCAAATGAAAGTGAAACTTCATTCTAAGTAATAATGTAAAATAAATAAACGATACTGACATTTAATTTATTATTATTATTATTAACAAAAATACAGGTTGCCCAATAAAATTAGTAAGCCATGGAATTAAACATCAGTGTAAAACAATGAAACAAAACACTAACCTGTCAAAGTACAACTAGCACTGCAGAGATAAGTTAATTTAAACCCTGTATCTACTTGTAGTTAGTGATAAGTAATTAATATTTTCAAGTATTACTATTTATAAGTATTAATAATGGCACATACATATTCAAACGAAGAAAAAGTTGATATGTTGGACGTATATTTCAAAGCAAATAGAAACTATGAAAGCAATTTACAGAACTTTGGAACCTTCGAACAAAAGTTAATGATGCTGATACACGTCGAAATAATATTTTGCAGAACGTTACGAACAATTCCGGCACATCAGTTCGTCGGGTAGCTTGACAAACATGGATTTCAAAATCTACTGTTCACATAAACTTGAAGAAAAACAAGTATCACCCTTACAAACCAACAAATGTACAAGGTTTAAGTGACAATGACTATCACCGAAGATTGCAGTTTAGCAATATGCTATGGACAGATGAAACACGATTTACTAATTGTGGAGTATTCAATAGGAATTATCATCATTGGTCTACTGAAAATCCACATTTAGTAAATCAAATAAGTTTTCAAGTTCGATTTGGTTTTAATGTCTAATGCTGTTTAATTGGTTTGAATTTTTTGTTTTGTTTTCAAATTATTTTCGTTTTAGATAGTCACTTAATAAGTTCTTTCATTTTTGATTGCAATTTAACTGGTAACAGATATTTGTAGCTACTAACAAATGAGATAATGCCTGATTTGAGACAAATTATTAATCCCAAAGACATGCAAAACATCTGGTTTCAGCAAGAGGGTTGCCCGGCCTATAACCCTGGTAACGAAGTGTTTAGTTTTGAACCACCAGAAACTCGGGAAATTTTTGACCAAAGAGTAATATATGTGCTATGATTAGTAAACGGAAACACGTACAAACTACGTAGAGTTTGTAATTCTCATATAACACGATGTCAAAAGTGTGTGGAACAGAATGGTCATCATATTCAATAATTTCTTTAAGTGAATATGACATTTATGTAATTTTTATTTCTATAATTTCACTTTCAACTGTCATATTAATATTTTGCTTGTAACTAAAATTTTTTCAGGCATGTTATACATCGTTGAAAAGCACTTTTTAAGCACTATCTAATAAACCCAAAATATGGCCACCATAAGAAAAACAAAAGATAGCGCTAATAAACTGGAAACAAATACGAATCGGGGGATTCTGTTTATACCAAAAAATTTGTCTTAAAAAAACTGTCTCAATAATGTAAAGGTTTAATAGCGGTCGCGCTAGGCATTATCGAGTTATTGAGGAAAATTAAAATTTGCAAATTGGGACACCCTGTATAAATTAAAGGGCTTTGTGTGCACGTATTCAAATTCTTATATATGAAGTATTTATGTGGTGTTCCAGAGGACTTGGTTCTTGGGCCTCTACTGCCGTTTATAATAGTGACTTAGCTAAGTATTTATGATTGTTAGTTATTGTATCATTTAGTACATGAAGTAATTATTTTAAGTGGTTATTAGTCCTTTATTAGTTGTAGTAATGCTCTGCGTATTTTGGAAATTTGTAAATGTTTTTCGTCATTGTCAACTGCTTTAACTCAATGTCTGTGTTATTAAATGTTTTTTTGTAATATTTATTGTTTTTGTTTTTCATTTTTGGATATGAATTATTTATAAATTTATAAATGAAACACGTTTTATTTTTAGTTTAAACAGATTTACTCTAATTTCAATCGTAACAAACAAAAAACCAAAAATCCTCAGAAAAATCTAAATCGGCGATAACACTTAAAAACGAAAACTAAGATACTATATTAGCATTATTTGCATCAATTTCCAAGTGCAGATTAAGTTGAATCCACTTTTAATTTAATTTTAGATGACTTAATAAAATATAGGTAATTTCCAGAAGAATATTATCATCGCTTTTATTTGTTACCACTTAAATCAGAAACAAACACTTTTGTCGACCACGATTATCAAAATTTTCAAAGAATATTAAAAGTTCCTAAATAAATTTTCTATTTAGATGTGGAAGAATAAATGTAGATTTACGAGCAAACAAAAAAGTTATGAGCAAACAAATTTTAGAAACCTCCTGTTTCCGCGGTCTCATCGAAGTGACAAGTTGCCTAAGGAATTTATTTGATGTTAGTTTAGGCTGTACCAAATTGCAGTGCCCTACCGCGAATAGTATTGAAAATATTTAGAAAAATGTGTTAAAATTTATTAACTTTGATGGCCTGTATCTTGGTTATTTGAAGACTTTTATAATAATGTTTTTACATGAATCGTTATCATTTTCTAGTATGTGTGATTAATATTATTCCCCGAATCACAAAAACGCCCTGTATATAGCTTTTCATATTTTTTTTTGTTCTTTATCTACCTTATTTTTTATCTATACCAGTAAAAGTACTAAGCGACTTAAAAGAGAACCTGAACTGAATTTTAATTAAATCATTGTAATTAAAATAAATTTCAGGAGTCCCACCTTCAAAAATTAACTAAATCAAAAATAAAAACAAAAACTCCAATTTACTGAAAGACAATAAAAAATTCTTAACTTCATCATAAAAAAAACATCAAAGCTTTACGGAGTTTCAGAAAGAAGGAAATTCATTAAGACACGTATTAACCTTCAGACGTTTATAAATAACCGTTAGTAATAAAATTTGATTTTTTTGCCACAATCAAGAGATCATAATATCAAATTAAAATCCGATTACATCCTAAGCTTTTATATGTAATTATTATTTAGCAAACGAACAAGAATACAAACCCCTTACTACATAAGGCACAAGCCAAGCATTGTCTATCTATTGCATAAGTCCCTTTAAACTTTCAGAAATATAAACAAACTGAAGGCGTACAAATGGGGTTATTACTGATCCTGCTACAGCTAACCTTTATATGAAAAATTTTGAGACGAGAGTTTAAGAAATCCACACCTTCAAAAGAAATATATCACTCAGGTAAGCAAATTTAAGGCTAGTTTAAATTTTTAATATGAACTAAGAAAAATATGCTTCGTGCCATCTACAGGAAATCAAAAACACCAGTACCAAAATCCATTGAAGCAAGAATTAGAGACATACAAAGAGCAAAAAATAGAACAATTTTGAAAACGTTGTTATATCTAAAATCGTTAATAAAACTGATCATGATCTAAAAATTCATACAGAATTTTTGCTTTTAGAATAGATTCTAAGACTTTTCCAGGGCTGAAAGAAGTTTTATAGCTATAATGGTTTATTTTGATCTATTTGGGAAATATTGTAGTAAATAAAATGGAGATAGATATTAAAAGTAGAATTGTGAAATTTCAATGACAAGACGCAAGATTTAATATAGCTAGGAGCAAAATTATTTCTTGCTCTTATTATTCCAGAGCATAATGGCCATATACTTCAAGAAATGCTTGTCTTTTCCTTGGCAGACGGTCGATCTCTTGGACAAAGAAGTTCTTTCATGCAGATCACCCTTTGACATCGGTTACCCTTTTATCCAAATCGTTGTAAATTATGTTCATTTCCTAGTTTTTAACGAGCGATTAATGTGATAGTTAAAATAATAATAATAATAATATATATTTATTACGGAAATCTCAATTTTACAAAGAATATACAAAAATAATTATAATTACATGAGATAGAAAATAAAAAATATAAACTAAAAAACTATTTAAAAAAATACAAACTTATATACTACTTCAATGCATCCGAATACATATAACATCAAATAAAGTATTTTAAACTCCGTTTAAACGAATAAAAGTTAGTTCCAAAAACATTAAAGTGATAATTATTCAATATATTCTTTGAAAAGGGCTATTAGACGAGTAATTATGTTTAAAAATCCCAACATGAAAAACAATTTTACTTCTCGATTTAACTAAATAATGATTGGCCATAAAATGAAGTATTTCAAGGAATACTGAACAATCAATTCTACCTGAAATAAGTTTATGAAGGAAACATAAATCAAGTTCAGCCTTCTTGATTCTAGAGAGATAAGACGTAAGCTACTTAACATAACGTTTGCATTAAAATGTGAATGTGGTATACCAGACCTAAATGAAATATTTATTACTCGCTCTAATCTTAAAATATGAGTTGTGTAATACGGAGACCATACAATGCTAGCATACTCTAACTTAGAGCGTACTAAGGTACAAAAAGCAATCTCAATGTGGATATATTAAATTTAGATCAATTTCTAATTATAAAACCTAAAGTTCTCATTGCCGTTCGTAGAATAAACAATGATCTACGAAATTTACTTTAGAGTCAAAAACAACACCTAGATCATTAATTCAATGAACCCTTTGTAAAAACAAGGCATTTAAAATATAAAAAAACATTAATATCACTATTTTTTCTAGTAATGATAGTTCACTGATGTGTTTACACTTATTAACATTAAGATATAAATAATTTTTATCGCACAGGATTGTAAATTATCCAGATCTGATTGAATATCAAATTAATTACTATATTGAGTTATGGATTTAAATATTTTTAAATCATCTGCAAAGAAGAGATATTGGCAATTGTTTAATGAATCACTAAGATTATTTATAAAAAGTAAAAATAGGATGGGCCCCCAATGCGTTCCCTGTGGAACCTCCGATGGTACATTTATACATTTAGATGTTGTATTATCTATTTTTACACATTGAGTTCTGTTGTTCAAGAAAGATTCCAACCATCTTAAGGCATAGACATTAAATTGATAATTCCTTAATTTATTAATTAAAATTGTATGGTTCACTCTATCAAACGCCTTGGAGAAATCAGTGTATATAGCATCGACATGATATCCATTCTTCAAGGCATCTAATATGTAAGATTGGTCACTGTTGAACGTCCTTAATATAATCTTTTAACTATCTTTTATTTTGCCTTTTGGTGACTATTCCCTCGCCGAATAGCTCATTGAGATCACGAAATGACTCCTTCGCCTTTCAAACTTTTTTCAAATTAGTACAGCATAATACGTTTTATTGATTTTACTTTACATGTCCACTTTAAAAATATTCAATTTATCATATATAAATTTATAAAATACTTAACAATTTAAAGCAAGGAACATGCGGGCGGAGTTCACGTAGTGTTCTTCCATATGATGAATATGTGTATAATGTTTAACACTCAATTTTAGTAATTGCAACCAATAGAAACACTATTTTAAAAAAGCAAACAAATCATCAATTTTCAACGAAATTATTTAGATTATGCAAGCTTAATTCTTATACTTTAATTCTTCTAATAAGTATAGTATTAAGTGTAAAAATTATAATTAAATACTCATTACTAAGATACTGGATATTAATCATAAAATATAATCATTTAGATCTCGATTAAAACAGTAAATTAAAGATGTATTCTTAAACCTTGCATACGCACTCAAGGATATTAAGTTTACAAATCGCATTACAATTTGATGGTATACAATTATCAGGTAATTAAAATGGAAATATTCCGAAAAAAAAAAACGTTCCTGTTGATAGTTTGGTCACGGTCATTATCCACAGAAAGATAAACAACAATATTAGCACCAGCTTTCACCTCTCATCTTCTCGTTATATAACATTTATTATGGTACATCCGTATCATCTGTTAGTTAGCATTGATTAAAATTAACTCAATAAATAACTATGTATATAAACATCCATCAAATATTTCCAGGAGTAGAAAGAAAGTTGAAGAAATGTATAAATTACGTGTACAAATTACACGGCATAGCTCTAAATGTTCGCTGACGACGAAGGAGGAGGAAACGTTAATTAATCATTTTTATAAACAGATGTTATGGTAGTTTATGTTATAAATTATAGCAGTGTAAGAATTATTATTTGTTTTAATTTAAAAATTGGTATTGGATACTAACATAAAAAGAGTATGCGCTTCTTTTTACCTGTTTCATAACGATGATAACATATGGTTACCGTAGAAGTAAAATTTATATGTTTTATGTAAATATAAGAATACATCTCTAAATGCATAATTTATTATAAATTTATACAATAGTTGTTTACAGACTGTACTATATGTACCTGGATCTGGATTGAGTTTGCCAAGGGTGATCAAATCATTGACCAGAGCACTTAGGCCTCAGTAGGCCCATTGTGCCCCCCTGACTGGGACAGCCCTGCGTTGTTCTATCACTCATTTAGCCACCCAAGGTGGCGAGCAAAAGACAGCACAACGCTTGGAGGGGGTTATCCCTTATGTTGGCCATGTTCGGCCAGAGCTCCCCTAGCATGGACTCTCTAAGGTGGGCGAGAGCCGGGCAGATGGTTAACACATGTTCCACTGTCTCGTCCTCTTCTTCACATGCTCTACATATGGGGGTTTCCACCAGTCCCATAGTAAACAAGTATTTCCTTAGCTGACAATGACCCGTAATGATACCTGTGATAAGACGCAGATTCCCCCGGGATAGTCGCAAATAATATTCAGCTGTTTTCAGATTGGGTGAGCGTATTGCTTCCTTGGCCTGTCTGCAGCCTGAGGTGTTGTCCCAACGTTGTTTTAGCATCTTGAGAGTATTCTGTTTGAGGATATCAGTGAGGCATTTCGGTGTTGGCGCGATCGGGGGCCCGTCCGTGGTATCACCGAGAACCGATCCAGCTCGCGCCAACTCGTCTGCCTTGCTGTTGCCTTCTTCATTTTTGTGTGCCTTGACCCAGCGCAGCTCAATACTGTTTGATTGTGCTGCTTGTTTAAGGGTGTTGTGACATTCTTTTACTAGTGTTGAAGTGATCTTGTGACTACTCACTGCTAGTATTGCTGCCCTACTGTCTGTAAGGATTTGGATGTTCCTATCACGGATGTCTCGGTGTAGGATTTCTTTCGCCCCTTGGAACATAGTTGTTGACAGCCTACTGCGGCGACTTAACGACAATGGCTTCTACACCATAGGATATGCAGATGACATAACCAATCTGCTAACAGGCAGATTTGAGACGGTGTTATGCAGCTTGATGCAGGAAGCCCTCAAAATAATTAAACACTGGTGTAACGACCAGTCTCTGATCATCTCCCAAGATAGCAATTTGGCTGTACACAGCGGTAGTAAGACCAATGCTAATCTGTCGAGCACTGGTTTGGTGGCCCAGAGCCAGACAGAAAACCCCAGCAAAGCAGCTTACTCACTTGCAAAGGATAGCATGCCTCAGCACGACCGGAGCAATGCGAACAACACCCACTGCAGCAATGGAAGCAATGCTCGGCCTTCCACCTCTCGACTTATACGTAGGGAAGATGGCCACGGCGGCAGTACTGCGCCTAAACTCAGTTGGACTCTGGTACAAAGGAGGCAGGGCTGGCAGACACTGTCACCTTTTAGAGGAGGCTGTCAAGAAGACACTCTTCCTTGGAAGGAAGACAGACAATTTGCCACGCTGCTACGTCTTCAATAGACCCTATAATGTATCGATAAAAAGAGGAACCGGGAGTGTAGAGGGTGGGGAAACCCTCCGAATTTACACCGATGGTTCTAAAACCAAAAGAGGATCCAGGGCGGGAATTTACTCGCAACAAATAGACCTATCATTAGCTATACCCCTAGAGAAGCACACAACTAATCTGTAAGCAGAGATCGTTGGCATCATCCTTGGGGCGAAAGAAATCCTACCCCGTGACATCCGTGATATGAACATCCAAATCCTTACAGACAGTAGGGTAGCAATATTAGCAGTGAGTGGTCCCAAGAACACCTCAAGACTAGTAAAAGAATGTCACAACACCCTGAAACAAGCAGCACAATCAAACAGTATTTAGCTGCGCTAAGTCAAGGGACACAATAATGAACAAGGCAAGGCAGACGAGTTGGCGCGGGCTGGATCGGTTCTCAGTGATACCACGGATACTAAGCGTTGTGCTGTCCTTTGCTCGCTACCTTGGGTGGCTAAATGAGTGATAGAACAACGCTGGGCTGTCGCAGTCAGGGGGCACAACGAGCCTAGTGAGGCCTAAGTGCTCTGGTCAATGATTTGATCACCCTTGGCAAACTCAATCCAGATCCAGATGCTAGAGTATTTTCACTGACTGCCCATTTTCCAAATTCTTCATACAAAATCATTATTTTATCGATATACATTCTAAAAACACAGATATGTTTTAGACTATAGCATTACCCAGTGACTGCTTTTGCAATTAAAATAATTATGCATCGAAGTGGTATGGTTCTGAGGTGCGATCCAAAATCAATCAATAAAAAGATAAGTTAATCAATTTGGAAAACCAATTGATTTTAAAGCTTGTACCCGTAAATAGAAATTTAGGAACACTAAACCGTTGTAAATCTATAAACCAACCAAATAAAAATAAGAGAATCAAAATAAAATAACAGTATATAGATTTAATGCGCAAAGAAAAACACACTATAACAAATTAAAAATATACCTATTTAATGAATTAAACTCATACTTAAATAGGAACAAAACTATTGAGAAAAACAAATTGACACAAGAAAAACTCTACTAATAACAAAAATAACAAGAAGACAAATAAAAGACACAATATTTCAGCATACAAAAAAACGATTAGATAAAGATAAAAAAATACTAAAAGCTAGAAGACCATTTACTGCCAACTATATACTAAAACAAAAGTCATTCAAATACAAATTAATAATAAGCTAATAAAAACCGAAGTAATATACAACGAGCAATATTCTTCCCTGATGACACTGCAATCTATAAAACATCTACATTAAATAACAAAAGTTTTGCTACTATTCCTTGCATATCTAATAACAATATAACATCCTAATAACAACCTTGGTATGTTGCATAAATATCCTATATTCAAACTTTCTTAAAAATTGATTCGATATTATTCATATTAACTGTTGTAGAGGGAAACCATATATGAGAAGCTTATTCCAAATCAACCCAAACTAGTGAACAATATTAGAGATTAAAGGAAGAAACATTTATCTCCTTCGAAACATATCATACAAATACTCATATTTTCCTTGCTTTGTCACATATGACTTGAATATGATTATTAAAAGATAAGTGGTTATCAAATATCACACCTAAACATTCCCCAAAATCAAGCACATCCGTTAAATCAATAAACTTTGATAAATAAAATGGGTCCAATATGTGACCCTTGGGGCACATCACAAATAACTGCGAGTATCTAACAAAAGTCATTAATTTTAACTCTTTGAGTTTTACCAACGAGAAATGATTTTAGACAATACAAAGTTTTAATATTGAAACATATCAAACGCAATTACCTAAGCTATATTGTTTACCCAAAATTTATAAATCTAGAAATAAATAAAGTAAGGCCCACAGTTTTTAATTTAACTAATAATCCTTCCTCATACTTTTATTTGAAATACCAAATGTACATTTAATTCAAATAAAAGTGTGAAGAAAGGTAAAGGTAATTAGTGCTTTAATCGTCAAATTAATTTGAACTTCACGTAACTCAATCAATCAATTTACAGTTTTCAACTTCAACCATAGAAAATTTGCTTTTATAAAAATAACTTGAAAATTAATAATGATTATATTCTATAAAAAAGAAATACATACAAATACATGGTTATTAAAAGATTTTTAAGTAAAACCAAAACAGCCTTTTGATGTATTACTGTTCCTTAGCATTATTGAGTATTTATTTTTATTTCAATATATTTCACTGCTTAATCATTTCTGTATTATCGCAACCCCAATATATCTATGTCTAATCATGTCAAAATTAAACATAGAAAAGGGATTCAATTCAAATTTAGAAATAACAGAATTTTTATATTTTAATAATAATAATCTTTATGGATAATCTAACAAAAGTAATTCTAAACTCCCCTCAAGGTACAAAACATTTTAAATGGTGGTATAGATACGTAGATGACATACTTGCATGCTTTGAAGGTACAGATAGACAAATTAACAAATTTCTAACCTTCCTTAACTCCCTACACCCTTCAATTAAATTCACAGTTGAATTAGAATCTGACAATAAAATAGACTTCTTAGATTTAACTATAACCAGAACTAACAATAAATTAACATTTGACATATACAGGAAACCTACTTTCACAGATGCAATCATCCCGAATTCCTCACGCCATCCACACAAACATAAAATAGCCAGCTTCTATTCAATGATATCCCATGCATTCAAAATCCCTCTTAGTCCCACATCCCTTGAAAAAGAAATTAACACCATAAAACAAATAGCAATTAACAATGGTTATTCGGTCTCAATAGTCACAAAATTAATTAACAAGTTTAAAATGTCACAAATCCGTAAATATATTTTTGCAAGCCCCCAACTAGAGAAAATAAATCTTACAAAACAATTATATACTTTGGAGCCATTAGCAATAAAATATTTTTAAAAACGAGACGTCAATATAGTTTTTAAGTCAAGAACCAAAACTTCAGGTCAGGTATTTATAGTTTAACCTGTCCAGATTGTAAAAGTGTGTACATTGGGCAATCAGGTCGAATTTTAAAACACGATTAAATGAACATCAGAGGTAATTTAATTTAAAGAAAAATAATTCAACATTTTCAAATCACTTATTCGAATCAAACCATACTTTCGGCAAGGATGTACTTTCGGTAATCCATATCGCCGAAAAATGAGGTAAGATGGATTTACTGGAAGCCCTTGAAATTTACAAAGCGTAAATGAATCCCGGAATTTCCCTCATTAACGACCAGGTTGACCTAATGTACACCCCACTGTTCCAAGCGTTATAATAGGTATATAAACAGTTGTTATTCGTAATTTAAGTACTTAGTTTGATAATGATTCAAACTAGTGTTGCTTTGATAGTATTTCTATTTGTAACACGCAAATTACTTTTGTATAAATCAATATCTGTCGACCGTACAAGATATCAAATAATATTAAGTGACAAAAAAGTTTTCAAATTAAATGGCCTTTCGCATAGTATTTTTTTAGTTTTTTTTTGATACACCAATAAAGAAATATTTTAGTTTTTAAGTGGTAGTACTACTGTTTTTTATATTTCATGTCAATCACTAATGGTCATAATAACTCAAGTGATTATTAAGGTAGTTATTAAAAACAAAAATCATTCAAATCAAATTAAGCGTTCAATTGTTATACACAAAAGAAATTTTTTTTTGGAATCATCATATTTTGACTCCAGAAATCTATGGTCCAGCCATTTCCCCACATTAACGGGACATCCTGTATATTCATATTTTTATATATTTCTGCTTGCGTTGCCAACGTGAATTTTGAATCAAATCTATTATAGTTTTTTCTTTATCAAATTTAGAAGATTATGTTAAAGCAAAGGTAATAGAGTTTTGACATCTTATTGTAGTCACAAAAAAACATTTAGTTACGTTAATAAATATTTTACCTTACTTACACAATTATATTTTGTAAGATAAAAATAATCACTTGACATCTGTCTGATGAAGCCACTGTATGAAGAAACAGGTACGTGCATGAAATTTATACAATACACGTCATGTTTAGGATTACAAAACTAAAATCTCATTTCTTTATTATCAGTCTAACTATGGATAATTTTATGTGGATCTCATCGATCGCTTGAAATGCGGTTCGTGAAATTATTAAATTGAACTCTCTGAATCCAAGGTATTCGACACAAATTACTTGTATTTGAATAGGTTAGAGGTAGTAGAAGGTTTGGGTGTTGTTGATTTTGACAGCCAAGCGAACTAGTCAAGCATGTTTGGTGTAACTGATTCTATAACAACCCTTCTACAATTTAGTACTAAATTTCTAGGACCTGATTTGTGTTTCTAAATAATGAAGTGATCTTTTGAAGAAATGGTCAAAGGGCAATCCAAGATAACATTTCAACAAGAGAGTAACTCTTCAACTTTCGTCAGTTGAGGTAGTGAATAGAGTTTAAAAACAAATTAACAATATCTAGAAGAAATACAGATCAACATCACAGGATATCTGGTTTAATTCCGAATGTCTACGTCGCCAAGTGATCCCAAAATACGTTAATATAAAAACACGTTCCATCATGATAGCCGCGAAAGCAGCCGTCAAGACAGCCCAACTCGCTTGGATAAGAGCAGAAATCCGAAACCTGCACCGAAGAAGAGATGTCATTCAACACTACCTGAAGGTAATACATTCGGAACTCTCATTCAAATTTCACCCAGTCGAATTCGCAATACTTGATGATTTTGTTAGGGAAAATGTGAGTAGAATCATACATGCTAAATATAGTACTCAAAAAAGAAATTAGACTTGCTACTTAAAAAACAACAAAAATAAAAACCAGCCCAGGAAGATTCAAATAATCTAAGTTCAGTCTCAAAGTTTATCATTCTAACTAACATTTCATTCAGTAAGGCAGAAGAATCACTTCTATCCCAAAACCCTAACTATATCCCCTATATCAAGAACAATTCCGAAAAAACACTGTTAGTAGTAGAATCAGAAATAGCCCTTAGCAATGTCCAAGATGCCATTGTTCCGAGAGCCCAAATAGCCATCATCATAAAAAATCATTCACAAAATATTCCGCCAGACACCAGAATTATTAAATCAATCAAATCAAAAATATCATCAAATAATTTAATAGCTACAAAAGCAGACAAATCAAATGCAATAATCATCCTTGATAAGGCTCAGTATATTGACAAAATCAATAATTTTATTACCGCAGAAAATTTAACTCTCCTTGATAAAGATCCTACCTCCTCATTTCAATCTCAAATAAAAAATCTCCTTAAAGATACTACGGTCATTTTCTCAAAATTTAAAAAATTAACAGTTAACAAATTATTAACAAAAATCCGAGAGCTCCAAGACTTTATGGACCAATAAAAACACACAAACAAAATTTTCCCGTTATCCAGTTTCTTATATCAATAGCCCAGCACGTGAATTAGGAGTTGAATTAAACACTCTTTTCAAAAAATATACCAATTTTAAACCAAAATATTCCGCTAAAAAATCCCTAATCCTCTCTGATCACCTAAAAACCATAACTACCCCGAAAAATTCCAAACTTGTGTCCTTTGATGTTACCAACATGTTCTCCAATATTCCCACAGATGAATGCCTGGCAATAATTCAAAATATCTTAGATAAATTAAATATTGATGTTATCACAAAAACCGAACTTTATCAAGCGTTTGATGTCTGTGTAAAACAAAATTATTTTCAATTTGAAAACAAATTCTACAAACAAAATACAGGACTTGCAATGGGATCTCCTTTAAGCCCCCTCCTTGCCGATCTATTCATGGCACATATCGAAGACCAAATATCCATTTCAGATCTTGCCAAAAAACATATATCCTTTTGGTATCGATATGTGGATGGCATAATCGCATGTTTCAGTGGCACCTCCAGTCAGTTAACCCAATTTTTAAATTTTTAAATAATATTCACCCCAAAATTAAACTTACACTTGAATATGAACATAATAATCAAATAAACTCTTTAGATTTAACACTAATTCATAATAATAAAATAGAATTCAATATCTATAGGAAAACAACTAATTCTAACTCCACCATCCCATTCCACTCCAATCATCCTCTGTCACACAAAATAGCATCCTACCATTCAATGATTCACAGAGCATTTTCCATTCCACTTTCCAATGTTCACCTAAATGAAGAATAAAATAAAATATTATCCATTTCAAAAATGAACGGTTTCCCCACAAATTTAATCAAATCATTAATCAATAAAAAACGATATAAAACCACAATGGCTCACATTTACCCAAAAACACAAACTATGGAAAATACAAAATTCATTTCATTAACCTATTTTGACAAAACATCAAATAAAATAGCACACATTATCCGCAAAAAAAATCAACAAATTGCCTTTAGACCATCTGCAAAGCTATCAAATATTTTGTTTAACTTAAAGGACAAAATTGACCACACAAAAAAATCGGGTGTATATGAGATACAGTGTTCCGAATGTAATAGTGTCTACGTAGGCCAAACTGGACGCAGCCTGGAGAAACGATATTCGGAACATTTCCGGGCCTTCAGACTGCAGCAGAACCACAGCTCATTCGCCAACCATATTCTAGAACGGAAACATCAATTTCCGGAGATTAGCAAGGTGAAAATTTTGCACAGCTGTACAAAAGGTTCGAGGCTAAACCTATTAGAAGCGGCCGAAATTTATAAACGCAACAGAAATCCCGAATAAACGAACAAACGGACCTAATCTCCACCCCGCTCTTCAGGCAGTTCCCGGCAATCTAATTAGAAATTCGTAATTTATAATCCGTCACCCCCATTTGGAAATTTTCACTAATCTCTCGCCGGTATAAATGTACTTCTTCAGCAATTTTGTACTCACTTGATAATGACTGTAACAGGTCGAAACTTAAGTCGTGATTTTTGTATATATGTAAACCATATTACAATAAATTAATTTTGGTAAAAACATAGTAACATTTATATAAATGACCTTCCAACCCAATCTTCCGACGTCCCAACAGTCCTATATGCTGATAATACAACCATTACATTGTGCGGAAATCATGTCGAAGAAACAAGAGCTAGATTAAACACTGCAATCAGCAGAGCTAATCGTTGGTTCGACTGCAATAAGCTATAATTGAATGCTAATAAAACAGTCGAATTAACCTTTTCACTGAAAAAAAACGGAAATGCACGAAAAACAATCCGTTAAGTTCTTAGGTATTGTCATAGATGCACATTTGACACGGGAAGCGCTAGAAAAAAAGTTGGCAAGGAATGTGTATCTATTGAGAAATCTAGCACGATCAGTACATACACAAATAATATTAAATGCATACTATGCCTATATAATAATGACGGATGTATTCAAGCTCCAGATGCGAGCAATTCGTGTAGTATCCGGTATCAACTATAGAGCTGACTGTAGAGAAAAATTTACAGAGCTTAATATTCTTACTGTTCCTTGTATGTACATCCTCGAATGTTTGGTCTACATAAGAAACAATATGAATGCCTATACATATAATAAGGACTATCATACGTACGAAACGCGTGCTAAAAATGACTTACGTACATCAAAATTTCGATTATCTAAGGCTAAGACAGGCACACGATACTATTGTGTCAGTTTATTTAATGTATTGCCTAGTAATATCCAGCAACTAGACCCTAAGTAATATAAAAAGTGGTGTAAAAACTACTTAACTAAACAAGCATTCTACTCTTTTGATGAGTACTTGTCAACTCCCATAATCTAGTCCCGGCAAATTTTATATTTTTTAGGTATCTTTTTCTCAATTTATTATTTATATATATATATATATATATATATATATATTATTTATCATTATTAACAAAAATTGTTGTGTTTTTAATAATTTTAATGTCATTTTAAATAGTATTTTAACTTGTACTTTGAATGTTTTGCATATTTATTATAATATAAATGTATACTTTACATCTGCTATTACCTTGATGATTATAAAAAATCAATTACTAAGACCTGTGTAAAACATGTTAAATGTTAATAGCACCAATAAACATTATTATTATTATTATTATTATTATTATAATTCTTCATCAAAAATATGAAATCATTATAAAGGACTGTATGTCAATCTGGTCGTAATTTTAAGAGAGGCTAGAAGAACATTTATACTCTTTTCGAAAAAAAAAACATTAATTTTGGCGAAAGTGCACTTTCAGTTATTTATTTTGAGGAAAATAGTCGTAAAATACTCCTGGAGTCTCTAGAAATTCATAAAGCCGAGAATCCCAGTAATCAAAGATGAGCTGGACCTCCCCCTTTTTAACGCCATTACACAGCGTTTATTGTAGTCTAATTTATTTACGGTTTGAATATGATACGCTAATAACATTCAGTTCTACAGAGTAAAAATTGTGTTAAATTTATAAATATATTAACAAATCGATCAATGGTTATGGACCATGTGTTATTTCATAAAACTTATCAACTGCTAAACCTATATCCGAATTTAAAGAAATAAAGACCCGGTTAGTAGAGTTAAAAAACATATTAATTAATTCCTAATTTGCCTGATTAAATAAGTTTTTTTCTGTTGTAAGAAAGTTTTTTGTTTTTGTAAATTAGTTAGGAGGAAAGGCTCATCAGCGAGAGATAATAATATTAATAATATTTATTTATTTACGGAAACTCCTTTTTACATAAAAACATACATTAATATGGTGTGAAAACATATACAATAAATATTTATTACATATGAGATTATTACTCCAAGGTGGTTTAATGAATTAAGAAATAGCAACTAAGAAAAAGAAACGTTGAACAAATTCAATGCTGCCCCATGGATCAAAATTAACAGGGTCTTAAAACAGTATAGAATTAGATATAATAGTAAAACAATAAATAAAATTAGTTTAATCATAATAGATAATAAATAGTAAAATTAAAATAATTAGAATAAAATGAATTAAAATTTAAAATATAACAGAACTAAGTAGTATAAAACGATAAAATTGCTAAAATAAATATACTTAAAGTAAAAGTAAATGAGATTAAATTAAATGTAGTAGTTAGGTAGGTTAAAGTGGTTATTATTCCTGCTCAATTTATAAAAAAACAACTTGAGGAACTTTCGCTGGACCGATTCAATGTGTTTAATTGCCGTCGTAGTTTAAGGAGACCACACAAGGGATGCATATTCAAGGTGAGGTCTTATTAATACAGTGTACAAGGCTTTCACAGTAGTAACTTTAAAGTCCAGTGAAAATCGACTTACAAAACCTAGGACATTCAATTCCTTGTTGCACACAGTCGATATATGTTTCGTAAAATTAAGCTTCGATGTAAAAATGACTCCCAAGTTTTTAATTTCAGTTGTGTGGCTCAATTGATGATTGTCTATTACATAATTAAAGTTATTACTTGACCCACGGCAAAATGATATCGAAAAACATTTATTTAAGTTTAATTCAAGTTGATTTTCTTTACACCATAGAGAAATACTATTGAGGTCATCTTGTAAAGCTTTTTATTTATAGATCTTATAGTACTGAAAATCCTAAGATCATTAGCATAGAGAAGGAAGTCGCTAGTTCTCATCCTTGACCCAATGTCATTAATAAAAAGAATAAATAAAATCGGACCACAGTGTGAACCATGCGGTACCCCTGATGATACTTGAATATATTTTGAGAGGTGTTTACCGATATGTACACGCTGAGTTCTGTTGTTCAAGTAACTTCGAAACCATTCTATTATCCCACTCCCAAAGGCCATTAATTCCAACTTATCTAATAAAATATTATGCTGTACTCTATCGAAGTCGGTGTATATAGAGTCAACTTGTGAACCACTCTACAATGCATCCGACAGAAACGATTGGTACAGTAATAGATTGATTACCCTTGATCTGCCGTGGATAAATCCATGTTGCTGTTCCATTTAAGTTACTGGGAGATAAACTTATCCAATAATATGGGCAGGACGGACTGGATAGCGACCCCTCTAAAGTTCATGATATTTCCTCTACACCAATTTTTAAAAATTGGTATTATATAGCTATCCTTCCAGCATTGTGGAAATATACTTGAGTTAAGTGAGCAGGAGAACATCGTATGTATAGGTTTACTCAGCGTGTACAAGCACCTCTTTAAAAAGTATGCAGGGATACCATCAGGTCCAGCACTACATGAATCTGGTAGGGACGATAACCCATTAAAAACATCTATAAGTGAGACATTGAATTTATCCAAGTCAATAGACTTAGTATTGTTCAACTTAGGTACTGCATTAGATGGACGTCTGTATACTTCAGCAAAATATGATGCAAATAAGTCAACACTATGTTCTAATGAATCTCTATTAACATTTCCTAAATACATTTGTTTTGGGTATCCATTCGTTTTGCGACATAAATTTACATGTTTCCAAAACTTTTCAGGATCGATATTAATAGCCTGTTCAACCCCATTTATGTAATTATTATACAATATTGTATTTAAACTCGAACATTGTTGGAGATATTATAATCGTACCTAGATCCGCTAGTTTTATATTTTGCATGTGCTATCTTTTTAGATTTAGTTAGACAAATTAAATCTTTATTAAACCACCTTGGGTACTTGGACGGACTTAAAGACTTAACAGGGACGAACAAGTTAAAAGCATAATATAAAATGTTGTTAATATTAATGACATTATTATTAACACAATTGCCAATTACCTCATCCCAATTTATACTCGCAAAAAAATTATTAATTTGTGCATAATCCGCAGACCTGAAATCGAATATCCAATCGTCGCTCTTAGTCACACACTCTATGGGCGCTAATGGTACATTTATGGAATAAGGCGTGTGATGAACACTTGTATTGCACAAAATATCACTAGATTCACAAACCTTGATATGCATTATATTCGAGAACACAAGATCTAAAAACACATTCCTAACATTTTACCTGATGTAAGTGGTAAAAATTTAAAATGTTTGACATTACCTCCGCGGGATAACTCATATTGTTCTCGTGTAGGATATTATCATCAGAGTTGGTTCAGATTGCATTTGGAAGATTATAATCCCCACATAATATAAAGTCATACGTTGGATATGGGTTGCAGATTATTTCAATTTCCTGTGCATGGTCCTGATACTTGGAAATGTTGGATGCAGGTGGAATATATGTCGGGCCGATTATAATTTTGTTGTTATCCTTAAAAAACAGCTGTTCAATGTTTTTCCCACATAATATATTGGTGCTATTTAATTCATTTCGAACAGCAATTAGCACTCAACCCCCTTTACTTTTTGTGCTGCTTTGAAAAGTCCTATCAACTCTATATATTACAAAATGTTTTAGTCCTAATTCGGAATTATTAATAGTGTCATTTAACCAAGTTTCTACCAAAACAATAACATCATACGCGCACAAATTAACATTAAACATAAACGTTTATATTTTGTTCTTGAGGCCACCAACATTTTGAAAATAAAAATTACGTATTTTTTTCGAGGAAACAGACTTTACTATAGCTGGATGGTCTCGCATAAATTATTTAGATGATCCCTCTATAACCGAGTCAAGTCATTATTAAATCGAACATAACCGGTATCTGTGGCTCTAATAACTCTCAAAATATCAAGGGCCTCTTTACTTTCTGAAAATACGAGTTTAATAGGACGTGGTCTATTTCCAGGCTTTCCTAGACGTATAACTTTCGAGGGTGCAAATTTAGTTTCAGGATCGATTCATTTTTTTAATGTGAGAGTGTCGGCTTCAATTTTTTCGCTCAAGGATCCTGAAGACTCAGGTACAAGATATAATCACATCAAGCCGAAAGTTTACTTCATGCGAGTTAGGTATACTATTAACTACTATTCAAAACATGTTTTTGATGTATATGAAGATCGATTTAATTTGGCATATTCTTCATGATATGATTTAAACTGAGGCATGTAATAATCTCCATAAACAATTAAGTTGATACATCTAGTGTTTTCAACAATCTCTCAAGGCTATTAAACTAGTTTAAGATTCTTTTAAAAGAAGAGCTTGGATTTATAAACTCTACAAATTACATATGATATATATATTTTCTAATCAGTAACTTTTTTTGTTCACTTGGCAGAATGTTCTTCTATTCCAGCCCAATGCTGCATTTTAAGATATTCAGAGTTGATCGTGCTTACTGCCTTCCAATTGCCATATTGATTTCATATTTCTTCAAAAAGCACTATTTAGCGACTAAACTGCGACCATTATGTTTTAGAGTTGTGGTTTTTAGCAGCCCTATACCTAAAATTTTGTTTATTCCCTACGCCATTTAGATGAAAATGTGCTTCGTCGCTACGAAATGTGGAAATTATTTGCAGTGGCGTACGGTCCATGGAAGCGGTGGAAGCAGTGCTTCCCTTGTAAAAATTAATATAAAATGATTTTTCATAAAGTAAATCGGAGCAATATTTTTATTAATATAGTTGAGGAAAAATCGTTCTGTGAATATCTATGAATAGAACGAGTGATTAACCGGGTGGTTAAAGTTGGAGCATTTAACTCACTTTCCTTGATTGCTTCCCTACTTTAAAATTCCATGGCACGCCACTTTTTATTTCTGCCGCACCTTTAAAAAACAACATTTTTTTTAAATTTACCACTGTAAGATAAAAAATAAAAACATAGATTTTCCTTATGCAATTAATTGTTATAACGTCTCTGGAAAACAACGTAATTATTTCTCATAGGATGTAGATATTACACATCTTCAGTACATCTAGGAAATTTTCTTTTATAAAGATATTTAAGAGTTAAAATAATTCTAATTAAAACAGCATACAAGTCTTATTGATGTGAAAACAACACCGAAATAAACTGATATAATCATTCTATCTTGTTTAATTTATTAAATAAATAAGTGTAAGGAATCATAAATTTCACATTATTATGATAAATTAGTTAGATAAATATAACAAGTTATATATTTATTAAAGAAAGAATTGACAAACAAGACAAAAAGAATATTCTTACGAATCCATTATACTATTAAGCAAGTATATTGCTAAATGATTTGCCTTTATAATTATATAACAATCGTTAAGAAATCTTGTTTGTGATTGTTGCGGAATGCAGTCGAGAAATGTATACTGAAACTTATCTCACGCAGAAAAATCACCAAGTACAATTATGTTAATGCCAGGTGTACGATATCGGTCAATGATCGAGAGACGAGGAGCGATTAAGAAATATCCAACGATTCTTCCAAAATATTTAAAAATTATATAAGACATATAACAAAGCTGACATTTAAATACTTCATCAGGTGTAAACTTTTTAATTGTTTATATAGGATAAACATATTCTTTTTATCGCTAATAATATATATTTCTTCTTACTGAAATCAATGAGTTTATCAATTCTCTACCTATTAATATTATATATACATATTACATAAAATTTTTGATGATAACCACATATCTTAGTTACACTGAATTGAAAAATTCACTATGTTTTAACCACAAATAATTATGTATATAACTAAATTATATATTAAATAATTATTTGTGGTTAAAACATAGTGAATTTTTCAATTCAGTGTAATATGGATTACCACGTAGTAACGGTCGCAACCATCCTCTTTATTACATATCTTAGTGTCTATTTTTTTCATCGACAGCGACCACCTCAGGAGGAAAAAACGCCTTTAATATGTGGGTGATAGATTCAACAATAATAAATCTTAAAACAAGCAGCAATTAAATTGAAAACTCACTGTCTATTTTTGTCAAGATGAAGAAGAGAAGATAATATATTTAATTACCGTATAATCCACTTATAATCTACACCACGTAATTACAAGAAATACATAACTATGATTAATATATAAACTAATTATAGTTACTTGCCAAGCGCGATGACCGTAAAAATGTTTATTCGACTATGACTTTAAGCCAAGCGCTAAATTATTTTTTATTTTAGACTAGAATGCTTACAATTGGTTCAATTATACCATTATAATTTTCTTGTTATTGTCTTAATTATAGTCTAAATTTAAAAGGACAATATGGATGGACTCGTTGAAATATTAGAACCCTGATATATTAAATACAAAGGCACTCTATTAATAATGTACAATAAAACTTGTTTATGACAAGAGAGGTAATTCGCCATGTGCATCTTTGTAGTAAGGTAGTGTCGGACTCCTATACTACTGACAAAAGCCTCTCCTAGATTTGTCTTTGAATGACTAGACCGAGACCATATGTTTATCTAGTTGTAGTCATCAGCGAAAAATTACTATTCTTTGCTTTCAACTAACAATAATAAAATGTATTAAAATCCTTTAGTTCGTTGTAGAAAATTAAATCATAATTTAAAAATACGAAAACATTTAGTAAATTTACAACAATGAGTCTTACTAAGACTACAAAACAAATTAATTTATTTTGTAGTCTTAGTACGACTCATTGTTGTAGATTCACGAAATGTTTTGGTATTTTTAAATTATCATCAATTAATAGAAAACGGTGTCTCAAGTAGGTGAAAAATGAAAATGAAGGTAATCCCAAAGGAAGATCATTGTCAAGTTGGTCGTAAAATGTCATTAACACGCGTCTTAGAGCAACGTTTGGTTGACAAGTCGAGCTCTTTGCAATTATCTTCAGTAAATCTACACTGAAGCTATATAGGTGAGATACGCTATTACGCTATTACGAGAAAATAGTACGGTTGGAAGAAGAGAATGAAAGTCTTCGTTGCGAGATAAACATTTTCCCGCCGAATCCAATTGTAAATAAATCAGAAGTTGGCTGCAATACTAATACCAACCGTAGTGAAACTCTGAAACAACCAAAAATTGTACCAGTGAATAAACGTCGTGCAAAATCGGTGAATAGTGTGGAGACAATTAAGTCCGACAATAACATTAAGGCTGCAGCAACCGAAACTACATCAGAGGTAGAAAATCCTGCAATACAAAGCAATGCGGAATCGACATCTAGAAAAGAAAAACACGAATGGGTAATGATTGAATCCAAAAAGAAGAAGCAAAGAACTCCGAAAACAATTATTGGTTCAAATAACGAAATAAATATGGCTCCTCCCAAATATGCGTGGATATATAGGAAATTGTATGGAAACAGTAAGCACGGAAATCATAACTAAGTATTTGAAGGAAAAATGCCCCACAGTTGCTGTCAAGGAAATAACCGAACTCAAAACAAAGGGATTGAATAAATCTTTTAAATTAGCGGCAGATTACGATAATCTGAGTTTATTAATGTCAGCAGATACGTGGCCCGAGAGAATAAAAGTAAGAAGATATAATTTTCCAAGGAATCTATCGAATGGACAAAATTTTATCAATCAATCGGAACCTCTACAGCCCAGATAGAAACTAATGCAATACAGAAGGAACGTGTATCAATGTATTCGAAATAAAATAAATGAATTGGAGGCATTTCTAGCCGATTTTAAATATCAATTAAATATTATATGTATATGCGAACATTGGCTTCATTCTAATGAAATTTCAAGTTTCAATATAAAACAATATGCAGCCGCCTCGCAATTCACAAGATCTAAGTATGCGCACGGCGGTGTAATGCAGTTTATTCATCTTAACACAACATTCAGTGCGATTAAAAATATTAATAAGTTATCTGTAGAAAAACACTGTGAAATATCGGCTTCTCACCTTTCTTTGCAAGATGTTATTGTAATTAATATTTACCGATCCCCAACTGGTGATTTTAACACTTTTTTAAATGTTTTAGGAAATGCCCTCAACTCTGTGAATATTAATAAAAAAAATAATCCTGGGTGGTGATTTTAACGTTCACTTCCTCACCGATGATTATCGTGCGGCTGATGTAACCAATATTATGTCTTCTTATGGACTTCGACAGTTGGTTACTTTTAACACTAGACTTGGTAGCTGTCTGGACAACGTTTTTACAAATATACCAATAGAAGAAACAAGTGCATCGCCAATAGACGCTTGCCTTTCAGATCATATCGGAATTCATTTACCATTTATTAACACTGTTCCAAGTAAACGACCGATACAACGTATAATAAGACCTATCACGGAAAAAGGTAAAATTCAATTATTTAATATATTACAAAATATAAATGTTTCTTTCATTGATATACGTCAAGATGCAAATATGGCCTTTCATTCATTTATCAAATTATTAGAGCACAATATATTAATTTGTTTTCCTTTAAAAAAAAACAAAAACGTTTGATAATAACGTAGTATGGTTCAACCCTGTGTTGAAACAAATGCGTGAAACTTTATTTTTATTGAAAGGTGCTTGTATGAAATCACCAACTCTTAGGTCGGTTTTTATGAAATATAAACAACACTACAAATGTGCTTTACGTGATGCAAAACTCCGTGCTTATAGAAATTACATTGACACATCAGCCAACAAACCTAAAGCCATGTGGTCATTAATAAATCAAAACAGACCAAATAACATCAACAGTGATAATTGTAATATTGAACCTAATGTTTTTAACGAGTTGTTTAGTTCAGTCCAGATAGAGAAGTCCAATATTGATCCAATATCACTTATGGCAACAACCAGTAACACTAACTACTTTTCTTTTAGAGAGGTTAGTGAGGCGCAAGTACGCGATGCAATCGTATCTCTAAAAAACTCTAATGCTCGAGACGTGTACGGAATGACTAGTGGGTTAATAAAATCTATCAAGGATATCACAATAGGCCCCCTTACTAAGCTAATAAATATCTGCATTCGTAGTAACATCTTTCCTACCTGTCTTAAGATAGCGACCGTTGTGCCGATATATAAAAAGGGCTCATCTGAAGACGTAAATAACTACCGCCCGATTTCCTTATTGCCAATTATTTCAAAAGTTTTTGAAGTACTCCTTTCTGAACAAATGTTATTATTTTTAAATAAAAGTCAAATTTTAAACGACAACCAATACGGTTTTCTAAGAGGACGATCAACGGAGAACGCAGTTCGGACTTTTATTTCTAAAATTATTAGTAGCTTTGAAGCTGGTCAGTATGCAGCAACATCCTTTTTTGACCTCAGTAAAGCCTTCGACTGCGTTCCCCATGATATCTTGCTTCGCAAATTATACTTTTATAATTTCTGTCCGGAAAGTTGTCGCTTAATAAATTCATACCTTCAAAATAGGACTCAGTGCGTTCTTTTTAAAAACCGATCATCTGATTTCCGTCATATATCATGCGGTGTCCCACAAGGTTCAATCCTAGGGCCACTACTATTCTTAATTCATGTAAATGATCTACCTGCCTATATCAATCACGGTACGATAATTTTGTATGCAGATGATACAACGTCTATCACTACATCCAATAATTATGAGGCCGCGCTGCACCAAAGAGAAACCATAAACAATGACGTGCGTAAATGGTTTACTTCGAATAAACTTTCTCTAAATGTATCTAAAACTATAAATCTCACCTTTACTTTAAATCATGGCAATGATGAAATAGGGACATGCAAGTTTTTGGGTATTAGAATCGACACTAAGCTTATCTGGAGAGAGCATGAAAGAGAACTTAGTTCGAAGCTTAGTCGAATTACCTATTTACTAAGAAACTTAGATAATTTTTTGCCCTCACTTGCACTAGTTTCTGCGTACCATGCTCTTTTTCATTCACATCTAAAGTATTGCATACTGATATGGGGTCACTCGAGTATAGCAATAAGAATATTTAGTTTACAACGTCGTGCGATCCGTATTTTAGCGAGGATAGGTTATAGGGAAGACTGCAAGAAACACTTTAAAACTTTAAATATTTTAACACTGCCAAGTTTATACGTTTTAGAATGTCTTATGTATGTTTATAAAAACGTTGATTCATACGGTACTCATTGTCAATTACACGATCATCAAACTAGAAGTCGCGACTTAATTTATCCATGTCGATCAAGACTCTCTCGATGTATGAACGGAGTAAATTTCTATGGTCCAAAATTTTTTAATTTATTGCCTCAGTCAGTAAAATCTCTACCCCAGGAACAATTTAAACAATGTATAAAATCATATCTAATAGAAAAAGCATATTATAGTATTAATGAGTGCATTTCAGATAAATTTTCAGGTCTTGGTATTTAATTTTATTATAATTACTTAGAGGTAACAGCTGCTATCTGGCGTATTTTATAGAACGTTTTTAATAATTGTACATTCGAATATTTACATTTATATATTTTTTATTATTTATTTTTACTATTTAAACATTTTAATTTTTAATTATGTGTCATTTTTACATTTTTTAATTGTGATATTTTATTTGTTTCTGTTCTTATGCAAATTCCAACATTAATTTACATTATTTATATTATTTTTTTAAATTTTATATATACCTTACGTTTATGTTAAATTTTATTTATAACCAAATATGTAGATGTCCGTAATATTATTCATACTTTTATTTAAAATGTTTATATTTCTGTATTATTTGTGTATCTATATGTGCATAACTTTTAATGGTTTATTATCGATTTAAATTGTACAGCTGAATTTTACAATTACTTTAATTGTTGATTGTCTCATCGTGTTAACTTATATAATTCGTCTTATAAATTAATAAACTTTATAATTACGAAGTTTTATCTCATATTTGCAAAATTGTGCCATGTTGTGAATTATTATCATCATATTTCTAAAATTTGCCTATGCCTTATGAGTTATTTGCTAATATTATTTATAACAAAATGTGTTAATGTTAATACCTTCTTTAGTGTCTAATTGAGAAACCTGACGAATGTAAACTGTAGTGTAATAACATGAATAAACATTATTATTATTATTATTATTATTATATAACTTTAAGTATTTGTGTATGTACCATACCTAAATTTCAGTTATAATGAGCACATCATGTTTAGAAATGTACACATAGCACATAAAAATATATTGTGAAGAATGTGAACTCTAACGTGCATCATTTCATCTATTGTTGGCATTATTTTAAATACAAGATTTAAATCATCATCAAATGCAATAGTAAGCTGTACCAGTCTTAATGAGACCTTGTTCATAGATACTTGTAGAATCAAGATATTATCAAACGAAGCTGAAAATGATCAAGCCTTCGCTTAATAAAATTGTCTGTAGCTCTATTACTTGAGTCCATTGAAATCTGGGTTCTAAATATGCAGATGACACTAAGTAGAACGCTAAAACTAAGAGGCAACGGCCTTTGTGTCCAAAGGAGGAACGGATTATGCATATAGCAATCCTTGGAAGAGCGACTCTTTTAGGGAAAAGTCACGACCGTGCTACTCCAACCTACCTTTTCAAAAGACACTACACGTCATTAAATGTTGATGCTCTTGAAACTGTTACATATATATTCACGGATAAAGCCAACAAAAACAAGAAAGGAACAAGTGCAGGCATATATTGTGCCGAACTGAATCTGAAACTAAAAATACCCTTGGAGGCGGAACTCACAGTTACTGCAGTCTCTCTGCTGAACTTCAATAGACCCAGCATATGAATTTGATTGTTTCTAATGTAAGACGATGTTTTCGATACGAATCTAAGAGACATTAGTATTTAGCTATATATTGGACTGCAGTAATACCATATATACGAGCTGCATAGGTAGGCTGCGGCTTTATGACCATTTTGTGAAAATGATCTCTGAACTTGTATACTATGTTTGATTTTAGGTTGATCAAATGCCACAGCCGCTTTTCTTGAATGCTATTAATATAATATATACTATAGAGAGAGTAATAAAATAATAAGAAAAAAATCTCGTAATTTTGGTAGTTCGGTAGTTATCTGCAGATGATGTATTTTGGTAATGTAATTGTTTTAGTTTTTAACTAAATTATCTTTTTTTTAAGTATGTTTTTATTATTTTTAACTATTTTTTATTATTTTTAATTAAGTTGTTTTCAGAGATATAATTATTATTCTGTACAATTGAGCCAGAAAATGCTGCTGGATTAAAAAAAATAATAATAACCACTTCAACCTAGGACCTAAGATCTATCAGAAAAGATCATTTAAAGAGTTGACTCCAGATCGAAAAGGGAAGACCAACAATGTTAAAAATAAGATTATCTACTAATTAGATAAAACTGAGAAGAATGTCAGTAGGAGAAGAATTTTTTATTTGTCGGATCATTTTTAGTAGTAGGTATCTATACGGAAACAAATCCTTATAAAAAAACAACCATGTAGCTAGTTTGATTTTGCTACTTAACATCGAGTAGGGGCTCATATGTGTTCTACTGTACCCATTACCAAACCAAGAAGCATCAACAATATATAATGCATATGCCGTTCCTGTATTACCTTAAAATTGTATTCAAATGAAGAAATTTTGAATATTTTCACAGAAATATGCAGAATCCCTAATATTAATAAGTTGAGTACAAGAGCTCTACGTATTCACTATGAAGGAACTGATAATTTTTGAAGGTAATCTCTTCAATCCTTCAAAGAGATTGGCTCCGATTTCAACTATTTCTCCAGCGAGCATCGTCATAGGTCGTGAATTACTCGTACCTTTGAAACTTCCCTGCTCACTGGGAGAAGAAGTCGAATGAAAACGACAGGTGCCTTCAGAAAAAATTTGAAGAATGGAATAACACACACAAACATATATATATATAAATTATTTCCTAGCGTACTTTATTAAAATGATTTAATTATCTACATTTCCGGAATATATTCTCTATGGGTATTGTAAATTTAAATAATAATAATAATGGTACATATTTACTGACAAATTTATACAAAATTCAGACGTAAATAACAATTAATAAATGGGATGTATGTAAATTTGCAAAAAGGTAAAGGTCTTTCTAAGTTTGAAGAGTTTTGTCAGTCATATTGCATTAGTTGTTATTGGATGAAACAATGAAATGAAATCATATACGGTCGAATGTTTGTTTTTCTTTAATTAGGGCTTAAATTAATGTTTCTAGAAAAACTGTATAGCGATAATATGTGGAAGTGGAAAGAATTTTGGCGATTTTTTTAGTTAGGTATCAAAGGCGTTCCTTGATGGGAATAACTAAGATAGTATCACTCGCTCGGTAACTTGAATTTTGTATATTATAACAACAGTTCTTGTAGAAATCAATTTTAAAGGTTAGATTTCGGAAATGTGCTGCCCTAGAAGTAATGTTATTTTTATTTTCAGCGGTGTGTTTCTTTTTTAAAATATGAATTAAAAAAAACACTTCGATCTATGGTTATAAGTACTTAATACAAACTTAATGTGAAATGATAGTTTTGTAAATTACGACTTTATATAGAGAATTATTATGCGATGAAAGGGAAATAGAAGCTGTGATTTTTGGGGATTTAATTTAATGCGCTATTTTGCAAATCAATATTAACAATTACAAAGAAATGAACTAGTCCTGGTTGGAAGGTTCTGTGTCTTAAAACCGAAGAATTACTAGGAAAACCCCAATAAGATGTTAACCACTTTGGGATCATCTTGGGGTGAGGAGATGGCCTACTGCTAAGAGATTCTGAGACCCATTATAATCTGCAGCAAATTCTTCGGCCTAACTTTACATTATTCAACCCTTCAGTTTATTGGTTTTATGTAATGTAGAAAGAAAACCACAAAAAAATCATACCTCAATCCAAGATAAAACAGCATATGGACAATGGATGCATGGTTACGGGGAAGCTTAATCTAATCTATGCGGACCAGGTGACCCAAAGTTGCAATAGCAATAGCTTTATTTCATGCGGGGTTCTGCTATAATGGACCTTTTCTTTCCCTAGCTTCTCGTGGGACATACATGGATCAAACATGGAGTGAACAAATTCATCATCAAGTGTGGCAGTGGAAGCCCGGGCAGAGGCATTTGTGACCCTCAAGAGAACACCCGAAGAAGCTACCACGAGACCTCGATCAAGGTTACTGGAAGAGATGTTTTACCCTAAAGTCCTGATTGGCTATCCTCCGAATAGCGAGGGTTACACCAATGAGAAGATAATCTTACTAGTTGAGGCCCAGAACGACCTGAAGATCTCCAACTGGAGGTTACTGAGAAGAAATCCAAAGATACCCAGGTCACGTTGTCAATAGATTCACAGTCCGCCGGTATGGGGGAGAAGCTGGGCCATAAAATCGACTATTGGTTTAGCTAGGCTGAAGATCCAAGGATAGGAGGAAGCAAAGCTGCGTGGGGCTACCAAAAAGCCTCGTCCAAGTCCAGCCACCCAAGAAAAACCAAGGAACGATCCTTCTTCATCAACAACGACAAGGGACAGAAAGGCCTTTCTGTCCCTTGTCGTCGTTGATGACTCCGTCGAATGGGACGGATAGTAGGGAAACCTTAAAACAGGAAGCCCCAAAGCATAAAGTTTAGGGGCTGGTTAATTAGACATTCCCGAATTCACCACAGAAACCCTAGCAGAAGTTCCTACGAAGAAAGGCAAGAAGCAGGTTGTCACGGCCTCTACCTACTTTCAAGAAGAACAAAACCAACCACCACTGGAGGAGGTAAGTACACTCATGGAGTCGTGAAAAAGAGGCAATAAACACCTCCTCCTAGGCTGTGAGGGTAAGGAACTTCTTCAATTTATTATCTCAGGCAAAAGGTGTTGGACGTAACTTAATGCCTTAACAGAAAGCACAATTCGAAATTGTCATGTTGTAGAAAAACTCTCTTTGTCGGACTATTAGCAGATTGAATTTGACTTAGAGATACCAAAGAAGACGCAATGTGGTGTACAAATTTGAGGAACACAGAGTGGAGCCTCTATAGAGAGTGCTTAAGTATGGGAAACGAGGATCTATATCTCAACATACAAACTGCATGAAAACTAGGAAAAGCAGCAGCTCTGCTCAAAAATAGCATCCTGAAGGCCTATGAATCCAGTTGTCTACTAAAAAGGAGATGTCCTTCCAGAGACGTGCCCTGGAGAAACAAGGATTTAGGTCGCCTCAAGCCAGGAAAACTTTCAACAGTGTGTAGAAACCAAGCTACTAGGATACCTGTCTATACAGGCACTATCGGAATATAACAAGGGAATCGAAAAGAAAAACATTGAGAACGTTCTGAGAGGGGGTTACTAATACGACCCTAAAAGCCAGGCTCCACAAAGTCCTGTCCAAAGACAACTAATCAAAACATCGGGCTGATTAAAAAATATAATAATAATAATAATAAATTGCTTTATTTGCATAATAAACAAAAAAGAAATAGTAAAAAAAGGCAGAGAGAATAATAGCATAAAGAACACAGTAACTTAAATTTGTAAATTCTAAAATAAATAATATAATGCCAAAAAAGAATATTATGCAAATCCTAAGGTCGATTCAGCTTTGAGTAAATCCTTAATGCTGCTCTTCCATCCAAACCTTCTGAAATGAGAATATAACATAAAGATTACTCATCTAAAAAGCATAAAAATGATGAAAGTTATTAGTGTTCTGCTAAGGTGCACCTCCTAGTCTCAACATCTGTGGACTCCCAAGAAAACACTATTCAACATATTGAAGCAAGCATATTCCTACCTACTAGAGAAAGCAAAAGCAAGGCTAGTAAACTCATTACCAAAGAGAAAAATGATTGAGAAGTTGGTAGCTTTAAACCCTTCAAAACACCAGGCTCAGATGGCGTTTTTCTGCGCTGATGCAACAGGGGCTAGATACAATAACCTCCCACCTGCAGGCAGTTTACAAAACTAGCATTATGCTAGGCTGTATTCCAATAGAATGGAAAGAGACTAGGGTAATAATTATCCCCAAAACACACAACAGTCATAGAAGCTGCACTACATCATAAGAAAATTGCGTTATGTATTTTTGTGGATATTGAAAGTACGTTTGGCAATACAATCTTCAAATCGTGGAAAATGGGGTAATCGACAAACCCACAATAAAATGGATCAGGACCGTACTGGAAAATCGTAAGATCACCGCAGGTATAAAGAGTTAATCGGGAACGGTAACCACAGTAAAATGTGAGCGCAAGGTGGTGTTCTATCATAAGGTGAAAATATGACATCATTTAGTTCCTAGTTCAAGACGTCCTCAATACTATAGTAAAATGGTGTCTAAGGGAAGGTCTCAATGTCAATCCTGACTAAACTATGGTGGTTCCTTTTACTAATCGTAAGAAGCTGAATAACTCAACAACACCCATTTCCCAGGATGTACGAACACCTCCGATGAAGGCTGGTCAGAACCCATACCCTCAAACCCCTCCAAGGAGGATTGGGAGGTGGCAGATCACCTCACGGAAGGGACACGTATAACCTGGGCAATCAAAAGCTTCTCACCATTTAAAGCGCCAGGCTTGGACGGTATATTCCCGGCCCTCCTCCAATGGGGGCTGGACATATTATCAGCCCACCTAGCCAAAATCTTCAGGGCATGTATTGCGTTCAGATACATCCCTCTAGCATGGAGAGAAGTAAAAGTAATCTTCATACCGAAACCTGGTCGTATAGATTATACACTAGCCAAATCACACCGCCCAATTAGTCTAACGTCATTTCTCCTGAAAACGTTAGAGAAATTGTGCGAAAGATTAATTCGCGAGACGGCTTTGATTACGAATCCGATCCACGCTAACCAACATGCATACACTCAGGGGAAATCAACGGAGTCGGCTCTGCACACTGTTGTAGACCGAATCGAAAGATCTCTGGACAACAAAATGTCCACCTTGGGCGTGATCATTGACATAGAAGGTGCTTTTGATAAAACGACCTTCAGAAAAATGTAAACTGCTCTCTCCACGCATAGTGTGAACCCCACAGTTAGTGGATCGATCAAAAGCATGCTGGAGAATAGGGCAGACACAGTAAATGTAGGAAACACCACTGTCAGAAAGATCGTTGCTAAAGGCTGCCCACAGGGTAGAGTACTCTCACCACTCCTGTGGAACATAGTTGTTGACAGCCTACTGCGGCGACTTAACGACAATGGCTTCCACACCATAGGATATGCAGATGACATAACCATCCTGCTAACAGGCAGATTTGAGACGGTGCTATGCAGCTTGATGTAGGAAGCCCTCAAAATAATCGAACGACCAGTCTCTGACCATAAACCCGTCAAAGACTGAAATGGTCCTCTTCACAAAGAAAAGGAAAATAGGTAAGCTAAAGCTTCCTAAGCTCCTCAACACCCAGTTGACATTGTCGTTGGAAGTCAAATACCTGGGAGTGACGTGGGAACCACATCTCAAAATGAAATGTAAAAAAGCATGCGTCTCCCTCTGGCAATGCCGGAGGGCTGTGGGCAGACATGGGAGCTATCTCCCAAGATAGCACTTTGGCTGTACACAGCGGTAGTAAGACCAATGCTAATCTATGGAGCACTGGTTTGGTGGCCCAGAGCCAGACAGAAAACCTTAGCAAACCATCTTACTCAGTTGCAAAGGATAGCATGCCTCAGCACGACCGGAGCAATGCGAACAACACCCACTGCAGCAATGGAAGCAATGCTCTGCCTTCCACCTTATTACCGGCATTCTATCGTGAATGTCGGATAACATACTTATTTTATCAAAAACATTTCATTTTTATTTTGTTTCATAAGTTTATTTTCAAAATGAGTAATGTTCGTAACGCATACATTGATATAACATGTATAGTTAGGATGCATGTTAATCATAATATTAGGGTAGGTCATCACATATCCTCACACGTAACTTACGTTGGTTATTTTTGCCCGCATTGGGATTTCTAAAACAATGTACCGTGTGTAAACGACCGTTTTGTGTACGTGACAATCACAAAGCCCTTAAGCTTAGCAACGGAAAACTAAAGGCATTGCTGCAATAAAATTAAGGGCATTATAATCATAAATATTGCAAATTCGCCAAATCACTTTATTGCACATAATAAATGCATTTGTAAATAATCTCTTTTCCGTTTCCAAGAATCTAATAATCTCGGCAATAAACGAAGCGACGCGTACCGTCATGACCATGGATGGGCTAATCCGGGGTAAACCAGGATTACCGTTTACTTATTCGCGAATCTTGTAGATATGTCTAATCATATCATGGAACCATGATGGAGATGGCCTTCCATGTGTCATGACAAATAAAACGATATCAAACACGAGGTACGCACCTTTCAAGACGACAATATTATCACCCACCGTTACACATGGTACTTGTTATCATATACGCATCCACGTACGTTACGTATGAGTAAGGTTCACATACTAATTAGTTATAGATAGTGTAAATATAATGTTAGGTCTAAATAGAGTTAGGTAATGTACATATTAATTCATTAGTGTAAAACTTGGACACTAGCAAATACAATAAGGGTAGGGGTGAATATAATACAATAAGGGTAGGGGTGTATATATATCACGTCGTCGCTTACCCAAAATCAGTTGCATCCGAGAGTTAGAAGTTACAAGTTATCAGTTAGCAGTTGCGTCCGAGCGGTTACAAGTTATCAGTCAGTCACGAATCCAATTTACCATTTGCGTTAGTATATCGTAAGTTAATGTACATAGTCACTTTGTATTTTCATATATTCTTATATTTTTCATCATTGTTCTGTTGCTTTTGTTGTTGTGTAAATATATTTTCCATTATATTTATTTCACATCTGAGTACTATTATTCTTAATAAAATCATACAACAACAAATAGTGCAAAAGACGAAGCGAGAGCGGTTCCTGAAGTTGCTGTCCTCCAGGTAAGCGAGTTACAATTTCTTTAATTTATTTACTTTGTATGATATTCCTTCTCTACCTACGAGCTAGAGGTAATCACGGGGATCCGATTTTGAACAACAGGCCTACAATCAATTCTTAATCGGGGCAGTTGACTCCAAGTAGTCAACTCCTTAATTTTCCCCGTTGATAACCTCTCGACTTATACGTAGAGGAGATGGCCACGGCGGCAGCACTGCGCCTAATCTCAGTTGGACTCTGGTACAAAGGAGGCAGGGCTGGCAGACACTGTCACCTTTAAAGGAGGCTGCCAAAAAGACACCCTTCATTGAAAGGAAGACAGACAATTTGCCACCCTGCTACGTCTTCAATAAACCCTACAAGGTATCGATAAAAAGAGGAACCGGGAGTGTAGAGGGTGGGGAAACCCTCTGAATTTACACCGATGGTTCTAAAACCAAAAGAGGATCCGGGACGGGAATTTACTCGCAACAAATGGACCTCTCATTAGCTATACTCCTAGAGAAGCACACAACTACTCTGCAAGCAGAGATCGTTGGCATCATCCAAGGGGCGAAAGAAATCCTACACCGAGACATCCGTGATAGGAACATCCAAATCCTTACAGACAGTAGGGCAGCAATACTAGCAGTGAGTGGTCGCAAGATCACCTCAAGACTAGTAAAAGAATGTCACAACAACCTTAAACAAGCAGCACAATCAAACAGTATTAAGCTGCGCTGGGTCAAGGGCAACAATAATGAAGAAGGCAACAGCAAGGCAGACGAGTTGGCGCGAGCTGGATCGGTTCTCAGTGATTCCACGGACAGGCCCCCGATCGCGATAACACCGAAATACCTCACTGATATCCTCAAACAGAATACTCTCAAGATGCTAAAACAACGTTGGGACAACACCTCAGGCTGCAGACAGGCCAAGGAAGCAATACGCTCACCTAATCTGAAAACAGCGGAATATTATTTGCGACTATCCCGGGGGAATCTGCTTCTTATCTCAGGTATTCTTACGGGTCACTGTCAGCTAAGAAAACACTTGTTTACTATGGGACTGGTGGAAACCCCCATATGTAGAGCATGTGAAGAAGAGGACGAGATAGTGGAACATGTGTTAACCACCTGTCCGGCTCTCGTCCACCTTAGAGAGTCCATGCTAGGGGAGCTCTTGCCGAACATGGCCAACATAAGGGATAACCCTCTAAGCGTTGTGCTGTCCTTTGCATGCCACCTTGGGTGGCTAAATGAGTGATAGAACAACGCAGGGCTGTCCCAGTCAGGGGGGCACAACAGGCCTAAGTGCTCTGGTCAATGGTTTGATCACCCTTGGCAAACTCAATCCAGATCCAAGCTGAATAAGAAAGCTCCCAAATAAAAGAAACAGGAAATTGTGCTATCCGAACAGGTGAAATATCTAGGTTTAACACTGGATAGGAAAATAGTTCTAATGAGTGCGATGCGACTGAACTGGCATGGTACAGTATATCGGGCACTTAGAAATTCTGAATCTGATTAAACTAGTTTAAACACCGTCGGACGTAACGCCGACCAAATTAGATTTGCTATCGCTCTTTCAAGCCTAAATACAGGGAATCATTTTTTTTTCGGACAAGGCCCACTAGTCTTACAGGTTGAAACAATAGTCTTGGAAAGGTGTGTCCAGGTTTGCACGAAAAAGAGCTACGAATGGGGTACACATCTGTCTGACCTCAGACAGCCAGGCTGTCTTTAAGAACCTCAAAGCCTACAGCGTTAATTCTAAAACAACGTGTAAATGTGAACAAGCTATGAACCAAATGGTGAAGAGCAACAAGTACACTCTAATATGGGTACCAGACCACGCAAGTATAATAGGTAATGAACATGCCGATATATTTTCCAGAGAAGAAGCTGTGACTACCATGATCGGACCAGAGCCTACATGTAGGCTATCAAAAGCACATAGAGAGGACGTGGTGCAAAAGTGGAAAAAGGGTGCAAAACAGGGTACTGGATAAACACACCAGGTCAAAGGCAATCAGCAGAGCTAAAGAGCTCTTGAGCCTCTGAAATCGAGATAAGACTGGTCACGGGTCTTCTTACAGGACGTTGTTCAGTAAAGATCAACCAAGAAAATTGACTTCCTGGGAATCTACTAGTACAAAGGATCTAACCAGGTAGCAGTGCTGTATGGCTGTTTATAACCAAATGACCCCGTGTAATCTAATCTAATCTAAGTCAACATTGAAGGGAGTCAATGAATTGCAAGACTTTTAATAATGTAAGAGCATATTTATTTAGAGCAGTATTATCTGTATATTGAAGAAGATATTTAGAAGTAAAGAGGATTGGGGTTATGGATATCAACGCAAAATTTTTAAATAATAGAG
This sequence comes from Ontholestes murinus, assembly GCA_963969525.1. NCBI lineage: Eukaryota > Metazoa > Arthropoda > Insecta > Coleoptera > Staphylinidae > Ontholestes > Ontholestes murinus. The sequence continues at coordinate 62,796,925 of OZ018388.1, forward strand.
GTTAAAAAGAAGAGCATTGGTGAAGTAAAATAAGAAGAGAATCTTTTAGGAATCTATTGAAAAATAATTGCTTAATAATTAATATGATATGAGAAGGGATATTTAGACAATATCAATGGAATGTAACAGCTGAAGTATTAATTTTAGTGACAACAGCTTTCTGAACATCCAGAAATAAAACTGGAAGCTCTACTTTTAAGGTGAGTGGTTTGGGTGGTGAACCAAATTGATATTTTGGTATGTGGTTAAAAATCATAGAAAGGAGTTTATTTTTCTAACAGCTAACAATGTAATAGGACGATAGCTGAATAGTAATGATGAATGTATTGTTTTATATAACAAATTAATAAGAGTAGTATTTATTATGTAGTCTTTCTTACGGAATGGAAAGGGATTTAAGATGTGTCGGTAAAAAAATCATGATTCAACAAACTATAAAATTAATGTAGTCGCCAAACAAAAAATTTTTACAATTAATACAAACATATTATATGTACAAAATAATATTAGTTAAAGAAATACAAAAAAAATTAAATAATTTGTTAACCTTATATAACAATACTGAAAATACATTATATTCTGGTTAACGCATATACTATAAATAATACTGTTAAGAAAACTAAATTAAAATTTAAGAGTAACTAAAACAAAAAGAAAGAATTAATGAATACGAGAGATAATTGAAGTATTGCAAGAAGCTAAGGAATTATTAAAAATGTCGAAATCACGAAACATATTGAGTGCTAGACAACGGATAGTCTGATGCTTAATTTTCTTTAAAAGTTTGTCTTGTGGTTGTATTGCCTTTGGTAGGGTCTTAATTATGGCTCAAAATAGTATAGGTTACCTTAGTAAAATGGATACTCTCTGTGTTTGAAATTTCTCATGTTCTCAAAATTCACATAAAAACATACATATAAATGCAATGAATAGGAACTAATAATAATTAACTTAAAATAATGAACAATTAATGTGGCTGTATGCATTAATTATTTATACTAGAATAAATGTGTATTATGCATAGATAATTTATTATAAGATCAGCACGAATGGAGCCGATAAGCAAGTTTTATGTTGTTAAGGTGGAATGACGCGGATATAAGTATTTCCTGTGTGTCTTTAATAGTTCCTTAACATAGTCTGTTGGCCAAGAATCATTGCGAATGTCCTTTACTTAAAATATAAAACCTCTGCCTTTTTATATCTTCCTATTTTTAATAGTTTTTTTGATACAGGCATATTTTCTACATTGTTTAAACATTTTATTATAAAAATTTCTAGTCAAACGTTAAATTATGCTGTCTACGTTTTTGTTAATATATTGATGGGAAAAATTTAATATTTAGTCGATGCTAACGGTGCCAAAAATTTATACGTGTTTTGCCATGTTATGTATTATATGAAAATTAATGCAACAACATAATTGTGCACTAAATAAGGGCGCATGGCATAACGCATTCGATGTGCCACAGGAAACGTTTAACCAATAGATGTCCATATAAGAAAGAGCGTTTTCACCTGGTACGTCCGAGGCCTTGCTCCATGGCCTTCGGTGAGGGTGCCGGGGAAAGTGACGGACCCCACCTTCTCCGAGCGTTCCCCCTATTCATCCAGGTACACTATATATTATAGTAAAAACTCTTCGGAACCATGAGTTAACAGTTTTTCCTTCGAGAAGAACTACAACAAATTCCTTGGTCCCGTGGCACCGCTACTATGAGGGTCCACAGGAACCTAGTGGTTAGTGTTATTTTTTTATTATTTATTTATTCTAATTTTAAAAAAATGTGATAAAAGGACTATAATTAATATAAGTGTTAGTGCGCGTGAAATTAATATTGATATTTTTTGTCGGAAAATATCTGCGAAAAGGTGGTATAATTTTTTTACTTTCATCAATTATTCATAAATAATTTAATAATGAATTTTTATCTTTACAATTAATTAATATATTTATTTTCTCTACTAAAAAGTTTAGAACAAATGCTACTAAAAGACGATAAATAATATGTTTTTTATTAGCCTTTATTCAAGCTTTAGTACTTTTATTTTATTTTATAAAGTAAATAATAAAAAAGCTATTTGAATTGAAGATATTAAAGCTAATTTTATTTATTTGACACATATTTACACTTATTCACCTGTAGAAACAATTTTTTAAGTTGTTTTTATATAAATAGTACTTGTTTTTATATTCTTGTCTATCTTTTCAGAGTAGGTTATTGAAAGAATAATTTTAAATATTTACATAAAACTATTATTCTATAAAAGTAAACTCTGGGTGTGTACAACATGCCAATCTACCACAACCTTGAAACCTTCATGAATGTAGAGGTTTAATAGTTTATATAGAATTTATTGAATTTTTAAAATATATACGAATATTATTTTAATTTTCTTCAAGATTAATGTTTACTTTGGAAATAATTTTATATTGATTGAACTTTATTCTAACTATACTCAAACTTCTTAATTTTTATTTAAAGTAATAAAACTTATACTATTAAAGGAATTTAATTTATATTATAATATATTTTGGAATTAGGAATACAAAAATTCATTTATATAATATTGACCAAATTTTTAAATATTGGTAAACCTTAATATTAACTTTAAAATGAAAATATAATTTTATATATTTTTTTAAATTTACATTCCTTTTAGTATCTTTAGGTTAAGTAAAGAGAACTTAATATTATAAATTGGATATCCCTTTCTTATAACACATAGTAGTGTATTTATTAAATTACAGATTATAAAAGTAATATTTTAAAGATTGATTAGTACTATCAATAATAATCTATATAAGTAGTACCTTGTTTAATAAGGGGAGAATATTTAATATTGCTTGATTAATCAACTTATTAAAACTTTTAAAATATTGCGGCTTTAATTGTATGCAATTGCCTGTAAAAATAAATGATACGAGCAAATCGGATTTAAAGTACTACTTAATCTCTTACTTACCTAATATTTACTATTACTATATTCGGTGATTAAATATATTAAAATCATTCAATACTCTAATGTATTATCAACTCCTCTGATTGATATTTAGGTGATAATATTATTAACTAGCTATTTAGGAGAGAACGAAATATTTTTAAAAGTTTTAAAACTATTTCCACTAACAAATATACATATAAATATTTTGAACCATCCTTTATTCATTATCTAAAAATATTACAGAAAACTACTCATTTTTCACTTCAAAAAAACCTACTCAAACACTACACTACAAATTCCTATATAAATGTAGGTAATTCAACTCCGTTCTTTTTGACATTTAAACAAGCATTAGTAGTTTTTGGATGGTAATTCATAATCATCAGTGTCATTCCCGATCGCGAAATCTCTTCGCCCACGTTCACTCATCTCGCGAGAGAGAAAGTACCGAAAACTTTATAGATTAAAGGTTGCCGAATTACCCAATACGAGAAGAAAAGGAGTGAAACCGAAGCTGACCAGTTAATTACCTGTTATACAATGCGATGATCTCGATTTTTTTCCCAATGGCCTTGCTCATCGGTCTTCGAGCGTTTTCAATGTGGTGAAAATTATTTGTTTACATATCGTGTCCCAGATTCGGTTGCACGCGGAGAAAGCAACCGTACGGTACCAAAGTCAGGAATCCTCGCCTGCAGAACGCAACCTTTACCACTGGACCAGAAATCTTTAATTGAATCCGTTTATTGGTTCGCTTTAAATGAAAAAAGCGTAAAATATCAGTATACAGGTAAATCATTGACTAGTCCGTAATTACTCTTAATTACTTCATTTGAATTTTCACTTTCAAGAAAAAAAGGTTTAAATTTAAAAATATCATGAATTAAAGAAGTTTACTTAAAACTATACATTAGTTCTAAATATTTTTTGCATCAATTTTCTATAGAATATTGTTATAGCTTAAGTGTTTATATTTCAATAATTATGTTTTATATTTGTTTCTCATTTATCAGTTGGTGAAAGAAAGTTAATAATAGGTAATTGATTAAAAATTCACTTGGTTATATCACAAATATGTTTTGGTTTTGTTTGGAACTTCACTAATAACAAATTTTGAAATAATGTAAAAAAATATTAACTTCTCATAACTCAAAAATATGCAACAATAAAACATCTAAATTTTTACTAATTGTTATGACATGACAGATGCCATTTAACCACAACCAGCATGTCGTGCTTATATTCTTGGTGCAGAGTTTTCAAGAATAATTAAATGTGTAGTATCTTTCTAATTCAAAAACCAGATGAGAATTTACTTTGTGTTTTTCTTCTTCTAATTATTTCCTACAAGTTCTGTATTTGAATGTAATGCTATTATTACAAGAATTTACACACAAATCCTTGAAAATCGATTTTATCATATCTAATGAATGCGTGAAAGTCAAGAAAACTAATAGAAAAAATCAAACTGCATACATATCAATTATCAACTAATAAACCTCTGACTTTAATTAGCGATCCGACTTTCTTAATCTTATTAACCAGATGAGAATTTGGTTCACCTAAATTTCTTGAGATAAAAAATCGTAAATTATTTCCTATCATGAGACTTAATATAGTAATTACAAATTCATATAAACAATGGTATTACAGTATATAAAATAAATTACATTAGAAACCAAATAAGTTGATGTTTAATGTTTTTTTTGCTATAAATACAGCCAACTTTATTAACAAAAGTAATTTATTAACTGGCTATAGATTATTGGTCTTCGTCATTTTTCTAATTTTATACTAAATTGCCAAATGAAGAATGATTAATGTAAAAAGGTCATTACCTTGATTCCTTAGTCAATCATAAATTGAAATAGCAAATAAGACAGGTAAAAATTAAAAATCAAACAAAAATTACCTTTAACTAGTAAATTAGTTATTACGGGAAAGCATATTTTATTTTTTCAAACTCATTTGCCTCCAAAATTATAAAGAACCTAAGAGTTTTAAAAGTAGAAACAATTTAGGCTTTAGGATCCTTCTAAATAATTAGAATTAGAATTCCGCAAAAATGTTAAGAAAACGTTTTTGGAGAACGTAAAATTTTGAAAATATGATTTCGACATATCACGATTATTACTGTATAATTATTTAAAGCATAAGAGTTTAAAAACTTCTATACTTTTGGAACGTTTTGTTCCTTTGTAGTAATTTTATTATGCGAAACGTAAAAATAGTTTTGATTGCTGAATAATAAAGAATCTAAGAGTTTAAAGCTCAAAACTGTTTAATACTCGTTTGAGGGTCTAAATGATTAAACTTAATCTTGATCATAAAATGCTTCATTTACTTCAGTATTTTTAAATTTACCTGCGACTAGTTTCTTAAGAAGAATGACCAACCGTCGAAACTAGTCGAAGAGAAAAATCAAAAAATGAAAAACAAAACCAAGTATTTGAATTAATCAAGATATAAGATTCAAGATTAAATTCAAAAGTGTTTCACCAGGGGTTAAATGATAAATTAACACAGCTCATAATTCTAGAATTATGAAAATCGAAGGAGATTAAGTTTCTTGGATTTCTTATATCTGATATATCATGATTATAATTTTATAATATTTGAATAACCTTTGTGTTTTTTTGGCCCTTCTGTATCTTTAACAATGGTCTTTCTTCAACAACTGTAATGATTCTAGAACTACAAAGAGTTTAAGAGTTTGAATAACCAACATTTTTATGGCTTTTGGACGACCTTTTAAAGTATTTATGTTCCCTAAAAAATTATTCAGGACTTATGAAGTATCTAGAAGTTTAATACTTAAAACTTTTGAAAATCTATTATAGGAATTGTGATCATTCTAAAAGCTTCAAAACTATTTGACATATTTGGACTTATTAGGTAATTTTAAATTAAAACACTTGTTTAGTTTCATATTGTTATATTAGGAATTACAAAAATAACTCAAACTGAATATAACAATATGAAACTAAATAAGTGTTTTAATTTAAAATTACCTAATATTATAATTTCTTTCATCAAGAGTGCAGTGAAGAAAGTATATACCGTATATTTGGACTTTCTAAATCTAATATACAAAGTGTAATTTCTTTTAAAGTTATTGTAATCTAACATAGCTTGCTGCAAGAAATTTTACGATATCAATGTTTAAAAAAACTAAGAATTTGTAAATCTAAAAACTTTTAGGCATTTAAGCTTTAAACTCTTTGGACATTCTGATTTTGACATTTCTCTTTAGAATTCCAGAATTTAAAAAAAAAACAGAAATTCAAAAATTTTGGAAAAGGATTTTTTGGCTTACCAAATCAGACGTATCAAGGTTTTTGATTTTAGAATTATGGGAAATCTAAAAGTTTGAAAACCTTGATAGTGTTTGTGTATTTGGGATGTTTTATGTCTATGACAACTTTTCAGAAGATTTTAGAACTATGTAGAGTATAAGAGTATGAATTTAACAAACAGTTTTAAATCCTTGAAGATGATGTGTGTTTCTAAATAGAAACAATTTAAAAACCTTTACAATATTTGTGCTTCTGGAATATTCTGAATTTTTCAAAGTATTCGGCAAAAACGATCTTGCTTCCAATTAATTGAATTCAAATTAATGAAAGATAATTTGTACTGTATTCCGCACAAACTGAGGTGATTCCAGGTTTTTAAAGAAAATAAGATATTAAAATTCATAGAAAATTTTAAAATTATTGGACCTTTTAAACTTTTTGGACCTAGAAGCTTCAGAACTTTTGAGATTCTTGGATTTTCTAAATGTAGTATACCAACAAAGTGCAATTTCTTTTAAAGTTCCTTATTTCTAGAACCTAATTTTATGAAAATTTATTAAATCTTTTAAATCAGTAATTGTAATTTAATTTAGCTTACTCCAAAAAATGTTAAGATACCAAAATTCAAAAAAACCTAAAAGTTTTTAAATCACTAAAGGTTTGAGCGTTCTGGACTCAGCTTCAAGCTCTTTGGACACTTTGATTTTTATATTTCTCTGCAAGAATTTTACAATTCTAGAATTTTGAAACAGCCGGGAATTCAAAAACCTTAGGAAAATATTTTTTGGCTTCCCAAATCTGACGTATCAAGGTTTGTGATTTTTTAATTATGGAAAATCTAATCTTAATAGTGTTTATGCATTTGGGACGTTTTATATCTTCGAACTTTCCGGAAGATTCTATAACGATAAAGTGTATAAGAGTATGAATTTCACAAACAGTTTTGCAATTTTCAAATGTTTTAAATCCTTGAAGACAATTTTTGTTTCCAATTACAAAAAAATCAAGAGTTCAAAAACCTTAAAAATATTTATGTTTCTGGAATATTTTGAATTTTTTTAAACATTCAGCAAGTCTTGATTCAAAATATATAAATAATCTAATAGCTTGAAAGCTACATATGCTCAAAATTAATTAAAAGTAATTTTATTCCATAAAATCTGTTATGATCCGAGGCTTTATAAGAAATAAGATATTGATATTCATAGAAAATTTTAAATTTTTTGGACCTAGGAATTGTGACCAGCCTAAAAGCTTCAAAATTATAAAAACTTTGGAAATTTGTAACTTTCTAAATCTAGTATACAAACAAAGTGCAATTTCTTTTAAAGTTCCTGATTCTTAGAACCTAATAGTTTGAAAGTTTAGTAAATCTTTTAAATCGGTAATTGTAATCTAATAGAGCTTACTGCAAGAAATTTTACGATATTTTAAAAAATCTGAAAGTTTGTAAATCATAAAACTTTTAAGCATTTTTGACTCTGCTTTGAGCTCTTTGGACATTCTGATTTTGTCTTTTCGCTTACAATTTTAGTATTTTGAAAAACCCGTGAATTCAAAAATCTTAGAAAAAGATATGTTAGCTTCCTAAATCTGACTTATCAAGGTTTGAGATTTTAGAATTATGGAAAATCTAAATATTTAAAAACCTTGATAGTGTTTGTGCATTTAAGACGTTTTATATCTTTGATGGTAGTCTTACACAATTTTCCGGAAGATTCTTGAACTATGAAGAGTATAAGAGTATGAATTTCACAAACAGTTCTGCACTTTTTGAACCTTTTAAATACTTGAATATTGATAATTTGTATTTCTAATTATAAAAAATTTCAAGAGTTTAAAAATCTTTAAAATATTAATATTTTTAATTTTTTAAAGCAAAAACAGTCTTGTTTCGAAATATATGAATAATCTAATAGCTTGAAACCTAAAAACGCTCAAAATTAATTAAAGGTAATTTTATACTGTATTCCGTAAAATCTTTTACGAACAAAAGTTTTTAAAGGAAATAAGATGTTGAAAGTCATAGAAAATTTTAAACGTTTAGGCCTAAATCCAACATATTAAGTTTATAATATAAGAATTGCGATCATCTTAGAAGCTTCAAAATTTAAATAACTTTTGAGATTTTTAACTTTCTAAACCTAGTGCAATTTCTTTTAAAGTTCCTTATTCCCTGAACCTAATAGTTTAAAATTTAGTAAATCTTTTAAATTAGTAATTGTAATCTAATTTAGTTTACTCCAAAAAAATTTACAATACCAACATTCAAAAAAACCTAAAAGTTTTAAAATCACAAAACTTTTAAGCATTTTGGACTCAACTTTAAGCTCTTTGGGCATTCTGATTCTGATATTTCTCTGCAAGAACTTTACAATTGCAGAATTTTGAAAAACCTCTGAATTCAAAAGTCTAAGAAAAAGAATTTTTGGCTTCCCAAATCTGACGTATCAAGGTTTGTGATTTTAGAATTATGAAAAAATTTTGTTATTTTTTATGCATTTAGGACGTTTTATATCTTACACAATTTTCCGGAAGATTTTATAATTATGAAGAGTATAAGAGTATGAATTTCACAAACAATTTTGCACTTTTTGAATTTTTTAAATCCTTGAAGACAATGTTTGTTTCCAATTTCAAAAAATTCAATAGTTTAAAAACCTTAAAAATATTTATGTTTCTGGAATATTTTGAATTTTTTAAAGCATTCAGCAAAAACATCTAATAGCTCGAAACCTACACTCCAATTTAAGTAAAGGTAATTTTATACTGTATTCCATAAAATCTGTTATGATCCAAGGTTTTTAAAGAAAATTAGATATTTGTATTTGTATTTATTTATTTATCCAACATGCTTACACAATTCTTCCTAAATAAATCATAATTCTATGAGATATTGAAATTCATAGTAATCTTTAAACTTGGATCTAAATCCGACATATAATGATTATAATTTTAGAATTAAAGAGAATCTAAAAGTTTAAAAACCTTGATAGGGATGTTTTGCATCTTTGCAATTATGAGGAGTAAGAATATAAAATACATGTTTCCTTGAGGTGACCATATGTACTTACTTCCTAGGCCAAAAATATCCATTTTTGGTTTTTAGATTGTTAAATCCTTGAAGATAATGTGTGTTCATTAAATTCTTTTATGTTGATCACATTTTGATTATTTACAGATTATTTTTGAATTATTGAAGTATGTTACAATTGGAAAGGTATATTTGCGTTCCACAGAAGGTAATTTAATGTTTTTACTCATATATTATTGAAGGTTTATTATTGTTTATTATTATTTGCTTTGTTTCTCTTCTAAAAATTAATCTAAAATACATACTATTATAAATATTATTACTGTTCTTCCACTCTGACCCATTCAGCCTATTCTCGCGAAGAATCCATCTATTGCAGCTTTCTCTAATTTGATTCTAACAATTTGACAACATATAAAATATCATAGAAACTTTTGAGCTTTTTAGATCATGTTTATGATTTTAGAATTATGTGGAACTTGAAAATGTTTCTGATTTTGAGACCCTTTGAATCTTTAAAAGTAATCTAGCTCAAAGGTTCTCAAGAACTGCTGAATTTCGTTGATGTAACGTTTAATGTCCTCCTATTATGCACGGGTGGTTTTGGGCTCGTTGATATACACCTTTGACTTCAAATAATCCCATAAAAAAGAAAACTAATGGTACGATGAATTAAATTCTCACTTAACCCGTAATAATCTTCTAATTAAAACTAATGATGTTACATGACACGATCTGCGGAACCAATTCCGTATGAAAGAGTACGCGATCTAGATGTACATATCAATATCATTCAATTTTAGTAGAAAGAACTATGTTAGACGTCGCGATATCGAGCACTAATAACAATCACTGCTTCATAGCCTCATATTCAAAAAGGTATGGTACATTGATGCCCAAAATCAGCGCCAAGCAGTGACGCATTGTAGATTCATTTATTATTCGAAATGACATGTGGGTTCTCTGAAACCCAAACACGGCAATTTTGGTGTTTAACAAAACCATCAATGTCAAATTGTGCTTCATCGCTTAGGATGATTTTGCTCGAAAAATTAGCATCCACCAGTTTATGTTCATTAATCCATTCATTTCTATGAATTATTCGACTGTGGCCGAACTTTCATTATGTTGAGATATCGTTCAATAATTTACTAACCCTAAACTTTTAGCTATCAAATTATTTTTTGTGAGCACAATGATTCCACTGACTATCGAGACATAGGATTACGTGTTTCCAAAACTCCTGTGGCCGTGACGAAACCAAATCTTTCACAAAGTTCGTCGTAGGGTTGCTGCTTTTTCAGATGTTTTTTAGGGAACTAAATACATGGAAATCACAAGGCGATATATCCAGGCTGTAGTGATGATTATGCTCGATAGTTCTGCGTATATGGTCTTGGAGGAGTATTGATCATGATAACAATGAAAAGCAGAACCTCCATGAGCAGCTCGTCTTTGTCCTTGATGGAGCCTTTGGAGTACCTCACAGTCTACATCGGACTTTTTGGTTCTTCTGTCACCTCCGCCTAAAAGGTTCAAACCCGTGACTTCAGCAAGCAAGTTGTTGCTCATCGTCTTTTTTGACTGCTTGCTGAATTCCTCGAGCGCAAAAGAACCATCAACTCCGATGACTCCACGAGTCCATCAAGAACAAAAAACTGAGGCTGCTCACGGTGGAAGTGGCTCTATTTCATGTTAACGTGCGTCCACACATTCCTAGGGTTACACACGCAGAACTGACCAACTTCAAGTAGCTTGACCATCCACCCAACATGGACATGACGCCTTAATATTTAGAACAATGTGTTAAAATTTCTAAACTTTAATGGCCTGTATCTTGATCATTTGAAGACCACACATCTGATTACAGACATATACCAATAATGCTGCACGTTACCTATCGCTGCAGCGTATGCACCCATAATCGGCAAATAATTATTGTGTAAATTATTATTATTGCAGTATTTATAAACTAATATTATTATTAGAAATCTTTATGTCAATGCCACTAAGGAATAATAACATATTTTATGCAGTATTTGAGTTCCAAAGAAATATATAATCATCCACATTTTACAATTTTTTATTGTAATAATTAATTCAATTCACAATTTTCAGATCATTGGAGCAGTGATTCTAAATGCTGCGCTTGTCATAAGTAAAGCATTAGAACCACAAAGCAAACAGTCGCAACTGCAACAGTAAGTTAATCCGATAAAACATAATACGTATTTTTATAAACGTTATCTTACTGTTTAGATTCGCTCAAAAACGGCTAGGTTTCACACCACAGGTTGAGGTGCACCACGTTTTCGACGATCATGCGCACCATGATCACCATCATGTAGACGATCACGCTCACCAAGAACACCACGACCCTGGTTTTTGGAAAAAGAAAGTCATCTGGAAGAAGGATTGGAAGAAGATCTGGAAGCCTAGTAAGAAGCAGATCTGGAAGCCGTCATGGAAGAAGTTCTACAAGCCATTGTGGGTACCGATTAAAGTACCAGCGTGGAAGGAAATTCAAGTGCCGGACTGGAAAAAGATCTGGAAGCCTATTTGGAAAACCATCAAAGTTCCAGCTTGGAAGGAAATTAAAGTTCCCGATTGGAAAAAGATTTGGAAGCCAGTGTGGAAACCGATAAAAGTTCCAGCATGGAAGGAAATCCAAGTGCCTGACTGGAAGAAAATTTGGAAGCCAATTTGGAAAATTATTAAGGTCGCTGCCTGGAAAGAAATACAGGTGCCGGCGTGGAAAAAATTATGGATACCAGAATGGGTTAAGATCGGAATCCCGGGTGAGCACTATTTGGGCAAAGACCATCACGGAAACGAATACACTGCACACGACGTATGGAAAAAGAAATTAGTCTGGAAACCGATTTGGAAGAAATACTGGAAACCTGCGAAGAAGCAAATTTGGGTCCCAGATAAGAAACTCGAGTGGAAGGCTGCTTGGAAACAAATCTGGAGGACGGAAAAGAAACAGATTTGGGTTGAAGATAAAAAGTTAATATGGAAAGAAGCGTGGAAGCAAATTTGGAAGCTGGTTAAGAAGCAAATCTGGGTAGCTGATAAGAAACTCGAATGGAAGGCAGCCTGGAAACAAATTTGGAGGACGGAAAAGAAGCAAATTTGGGTTACAGATAAAAAATTAGAATGGAAGGAAGCCTGGAAACAAATATGGATTCCAGCTTGGAAGGATATCTGGGTGCCAGCGTGGAAACAAATATGGAAACCTGTTATTATTCAAGAATGGTTCCCTACGCCAGATCACCATGATGACCATCACCATCATGGCTGGGACAGAAAGGATAACCTGTCATTAAAAGAGTCGCCCTCAAAGAGGAGTGCAGAAGTAGCAGTACAAACTAATCTAGATCAAACCCAAAGTCAGAATAAGAAACCCAATAATTGGCAGTTTCCATCGTCGTAGTTTAAGTTGAATTCTTCCTATACCTTCCAATGCTTTGTACATAGTTAACTTTAACTAATTTTATTTTATGCATGATTTACCAACGACTGACAATTTTTCCATTTATGAGTGTTGTGTGTATGTGTTACTGTTATATATTGTTATATTTTTATTTAAATAAATTGTAAAAATATGAGTATTATTTTTATAGTTTTACATGTGAAAAATCCTGAAAATTTAACCTTTATTAGATACTAATAATAATTTACATATAATTGCAATGCTAGCATTACTCAAATTACCTAAAAGATTCAAGAAGTTTAATACAAAACATTAATATTGTCGTTTCAGCGATATAAAGTCATGGTACATAACTTAAAAAGCAATGTTACTGAATAAGAATTAATATATCGCCACGTTTTACACAAAAATTACTTTTTGATGTTTCATATTAATTAATATTTATCCTTAATCAACAATTTAAGAAAATAACATCATATATTAATGAATACTAAGTAAACTTCAAAAACCGTATATAAGTCAATGAACATTTAGAATATATATCTTTAAAATAGTACACTTGTATTTATTATTTCAAGGTTATTTTATGTTTAAGCTGCTTATTATAATTATTTTGATTAATTTATCTGTTAATTTCTTCAATTATATTTTGATAATTGAAATATTTCATAACTCTGAGAAACAAAAATATATCGCTATAATACATGCAATCATTTAAGATAATTGATAATATTTTACTTTTATTAACCTCTAATTAATATAAAAATGTTTCACCGCGGGTTAAGTGAGAATTGAATGCATCTTTTATTTTTATTTAAATGCACCTTAGAACCTGAAAAAAATAACTATTTGCAACATATTACGTGCATCCATTTCAGAACTATTTATTAATTAAAATATCTTACATACTTAGAATATTTATATAGTTTACCTTTTTCTTGAATATTTGATTTAATTCCAAAGTAAATTTATTTAAATAAGGTATAAATGATCATGAAAGGTATTACAAACTTTCACTACTATCGAGATTCCTTATCTGTCATAAATACACTTTCATTTCAAGAAAGAATTGTAAAAAGTAATTCGAAATAAATACGTTCCTTTTCTTTCTTTGCATTTATATAATACTTATTCAGAGCACAAACGTTAATCGGATTGAAATGCAAACGATGCGCCCCTCGATCTTTTCACTTTTTCGATATCGAGCGATCATGTGCGCTAAATATTGAATAATTTCTCCTGCACAATATGACATCACATGCTTAATATTATGTGAAAGTGATGATAAGCCTGCGTCGGGATTTCATAATGTGGAAAAATTGCTACACATGCATATAAATAATGTCAACGGGATGTCGAGACGACACATTTTGCTTTCACTAAAATCGCGATGAGAAATATTAACTTATGGAATATTTATTGCTAATATTATTGCTTTTGTTTTTAATATATAAGTTGAGTCTAGTTTTTAAAATTAAATGGAAATAATAATAAACCAAATGAATAGTAAGCATTTCTTTACTAATGGAATAATTTTAACAATTTGTTCTCTCAAAAACAAAGATGTAGTGATTGTATCAAAATTTACATCAGATAATTGTATAAGCATATGAATACACATAATAGTCCTTAATAATATCTGTCTTCTTCACACCTTACCAAACATTCCAGAACAAATATTAAAATTAAAACACATAATTTTCAAACATTATTATTGCCTAGATTTGCAACATTTTTTTACTACACTGTGGTTTCTCTGAGCAAGGAAATTCTGTCATTCTAACATCAACTTATTATTGAATATCAATAGAGTCTCTGGATTTAGTTTTTGTTTGAAACACTAATTATTTTGTTCAATTATTTTGTTTACCAAAGTTCTGAAGAGTAAATTTCTGACAGTAGTCATCAGAAATATGCGAAATTAAAATTTATATTCAAAATTATTAGCTACATTACTAACTATGTTATTTATACAAATTCTTGAATTATATGTGACTCATGTAAAGTCTTGAATTAAATGTTTGGAGCCATAAGTAAATAACAAGTTACTTAACCTTGTTTTGTCTGCCGTGTTACTTAAAAAGTCCAGATTAAGATTCTCAGCGATTATATAATTGACCTCCTCTACAGCTAATTTGTTAAGAATCGAATTCAATTTTTCTAGGAAAATATCAATACTGCCCGTGGTTAGCCTATAGATGGCAATAACAGTTATTTTGCATCCATTGATTGTTGTATTCATTCCTGTACATTTAAAAATATACGTTTCTGAGATTCTATTAAAATCCTCAAGAACCGTAGTGCGGAAATCTTCTTTAATATAAATAGCCACTCCTCCATGAGAGTTCGTGCTCCTGCAGAATGCAGTAACTAAATAGTATCCGTTAATTTTATCTCCTAACATACCTATCTTTCTCTCATACTTTACTACCCTCCTCGCTGACTCCCATTCCATAACTTGGTGTTGTTCGCTCTACTCCTAATATACTTTTTAAGTACTGCAGGTGTACCTTTTCCACACTCTCATATCCAGACACTCCCCACACTAGCTGCATGTTCATATTTCCCCCTAACACTTTCTTCCATACATTCTTACATGCATACTCTATATGCTTAGCTCTGCCTCCGTTTTCGGAGAACATATATCCTAAATATTTAAACTCACTCTCTCCAATCTCTCTGCCAACCACTTCAATTTCTCATCCTTTCTTCGACCACCCGCATTCTTACATACCATCCATTTAGTTTTCTTGACACTCACAATCAACTCTCTTTTATTAAAATACCTCTCCAGTCTCCCTTTCATCTCATTAAATTCATTCATAGTTCTAGAAATCACTACCATATCATCCGCATACGCCAGTGCCATATCTTCCTTCTTCCCACCACTATTCCCCCTGAGTGCTCCATGTCTAGAACCTTCTCCATATTCGTGACATACAGGTTGAACAGTAGTGGGTTCAAAGGGCACCCTTGTCTCACACCACGCACTACCTCGATCCTCTCCAACTCGCATTCACCTACTCTTACCTTACACCAAGTCTCCTTGTACACCTCACTCACCCAATTTACAATCTGCTCTTTCAAACATTCTATCAACAACTTTCTCTCAATCGAATCATATGCTGCTTTCAAATCCACAAACATCAAATACACCTTGCCTTTCTTCGCCAACTCTCTCTCAATCAGCCAGTTTAGAGTAGCTATCTGATCCACTATAGACCTTCCCTTCCTGAAGCCTACCTGCACTTCTGGTAATAGGCCCTTCTCTTCCACCTCCTCCTTCAACCGTTTCTTTACCATTCCCATCATGGCTTTATACAATGTATCCATCAGAGTTATACCCCCCCTATAATTTGTTGGACACATTTCATCTCCCGCCTTATGTACTGGTACAATAATTCCCTCCCTCCGGAACTGCTCTGCATGGCCTGTTTTCCTCCTACACTACACCATTTCCAAACCTCTGCCTGAATTCCATCTCTCCCCGCCGCTTTCCTTTCCTTTATCCATCTGAGAGCTCCATCTAACTCCTCCTCCCTCAAGTCTCCTGCTCCATCGAATAACCTTCTATCGTAACTCGCCTCTGCATCCACGTATCCTACTCTTATCAGATTTTCAAAATATCCCTTCCACTTTATCATACTTATATTCTCACCCCTTATTCTTCTGTTAGGGTTGTTTTTCTTCACGTATGTTCATAGTTGTTTCTCACATACAATTTCGGATACCGCTTTCATTTTTTCTTTCATCCATTCTTCTTTTCTGCTCTTGCACACACTCTCACAGTGGTACCTTGCTTCCTTCATTTCCTCCTCTGTCCCTAGTCCTCTTCTCCATTTTTTAGTGGCCTTCCTTAATGCCTTCCTCGCATCCTGACACTTGCTATCAAACCAGCCCCTCTTCGTTGGTATCCCGTTCCCCCTCATCTGCCTCGTCATTGCAGACTTTACTCCTGCTCTCAATTGTTTCACAGATCCTATATCTTCAAAACATACCTCTTCAATTCTCTTTCTGTAGTTCCTTCTTGCCAACCTTGACCAGCACCAACCTTCCTTCTTTATTACTTGCCCCTTCTTTCCCCTGTTCCCAAGTTTAACCGTTACTGGAAAATGATCGGACCCGCTCCAGTCCTCAACAGCAAAGTGCGTTACTTCATCCTTATCTCTTCCCCAACCAGGATATAATCAATTACCGATTTCCCTCGTGGCCCTCTATATGCCACCTCCCCTTCCCAATCCCCTCCTGTACATCCATTCAGTACTTCCAGCCCCTCCTTGTCTGCCCATTCTATCCTTTGTTATTATCGAGTGGTTTGACTTTCTTGCTTCTACTAAATTTCCTTCTTCGTTTATACACTTAGTCTGCATAGTTCCTATTCTGACATTCCAATCCCTACCCACAACAATATTCCCTGGCTCTTGCACCTCCTGTTGTAGCCATGTTATATAGTCCCTAATCTCCTTCTCTGCTAGCTGGTTATAAACAGTCACTATCCTCAATTTCCTTGGTCCATCGCAAAGTGTTCTGCATACTATTCATTCTTGTATCTTCCTTTCCTTTGACTCTTCTCCTTCTTCCAATCCTCTTCTAAGCCTTGTGATAATTCCCCCATTTGCCCTACCTCTCGCCCCCATGCACTTCCATATAAACGTATTTGGCATTTTCTGCTTTAATGTCTCAAAATACTCTAACTCTATCCACGACTCTGTAATTCCGACGAAAACTTTGTCCCTCACCCAACTTTCTAACTCTTTATTCCACATATTGCCCTCCAGCTTTTTCTTTAGACTTATTCCAAAATTATACTGCTATGCCCTCCGTTCTCCTTTCTCTACGTCTCCATACCCCCCCCTAATGTCCCCTCCTCTCTAATTCTTCCACGCGTTTTTTGGTCTTTCAACGTCCTTTATTAGTGTGCCCGATCCTTTATCCCAAACCCACCATTCGTTTCCTGATCGCATTTTTTGATGGAATACGTATATCTGTTTCCCGCTTATTCTTTCCTCTCTAGCTCTTGCTTTTATCTTTATTTGGATTTCCCTCTCCTCCTTCAACAAATCATCGTCCAAATATACTGTACTTTTTGTAGTTTTCAAAATCCTTGCATTTGACCAGAATTCCCCGTCTTTTCCCCCACTGTCTTTGCTCCCAGCCTAGCTGCATATTCATACTGGAATGTTATTTTCAATTCCTCCGCCAATTTGTTAATATCTCTTTTCACATCTTCCCCTTCATCCAATCCATTAATAATTATGTTGTTTTTCCTTTTCATACTGGAATGTTATTTTCAATTCCTCCGCCAATTTGTTAATATCTCTTTTCACATCTTCCCCTTCATCCAATCCATTAATAATTATGTTGTTTTTCCTTTTTTCTTTCTCTCTTATCATCTCTACTTTTTCTAACCTATCTATTCTGCTCAATAAAGCGGCTTTTTCCTCCTCCCATTTCTGTTCCCTTTTTCTCAACTCCTCTTTCAATTTACTTATATTCTTATCATACTTCTCCAACCTTGATTCTAACATCTCTAATTTATTTAATATCCTATCTACTTTCGCTTCCATTTTATCCGGTTCGGGTTTGTTTACTTCTGCCTTTCTTTTCTTATTCACCTGTTCAAAAAGATGCCTCAAGTCCCCGCAGCTGTGAGTGCGCTCCCGCGTGTTCTGCATGAATGAATATTTAGCCGGAACCGTACGTGACTTTCGTCCTTATCTTCTAACGTGCCTGATAATATTAATGGTTAATATTATCTAATCCCCTGTATTTTCACTTTTATTTTTATAACACACAGTTTTTGACACATTTACAATTAATCTCCATCTCCCAATCTAATTATTTTGTCCTTATACACCACTAATAAACCACGATTACTCGCTGTATAATCACCACACTGTCATGATGAAAATTGTATATTCTGGTTAATTAAGAAGTTTCTTGATTAATCATTTGTTGCATTTCATTCCTTGGACTAATTTCTAAGCCTTTTCTTGGGAGCATGCAGGAAGAAAAAACGAGTGCTTGGATAGATATTTATTTTTTATCAATAGATATTAACTATTTACCACTAGTTTTACAAAATTACATGTAACTATAGTTTTAACGAAGATATGGTCATTGCTAAACTTCAAGTAACCTCAAATTATGAATTATTTATATGAATCAGTTGAAATGGGATAATTACATTATGCATATCTGATCATTTAATACGAAACTTTGAGATTAGTTTTGGCTTTTTAAATTCGTACCTGTTCCAGTAAATTTATTTTGTATCATTCATCTACTAAGTGAATTATAAAAGAATGGCGGAGATATAAAAATGGTTCGTAAAAATGGAATTATCAATCACGGTTTTATAATTAAATATTCGTAGCAGCTTAAAGAGACATCAATACTTGATTTAAAAACATCCATTTTCTTGAAGAGGATTATTCTAAAACTAAAATTCCGAAAGCTGTGTACTTAATTGTTTGTACAGAATTTAAATTTATTTCTGGTTTGATACTCTTTTATTTGGCAAAATTCATACATTTTACTACGTAAACGAACTTCACTAGACATTATGTTCTTCCAACCCCCTAAAATAAACCCTTTTCACCATTTTCAACTGACCCCCACCAAGCTACACCTTCCTGTTCTTAATCGCACCAACTCCTTGCACACCTATATTCTACTGCCGCTTTCACCCAGATGTATCCTCCTAACCTCCTTTTTTTCCCTCTTGCTTATTTTCTTTCTCACTTCTTCTCACTCATTCATCTTTTCCTTTTCCACAAAAGTTACATCTCGTATATTCCTCTCCCATCCATACCTTCCTGCCAATTTCTTCACTTCCACATCTAAATCTTGCCAACTACCGCACTTTTTGAAGTTCCTGCGAAAACTTGCAGGTCTTGATAGTTTGGGTTGTAGGCAATCAAAAATACATTTTCCTCTCCTGCAACTTAATCTCTCGTAACCTTTCCGCCACCTCTATCGCTCTCTATCCTCTCTTGTCATGTCACCTTCTCCTCAAAAACAGCTGCTGATTACTCCACCCTGACATACAACATGCTCCTCTCATTTATCCACCTTATTCCTTTACCCATTCTCTTAGACCCGCACCCATGCCTTTCTCACTACCTTTTCCCAAGTGTTCTTCTCGAATTTTACCACTCTTCTAGCCGCCTCCCACTCCACAAACATTCTCCAGTGCTACTGCAGCACTTTATTGTTAGACTTGGACCTACTTAAATTCTTTCACTCGCTCAATTTGTTCTCCCAACCAGTTCAAATCTTTATCATTCCCTCTCCTTCATACATTCTTACTTATCATCCATTTGTTCATTCTCACATTCACCGTTAACCGTCTTTTTTTAAAGTACTCTTTCAATCTTCTCTTCACCTCTCATTTTACTCACCGTTTTCACCAACACTACCACATAGTCCTCATTTGCTAGGCTCCATGCTTTCTTCCCTTCCACTACTTCTCCACTTGCCTGTCCCAGCTCCAACACCCTCTCCATATCTCCGCATACAGGTTGAACAGCAATGGACTCAGCGGAGAAGCAGGAACGCCGGTGGTATCACCGAGGAGGCATTCTTCGCCCGTGGTCCCTTCTGTCCATTGATAAAAATCATCAACTTTATTTATTTATTTACATATTATACACACACAATTTACATTTTTTACAATAAACATTTAGACACTTAGATAGTTATTCAGTAACCGTCTTACTCTCCTCGCTCTCCTTATAGCTCACCAGTTGGACCGCGAACCTTTCCAGAATCCGCCAATTCTCCTGGAATTCCAGTAGCAATTCCCCCCATCAGATTTCCCGAATCGATCTCTACCCCCAACTCTCTCTCTCAGCTACACTCCTCAGGTGCCCCCAACGACTGCACTGAAACACGGTGTACTCCACAGTATTCACGAATCCACAATTTTGGGCATTTGTTGTCCCTCGCTCTCCCTATTCGATTCAGATAGGCTCTAAAGCACCCGTGCCCCATAAAGATTTGAGCTATGTCACACCCCTGGGCATGAGCCAACTAAACCTACAGATCACGTCTACGGCCCAAGCTGTCCTCTCACCAGAAAATGACCAGATACACGCTCACCCATTATAACTCCACATTTCCATGTATACCCCCTTCCCTTTCAAATATTTATCAACTTTCTATACAAATGACAAATACATTTTTTTCATCTGTTCTCTCTCAATCACCCATTTTACTATAACTATCTGCTCGATCGTGGACTGTCCCTTTTTACATGAATTTCCGGTAGCAGCCTTTTTTCTTCTACTTCCACCTCCAAATATCACTTTATATAAGCTATCCATTAGCGACATTCCCCTATAGTTTTGGATCCCTCTCCTTCCTTATAAATTGGAACATTAATCCCTTCCCTCTATTGACTTTGAAATTGTTTTTTTTTCTTTCCATAAATTGTTCAGAAGCTGTATCCCTACAGTTCCCACCGCCTTTCCATCCGTCCTTTGCCGAAATTCCCTCTTTAACTCTTTCATTCTAAAATCTTCTTACCCATCGAAGACCCTTCTCACAGTCCCCACCTTCCTTCCAGTTACTCTTGTTCCTAACAGCTCTTCAAAGTGTGTCTTCCATGTATCAATGTTTATACCCTCTCCTCTCCGGCCATCTCTTGTCTTCTTTCCACCCTTCCATCTCTCCAAGCCTTTGTTGTCCTTCTTATAGCTCATCTGACTTGCCAGCACCCTTCATCAAACCACGAGTCTTTCCCCACAAACTTTCCTCCGCTCCTTTTCAACATCGCTAGTTTTACAATGTCTCCCAGCTGTTCCACTGATAGCACCTTTTGAAAATGTATCTCCTTAATTTTGTCTTTATATATCTTTTTTGCCCTGTTGGACCAGCACAAGCCCAGTCATGCAATGTTGATTGCTTCTTCTCCCTTCCCCCCAAGCTTCACTGTTATCGGAAAATGATCAGATCCCCTACCCTAAATTCCCCCACATCCCCACTTCCATACCCTGATCAGTTCACCTGTTCCATTCTACTCCTTCTTTACTTGTCCTATCTTTCGAACTTCCCCATCTCCTTTGTCGTCCTTCTTGGTTCACCCTTTTTTGTCTTGGTTTCCTATTCTCACGTGCCATATTCCCCTACAATCAATTTCCCACCATAATTTCCTGTTCCTGCTTCTGATTATATATCGTCACAGTCCTCTACAAACGCGTTCCTTTCCAAATTGACCTCGTTACTGCTTTCTCCATACTAGAGCTCCCTGTCTTCTCTTTTACTCCTTCCAACTCCATTCGCACTCCCGTTATGATTCCCCCTCTAACTCTTCCCTTGCATAATATCGAATAGCCCCTATTGATTTACATCTATAGATCATTGGTATCTTGAGCATTAGCCACTCCCACTCCTCTTCATTTACCCACGTCTCAGTTAGACACATCATATCCTTTTCCTTTATCCGTTCATCTAACTGCTTATGCCATGGTCCCTCTTTCAATTTCTACCTTAATCCCCCCACGTTCCAAAATGATACCGTCATCCCTTCTACCTTTTTTTCTAACTTCCCTTCCTCTTTTATCGATCATCTCCCTTAATACCTGCTTTAGTCCCTCCGAAGAGGTTCTATCTTGTTGTACCCTATTACCGTTATTGTTTCCCCAAGCCTGTTCCCTCTTTTATCCACCATTCCCTTGCTAGTTTTTCCCCTAAACTTCTACTAATTCAAGGTCATTCTTTGACGTATTCCATTTTCAAGCTTTCACATTCATCACTATTGTTTAGCGTCCTGTTTTTACCAGGCACCCCTGGAAAAATCCTTTCTGCCCTCGCTCTTTTCCTTAAATTTTAAATTCTCCTTTCTTTTTTGGTTATATCATCATCAATGTGAATCCTATCTTGCGAATTCCGTAACTTCTTCTTATTTATCAGTATTTTTACTTTATCCTCTCTCTGCTTTAGTTTTACAACTACTGCCATACCTTCCTTATCAATACTGAAACTCTATTGTACTACATAATAATAATACAACAGCTGTTCGGGTGTATGATCAGTGCATTAAGTTTAGCGAATTTCCGATAGTAAAACGACTTATAATACAAACGACATAATAATTTATAAGTGTGTGAAGTAGGCTTGTACTACACATGTTTTTTCTTCAGAACATCAAGTAGGTAAAATTATTTTCAATAATTTATTAAACTAACCTACAAATATTTCACACGTGTGTACGGATAATTTCAACTGAAGAATTGAATTAATATTGAAACATCGGCCTATAAAAATTATTTGCATACCGGCTAGTTAGTCAACAGGTTAACGTAAGCTGCTGTGGATCTGAGGGTCGGCGGATCGAATCCCGATCACACGATAATTTTTATTTTTATTATTGGCGGAGATTTTATCCATTTATCCTTTGTTTTATATTGTTAATACCTTACCGTCGCCCTGTCTATGTTTGTGTAATATTGTGAGCCACTACCACGGGCGCGGTGTGTGTGAAGAATTGTATCCTTTGTTATTTTTCCTTACTTTCTTATACCATATTTTTACTTTAAAAAATGGATACTTGTTACTGCTGTAACACATCTGCTGATGAGCATATGTTTGTACACTGCTGCGTATGCAAGAAAAAGTTTAAATGTTTATGTGTGGATCTCACTAAATCGGAAGTTCGAAAAATTAATTCTAAAAAGGTCTCTCTTGGCATTGCAAACAATGTATAGATTTAGGTGATGATATTATGGGATTTAAAGCTGTGATTGTTGCATTACAAGAAAACATTAAACAAATAAAGTTTTCTGCAAATCAAAAGCAACAATCATCTGTACCACCTCTGTTAGACTCTGAGTTGATTATTCAAGAGATAATGGAGCGTGAAAAACGTAAAAATAATATTACCGTAAATTAGTCTGAATGAGCCAAAATGTGATTCTAAGCAGCAGCTTGTTGAACATGACGTTCACATTATTAACGAAATTCTGCCTATATTGAATGTGGAAAAATCTGATGTGCAACCTGTTAGATTAGGGAAATTTGATCCCACTCGTGATAAGAGCAGCAGGCCAATTAAAATCCGTCTTCTGAGTCATTCTTCAGTTATGAATGCCATTCATAATTGTTATAAATTAAAGAAAATTGACAAATTCAACAGAATTAACATCTCTACTGAAAGGACACGCATGCAAGCCGACTACTATAAATCTGTAAAGAACGAGTTGACACGCAGAACTGCAGAAGGAGAACAACATTTAAAAATTAAACATATTCGTGGTATACCCACAATTATCAAGAATTCGGAAAACTAAAGATGCCCGGCAGTACCCTCTCTACATTGAATGTATATTACCAAAATACTCGTGGACTTCGAACTAAGACCCATACTCTTCACTCTGCTTGTTACAATAGTAATTATGAAATAATAGCACTTACTGAGACATGGCTAAATAATTCCATTTTAGATGAGGAACTTACGACTTCTAATTATAAGATTATACGCTGTGATAGAAATTTTTCTGCTGTTGGACGCTCCACCGGAGGTGGGGTATTGCTTGCTGTTGATGAAAGTATGGTCACTGAGACTATTGATACCACACACTTAGGCAACATTGTTCCCTTAATTGATATAGTTGCCTGTAGATGCAAAACCGGTCGTTTAACTTTTTATACGGCTGTTCTCTATATACCGCCAGATATATCTAATGAGTGTCTAGCCATGTTCTTAGAATGTTTAGAAGCATTTCTTGTTGATAAACAGGTTTTAATACTGGGCGATTTTAACGTACCACAATACAATGACCACGCACAATCATCTATTCTAATTCCTAAAGTTAACATACTGAATAATTTTATCATCACTTTGGGTCTTCAACAGTACAACATGATTTACAATGAAAATGGTAAACTTCTTGACCTTGTGCTCTCTAATATCGACACTAAATTTGTTATGGAACGTGATAAGGTGCCATTCATCACTGAAGATTTGCATCACCCTGCTCTCTCTGTGTTTATGGATGTTGAGTTGCCCAGGAAGGAAACTTCATTTCCTAGTAATAGCAACAGCCGCTATAACTTCAGAAAAGCCAACTACCTCATTCTATATGATAAACTTTCTTGTGCTGATTGGTCTTTTCTAGAGTGTTTTACTGATGATAATAAAGCTGTTCAAGAATTCTATAATGTCCTTTATAATATATTTGATGCTTCTGTGCCCAGATATACTTGAAGAAATACAACTTTTCCGACATGGTTTACCAGTGATATTAAAAACTGTATTAAAGTTAAGGAGCAGTATCGCCGAAAATGGAGAGCAACAAATTCTGCGTTTTATCATTCGGAATTCAATAGACTTCGCGCCATAATTAAGATAAAAATTTCTGATGCATATAAGAACTGGGTGAGTGATACGGAACGTAAAATCACTACTGAACCTAAGGAAATTTGGAGCTTCATGCGCAGTAAGTCTGGTAATACTAGGATTCCGTCTCAACTTGTACCAGAAGATATTGTTTCAGCATTTTCAAAGCTGTTTTCTTCTGACTTTCTCCCACCACCTGTTGAAGAAAGAAGCGATGAGCCAATTAATGCTGTTCCATTTAATAGTAACAGTGTTGTGATTAGTGAAAACGATGTGCTCAAAAGCATCAACAAATTAAAAAACAATGTTAGTAGTGGTGACGATCAAGTACCAAGTTTTTTAATAAAAGATTGTAAGTTTTTATTTATAAAACCGTTAGTAATTATTTTTAATTTAGCAGTACGTACCAACTCATTTCCGAATATCTGGAAGCGCGCACGTATAACCCCTGTGCACAAAAAAGGTGTTAGGAATAACATACATAATTATCGTCCTGTTTCTATACTTTGTAACTTTGCTAAGGTATTTGAACATATCATCTATTGTGAGGTTTACTGTCAAGTTAAGGGCATGATCTCTGAACATCAGCACGGTTTTATGACTGGTCGTCAACAGTTACGAACTTGGCAGTTATCACACAGCGTATAAGTGAAGTCTTAGACAGTCGTGGTCAATTAGACGTCATTTACACGGATTTTTCCCGTGCATTTGATACAATTGATCACAAAATTTTATTGAGTAAACTGGAAGCATTTGGGTTATGTAATTCTATTATACTACTAATTGCGTCATATTTTTGTAATTGTAGGAGTTATGTGCAGTACAATGGTTACAAGTCATTTGAATTTATTTCTACTTCCGGGGTTCCTCAGGGCTCAAACCTAGGACCTCTGTTATTCTTATTTTACATTAATGATTTAATTAATTCTTTAACCTGTAATGTTCTGGCTTATGCTGATGATTTGAAGATATTTGCCACTATTAATAATTTGAGTGTCGCACTTTTACTTCAGGATAATTTAGATATGATTACTAATTGGTGTATGATAAATATGTTAAAATTAAATATAACGAAGTGCTCTGTGGTTACATATACTCGTAAACGTACTTATTTTAATTTTTGTTATAACGTGGATGGTATTTTGTTATATAAGCTTAGTGAGATGAGAGATCTTGGGGTGTGGTTTGACAGTCAACTTACATTTGTCTGCCATATAACTAGGCTGTGCTTGAGTGCATCTAAATCACTTGGTTTTATCATGCGTATTTGCAAACATTTTACTGATCCTTCTGTTATGAAATCTCTCTACTCTGCTTTTGTTCGAAGCAAACTTGAATATGCGTCTGTTATTTGGTCGCCACACTACGTATACCTAATATTAACAGTTGAACGGATTCAGAGGAGGTTTTTAAAATATTTGTCATTTAAAATAGAAGGAATATACCCGCAAAGAAATATTGATTATAACTTTTTATTGACGCGTGATGATTTTGTGGCACTTTCCAGCCGCCGAGATTATAATAGTGCTGCAGTAATGTACAAACTCATACACAATGTTATTAACTGTCCAGATCTTCTTAGCAAGGTACAAATTGCTGTCCCCAGAATAACATCTCGCTACACAAATTCGTTCCATTTACCAACTGCTAAGTCCAATTCACTTATAAACTCCCCCATTATCAGAATGAGTAAACATGCGAATAATCTTCTGGAAGATATTTTTCATTCCCTTAAGCTTAAGTGAAAATAAGATTATTTGGTAATTATTTATATTTAACAATTTTGAATTTTTGTTTGAGTTTTTCTTTTTCTTTTTACAGCAATTAGTAATTTGTTTCAATTATACGATAACATTTTAATTTTATTATTTTTATGAACTTTTTTGTTATAATTTTTGTGTAATTAGTAATTTAGGATACTTAGTATTATATTTTATTATACAAATGAAATATTAAAATTTCTAGTGCAGTGTTGATGATAATAATTAATATTGAGAGTAATAAATCTCTATGAGCATTACTGCACTAATGTTTTACATAATAATGTAAAAACTCCAGCTAACAGTTAAAACAACTACTCCCCGTACTAAAGCACCGCCAGGCATTGAATGATATAACTGTTAGCTGTCGTTACATGTCTAAAATAATATTTAGCACTATGTAACAATTTTGTGGTGTTATCGTTTCTTAACCGCGTCTCGAAAAGTGTTATGTAAGACAATCTGCAGACACGTGTTTCGCTGTATCACAGCTCATCAGTGCAGCTATGTCGTAATTACGTGCGTCCTTCCTGTTGGAAGGCCACCACGAGAATGAATCAATTCC
>OZ018388.1:62824501-63035665 GCA_963969525.1 Ontholestes murinus
CCGCTCTCGGCTTTTAAATATACAAATGAAATATTAAAATTTCTAGTGCAGTGTTGATGATAATAATTAATATTGAGAGTAATAAATCTCTATGAGCATTACTGCACTAATGTTTTACATAATAATGTAAAAACTCCAGCTAACAGTTTTTTGTCCGTGGTGATATCGTTTTTTAAACGCGCCTCGAAAATCGAAGATCGGCAATGTTTCAATTCCAACTGGAATTGATTCATTCTCGTGGTGGCCTTCCAACAGGAAGGACGCACGTAATTACGACATAGCTGCACTGATGAGCTGTGATACAGCGAAACACGTGTCTGCAGATTGTCTTACATAACACTTTTCGAGACGCGGTTAAGAAACGATAACACCACAAAAATTGTTACATAGTGCTAAATATTATTTTAGACATGTAACGACAGCTAACAGTTATATCATTCAATGCCTGGCGGTGCTTTAGTACGGGGAGTAGTTGTTTTAACTGTTAGCTGGAGTTTTTACATTATTATGTAAAACATTAGTGCAGTAATGCTCATAGAGATTTATTACTCTCAATATTAATTATTATCATCAACACTGCACTAGAAATTTTAATATTTCATTTGTATATTTAAAAGCCGAGAGCGGGCCTTTTTTTGTCCGTGGTGATATCGTTTTTTAAACGCGCCTCGAAAATCGAAGATCGGCAATGTTTCAATTCCAACTGGAATTGATTCATTCTCGTGGTGGCCTTCCAACAGGAAGGACGCACGTAATTACGACATAGCTGCACTGATGAGCTGTGATACAGCGAAACACGTGTCTGCAGATTGTCTTACATAACACTTTTCGAGACGCGGTTAAGAAACGATAACACCACAAAATTGTTACATAGTGCTAAATATTATTTTAGACATGTAACGACAGCTAACAGTTATATCATTCAATGCCTGGCGGTGCTTTAGTACGGGGAGTAGTTGTTTTAACTGTTAGCTGGAGTTTTTACATTATTATGTAAAACATTAGTGCAGTAATGCTCATAGAGATTTATTACTCTCAATATTAATTATTATATTTTATTATAGTTATATTGTCCTGTAATTGGTTTGTACTGTTGGGCAATAAAGAATATTATTATTATTATTATTATTATTATTATACTTCGAAGGTTTCTTTCATAAAAGTCACTATATCTTCTTTATTCGCGAATATTTTCCCCTTGATGTTATTTCTTTTCTTGTCTTATTTTCCAATTTGATTTTCCAGCTTCATTTTTTTTAAAGTAATTAAATAAATAAAATAATAGTCTAACAATAAACTTGTAAATATTTGATTAAAATATTAATTATTGTTCACTGTCAACAACAGCCACGGATCAGCTTCAATCTATTTTGGATGTCATCAGCATAGCACAGTTGGAGTCAGGAAAAACGAGTTTTATTTAGGAGTATTTAAATCTTCGGCTAATTCGTTAATCAAGATATTACCATAAAAGTGCCTTCTATTGTCTAAGCGTTGCACTAGATCCATGTTTGTGTGGGTAATCACCGACAAATCATAGGGCACAGCGAAAATTACAACAAAAATAATATTTATTGTGTCTGATGTAACAATGTAACCTACTTAAACAAAATAATAATTTAATTTATCAAATAAATTGTAAAAATATTTAAATAATTATTACTAATAAAAATTTGTTTAATAGTTCTAATTAATTCTAATAATTAATTCTAAAATAAATAATACCTAATACCTAATACCTAATAATAGGGGCAGATATCAATTCATTATCCAAGTGTACTAAAAATTTCATCTAAGATGTGTTGGTTTATTGAATATTGATGTCAGCAACGTTCAAGAATATCCAATTTTACTCAAAACTAATTGTAGTCTTGATTTTAAAACCTATAGTAAATAATCTTATATTGAAATAAATGTTATTAAATTTATTTACCAAATTGAAACTTTCTACTAAATAGTAATATGTTTTTTCTATTTTAAATATTATGTGTAGGAATAGTATTGAATGCACGGGCTTTCCGAAAAAGTGCCGTGACTTTCACCTTCTCTCTAAAGAAAATTAAATAATTAGCACATATCTACTAACTCCCATGGTGTTACTTCGTTGAAATGTGGGATCCAGAATATTTTTTTACGCGAGACAATAATCTTCATTATATACAATTTCGTATAATTTAAGATCTGAGAAATATGAAAAATGAGTAGGACTTAAACATAAAGAAACGTTTCTATTGAAACCAATAAAAATTAAATGTAAATTACTTTTTTAACATAATACATATTTTTTACCAAACAATCCTTATAAAAAATTTAATTACAAACATTGACTGATTTAATAAAAATGGTTATCAATAGTTATCCTATTTCCTTTACCAAAAATTAAATTGAATGGTGAGTATTAGTATTCTAGTTTGTGCGTGTTTATTGTAGTTAATTTCAAATTGAAAAGGGAGAAATTGTATCAATAAAAGTTGTGATTTCTGATCATTCTTTATATTAGTGAAAATGTAATTTGCAAACGTTTAATATCGACGAAAAAACCTACAATAAGACCTAAAGAGAAAATTTATTTTCACATTCCATAAAAGCATTGGATTGACATATTACGTGATTTAAGTCTGCGGGTATTACATTATATCTCTACAAACGTATTATCAATTAGCGCAAATAAACGCATAGGTTGTCTAATAGTGTGATAAATTACTTTTGAAATATGCATAATATTAATCTCACTATAAAATATAATTAAATGGTGAATTTAGTTTGGTTATTGAAAAATTAGTAAGAATTAATAAAGTGTAAATACATAATCTTGCACTAAATTGAAAAATTCAAATTTAATTTAAAAAAAATAGGACACATAATAATTGTTGCTTTCTATTACCATTACTTACAGTGTGCAAAAACTCATTATGATAATAAACTATTTACAACATTTTTACATACCCATAATATAGATGCATTTACTGGTAATATTTCTTATGCATGATTCGTTTATATGTATTAGTTTATTAGCATGAGAAAATTTAGCGAAACTGCAATTATGCTTTTAACTCACCTCGTAAGTAGGCTCATGCAACATGAAAATAGGACAAGCGACAGTTATAATAACAGACGATACGAATACTGGCATAAAAATAAAATCTTAGGAAGACAACGATTATTCATGAATAGAAATAAGTGTCTATTTTATGAAAGTAACATCCGGGTATTTTCTCATTGCAAATTTAAAACAGCATTTTCTCCATCAATGGCAAAGATAAAAATATTAAGTATGGTAGAGAAATACTTGGAAACTACACGATAGGTAGTATCTATAAATTGTATATTTATTAGATATTATATAAAGTATACACAATTGAATAAAACTTACTGCTATGTATTAAAGAGATTTAGTAGAAATAGCATTCATATTAATTTCTTTATGCGATTTATAAGTGTGTTTTTTGTAAAAACTAACAAATATCAGCTAGATTATAATAATTATAATATTATCGAAAGCTTTTCCTAGGTCCATAAAGTTGGCAGCAGAGTGTGAGCTTTGCTCAAATGCCTCATATATTTCATTGGTAAATGTGATTATAGCTCCCACTGTTCCCTTTGCGGAAACCATATTGATTGTCATTACTAACATTATATTTATCGAAAAGAGCTGGGAGCACGTTTTTTTTTTAAATCAAACTATCTATCACATTCGTAAGGTAATCATTAAACGTGTGTGCATCAATAACACACGTTTTATCACAAAACCACAAAACCTTCGGACTGATTGCAAATTTATTTATACATTTAGCGTTAGCTTTTCTTATTTGAGAGATAATCAGATTTCATTTCGCCATGAACTAGATAGATCTCTTTCATAAAGTTTTGCACATCCATGAGCTGTTATAGTCTCCACCAATGAATACATTTTTCTTCGTATCAATTAATTCTAGAATATTGCCCACTATAGCTATAAATTCGTTAAAATCGCCAGATGGTGAAGGACTGTATATTCAAGAACAATATGTTTAGTCTGTACTTCGCATCAGAAGGCGGTTGACTACTTACAAGACTGTTTGTAGTATTCCCATCTAAAAATATAGCGGTCAATAGTGATACCTTGCGACCAGTTACTAGGATTAAATAAAGAGAATGGTTGCGACCGTTACTACGTGGTAATCCATACTTACACTGAATTGAAAAATTCACTATGTTTTAACCACAAATAATTATTGTAAAAATATTATATAACGTGTAGGCACAATTATATAAATCTAAACAACACAGCACGACTCGAGTTTCGACGTTTTATCGTCATTATCAAGTGAATTATAAATTGATGAAATTGTTATTTTATACTAACTATTTTGGGGTGAGGGAATATACCTGCCGCTAATTGTTTGCGGATTATCTCGGGAGGGTAGTACCAGATTAAAAAGTGGCGAAAAGATTAGTTCGGTCTGCTCATTAAGAAGATTTACTGACGGATTACGGCTCTGTTTGAAAATTTCCAATGACTCCAGGAGATTAAGCTTAGCGCCCTTGTTGCAATTATGCAAGATTTTTAGATTATTTATATCCGGGAATTGGTGTTTGCATTCTAAACAATTATTTGAAAAAGAGCTAGTGTCTTGATTAAGACGAAAAGCACGATGATGTTCGGAAAAACGAGTTGATACACTTCGTCCTGTTTGACCTACATACACACTATTGCATTCTGAACAACGGATCTCATACACCCCAGATTTTTTAAGAGGATCGACTTTATCTTTTACATTGAATAGCATGTTTGATAATTTTCCAGGAGGTTTAAACGCTACTTGATGATTCTCTTTTCGAAAAATATTAGCAATCTGTTCGCTGGTTTTTCCAAAGTATGTGAGCGGAATGAACGATGTATTTGAATTAGCTATTTTCGGATATATTAAAACCCTTTTGGTTTGATGACGTTTTTTGTTTATTAGGTTTTGAATGAGGTTCGTGGGGAAACCATTGTCACTGGCAATTGAAATTATTTTATTTAATTCTGTGGCTCTTCTGTCAGTAGTTAAGGGGATGGAGAAAGCTCTATGTATCATTGAGTGATATGCAGCAATCCCATTTGTCTCAAATCACCCGTTGTCACACAAACTTGCTCTTTACGGTACATGCACTTAGGAAAACCGGATGTTTTTCTGGTCTCATTCACATAACTCCAAAACGATCTAGTATTGGTAGAAATGTTTGATTCTACTTGAGCAATATAATTTAAATAGAGCTGGTCGCCTAGAGTTTTGCATTGAGTGCGAAGTAATTTAAATTGTTCATAAAATTCATATTTACCACTACTTTTGTACTGAATATGTGCTTTCTTTTTGAGTTTAATTAAGTTTATCAATGACGAATTGAACCATTTAGGATGGTAAACTCGTGAAGTCATCCACTTGACTTCACGAGTTTACGAGGAACGTACTCCTGTATCGTATACATACAAACAGCTAACAATTTATCAACGCAAACATTAACATCACTATGATTTAGATAATCCTTCCGTGAGATGCTTGATAAAAAAGAAATAGTTTTCGAATAATCGGCCACTTTAAAATTATATAATATCACTATAATTAAGGTACTCGACAACGTCACTGGTGTTAACACAAAGGGCATAAGATACATGATGTAAACTGTCATTAAACAAAGGGTCTTCCGACAGAGATACGGAAATATTGGATAGATTAGAGAGCACTAAATCTAGAAACACACCACGGTTATTAGGAGTAACAATAATTTGTCGTAAGTTGTGAAATTCCAGAGATTCAGATACAATTTGAGCGTTTGTGCAATTATTATCGGATGATAAAATGCTGTTACAGTCCGAACTCCACGAGGCATGCGGCATATTGAAATCCCCACAGAAAATGAATTTGAAATTAGGATATAAATTGCAAACATAATTAATAGAAGAACAATAATCTATATACAATGACGAGCATGATTGAGGTGGAATATAAACAGAAGAGACAATTAGATTATTACTTACTTTAACATATAATTCTTCAAGGTTGGATTGAACATTCACAATACTGCTGCTTAAACATGAACGAACAGCTATCATAACACCACCGCCCCGTGATTTCGTGATTTTCAAAACGGTCGCACCTATATACAGTAAAATCTCGAAGACCCAGCTCGCTATCAGATGAGTCCATCCACATTTCAACAATTATTATAATAGCATAATCCGTTAAATTAACATTAAGATTAAATTTACAAAGTTTAGAGCGAATGCCACCAACGTTCTGAAAATAAATATTCCGTTTTTTAAATTAGTGTTTATTTTTGACGAAATTATTGACGGAAACCCTTTAATGTATTTGATGCGTAGGTTGTCTCTGCGATTTTCTAATTCTTCTTTAAAGATGAGAGGTGTTCTCGTTGCAGCTTTGTTATATCACTAGAAAAACGTACTTTACCAGTATCGATTGCTTTGGCTGTTTTGAATATCTTGATAACATACTCACGGGAATTAAATGTGAGCTTGATTGGTCTAGTTTTACCAGTTGGTTTTCCAACGCAAATCGCTTTTAGTGGACAGAAATTATCATTGTCTAAATTTAAGATGGATTTAATTGAAGTTAGATCATTCTGAATTCTCTCATCGGCTGATCCAGAGGAGGAATCAGGAATGTTGTACACCACATATGGGCAACCCCCGGCCCGCGGGCCGGATCCGGCCCGCTGTAAGATATGATCCGGCCCGCGAGACATTTTGAAAAAACCCAATCAAATTCTTTGATGTTTGCCGCCTCACTCTTTGATAATCGCCGCCACTCGACTTGCTCGATCAAATTCTTTGAGGTTTGCCGCCTCACGGGCGACACATCTAAAGATTTATTGCTTCTCAATTATTCTAAACTAGTTTATTCCAGATTATTCGTTCATTTTGCCTATATAAGCGGGTGGATGGCCCTAACGTTAGTTCAGTTCTATTTGAGCTACTGAGGTGATAACTTGGACAAGCGATATCCTAGCGAACTGCTCGAGTCGTCAACTTGCTTTGTGACTTTGTGTGCATCTTGAGTGGTTACTAACTATAGTTTGTTATTAAGTTTATTGAACGAAAAGTAAACAAAAATTATGTCTGGTGGAATGAAACGAAAAGTAGCTACAGAGGGTCGCCAAATTCAAGAAAAATGGACTGAAGAATTCTTTTTTATCTCGCACAATGGTAAGCCTATTTGTTTGCTGTGTAATGAATCCATTTCAGAAATGAAATAATTCAATGTAAAGAGGCATTACTCAACTAAGCATGCTATGCTGCACTCACTGACAGGACAATTAAGAACAGACAAAATCCAGAAGCTTACCGCAAATTTGGAAAAACAGCAACAAATGTTTCATAAACAAAGAACACAACTTGCAAAGGCATTAAAACCATTTGCCGAAGGAGAATTTATCAAGGAGTGTATGTTAGAAGTTTGCGGTATTATGTGTCCTGAAAAGAAAAAAAGAATTTGAAAAAATTAGTTTGTCAAGACGAACTGTTGTTCTAGGTATAGAAATGATGGCTAATGATATAAAAACAACATTGACTGACCGTATGGCTGGTTTTGAATCATTTTCCATAACATTAGACGAGAGCACCGATTTGTCTGACACAGCTCAACTGGCTATATTTAT
Organism: Ontholestes murinus; assembly: GCA_963969525.1. Lineage (NCBI taxonomy): Eukaryota > Metazoa > Arthropoda > Insecta > Coleoptera > Staphylinidae > Ontholestes > Ontholestes murinus. The sequence continues at coordinate 62,832,143 of OZ018388.1, forward strand.
TCGAGGTGTTAATAAGGAGTTCACTGTTACTGAGGAATTGCTTGCTTTACAGCCACTAAAAGGAACCACTAAGGAGAGGATATTTTCAAAAGGTATTCACAAGTTTTGGCTTGCCATGGTCAAAATTAATTGGAGTATGCACTGATGGTGCACCTTCTATGGTCGGCTTACGTAAAGGTTTCATCGGAATTTTGAATGAAAAAGCAACAGAATTAAATGTGCAAAAAGATGATTTGATAGTCCTTCATTGCATTATCCACCAACAGAACTTGTGTTCTAAGTCCATTCGACTCCAGAATGTTATGAATGTGGTAGTAAAAACTATCAACTTTATTCGATCCCGAGGGCTTAACCATCGTCAGTTCAAGGCGTTTTTGGATGAAATATCAGCTGAATATAACGACGTAAGATATTATTGTGAAGTCAGATGGCTGAGCAAAGGAAAAATGTTGAAACGGTTTTACGAGCTTAGAAATGAGATAGCAGACTTTATGAAAATAAAAGATAAACCACTATCTGAATTAAGTGACCCAAAATGGATATGTGACTTAGCATGTCGATCTTACAGGCTATTTTAATGATTTAAATTTGAAACTTCAAAAACAAGGACAGTTAGTAAATGATTTGTACAGCCATTTAAAAGCGTTTCAGATCAAACTACGTTTGTGGGAGTCACAGATGCTGTCTGGTAACCGTTACCATTTCAACACGCTCTCTGCATATGAAAATATTGCTTATGCTCAATATGCTGAAGAACTCAAGTTACTGTCGGAACAATTTTCGAACAGATTTTGCGACTTCAAAAACATGAAAGACTGTTTCAGTTTATTTGCTACTCCTACAACATATATTGTACAAAATGCTCCAATACACTTACAAATGGAGTTGATCGGGATTCAAGAAAACTCACTCCTAAAATCCAAATTTGAAGAAGAAGTAGAGTTGTGCGATTTCTACAAAAAATACCTAGAAGAAGAAAATTCGCAAGAGGATTGATTTGTGCGTTTGGCAGTAGTTATAAATGCGAACAGTTCTTTTCATTGATGAAAGTTAATAAATCAACACATTGTACAAGACTGACTGACGATAATTTGGAAAATTCTTTACGTCTTTGTGTCAGTGGAATTAATCCAAATATCGATGGATTAGTTTCCCAAATTCAAGCTCAAGTGTCTCATTGATTTTGGTCTATTTAACTTTCGTAGTTTGTAACAATTGCAAATTTAACGATTTAATTATAATGTACCATTTTTATAAATTTCATTTTGTTATTTTAATAAATTGTACTATAATAACATTGTCGTATTATTTCATGTCTAATATCTATCGCAAAAAATATTATCACTACTTTAAAATGCACTAAGTACTTTTAAACGCAGCCCGCGAACGTATTTGCACGCTAAAGTTTGGCCCTCAACATGTCAAAGGTTGCCCATACCTGTTGTACACCATAATATTTGCGGCACGTTGTTGACGATCTTCCATCTCGGCCACTACATTAGCTTCAATTAAAATATTCGATGCTCCAACTGCAGATGAATTCTCGAGCTTAGAGATACGTTGTTTAATGTCACTGAGTTCATTAAATATGCCATGCATTGCTGCTTGAAATTCCACTTTAAAAAGTGAAGCCAATTCCTTTTTAAGAACGCTTTTAATTGTGTCTATAATAGTTGAGGATGTGCCGACCTCTCTTGGTTTTGCCGAAGGATCATTAGGTAAACAGACATGACAAATCCAATGGTCACCATCGCGTTTTCTACCTTCGTTAATGTAGTATTCGATTAAATCAATAGTATAATTTAAACAGTTTGCATAAAACCATTTCCCACATTTACCATGGCATTTAAGGGAGTCTGAACGAGGACTAATATTGAGTTTACAAATATTGCAATTGATAGGCATTATTATTAGCAGTAATAGTTAACAAAGGAAAAACAAGGGTCACACTCTTCACCTCACAGGGTCGATTGTGAGGACTTCTAAAAAACAAACAAGGTAGACCACAGATAAGTAGGGGATAATATAGTGAGGGAGATCAAGGAAAATTAAAAATAAAATTAATAAGGAAAAACTAAATATAAAAGTATACAAATAAGCGGTTCAATGAACGTCGATAGATAAAGATTAACCAATACGGCGAACGATTCGTTTTTTTCCCGAATCCGGCCTTGCACCGCACACGCGGTCGAAATTTATCGGAATAAAATAACAAATAAACGGAGTAATCCTTATTGTAATAAGCCAAAATTTACTGACCTAGTAAATGATTAGTATTGAAAACGGCACACCAATTTTCACTATTATCCAGTAAATATATACCACTAATAATCACTAAATATGCGGAGCACAATTGACTCTTTCACCATCGATGCACATTGATGTGATCACGCATTTGTTGCTCCGTTAAGTGGTTTTTAACCCGCTTTATGAATAACCACGTCTTCTTAGGTTCCGCTTCCAATGTAGTTTCAATACCACCGATGCCAACGACGAGTGGTTTTCTTGGGGATTTGCGCTTCCTGTAATTCACGACTGTGTATCCGTTACTTCTCCGGTCCATGGATACGTTTATATTATGCGTTTCGTATTCGTTTTGGAATTAGTAGCATTACGATTCAATTCTGTGATATTTAAATCCGGTTGATCAGTTTTTTTGGGTTCTAAATGCACCAACATTTTCTTTTTGTGACTCGGTTTTCTGCATTGATAGTCTGATCTTTTTTGCTGACGTCGCCGGGCGCACTGGTTGATAATGCGCAAAGCTTTTAGTTTGCAGATAATTGTTACGTATTTGCGGCTTCCCAAACAGAGATGACCCCAGCCTTTAGTTTATTTTCATAATTATTATTAAATTTTTCCTTATTTTCCATTAGGATGACTTTTTCCTTAAGCAAACTCACGTTCTCAAGAAGAATGTTGTTTTTGTTCTTCATTTCAATTATAAGTTGCTTTAGTAGGTTGTTTTTTATTTTCAATTAGTCGTTTTCGTATTTTAAAGGCAGGTTACTAACCTCACTTCCTGATGAAAACTCACAGCAGATCAAACGGGCGATGTTCACAACCTTGAGAGATTTTTTCTTTGCACAGCTCTGTTGAAAAGGACTACCGCAGATCATGCATAGAAGAACTTTGCACTGGATATCGGTGCAACACTTTAAATATACAGATTCAGTGGGCATACTAGTGTCGTTCGTCATGATGAATTGGAAAAATTTGAAAACCCTACAATTATCATTCCTTGTAAGAAAATTATTTTCAAGGTAGAAGGTTTCAATCTTCTCTTCTCTTGTAAATTGGTTAAAATAACTTACTACTTACTTTCTTGTATGAAAAATATGTTAATAAAATACTGACATGGGTAATTTATAATAATCCTCTACACAGAGTTGGTGACAGATTTGTAATTATAGGAACAGATGCAGCAGTTGCTTTTGGATTTGGAAATTTGGAGGAAGATTTGTAGTTGATGATACTTTTCCAGGGGTGCCTTGTGTTTCAGTAGCAACTAAAGGTTTTGCTGCATTTGATAATCTGTTTAGCAATTCACTTATCAAACTAAACTAAAAAATAAAATTAAAAATTGTAGATTAATATTTTGAAAAAATTATGAATTATGTTAAGATAAACAAAATTAGTTTATTTTGAAATGAAACATTTTATTATGTTAGGGATTTTGAATTCAACGGTTATCATCATCATTATCACTTATTTAAATAATGAGTTATGATGAACTATTCCTTTCAATCTTCTTAATAATTACGTAGTCGGATATATTTTACTTTGTGTATTATTAGATTAGATTAGACGGGGTCGTTTGGCTATAGACTGCCTTACAGCTCTTCGATCTGGTTAGATTTTTAGTACTAATTCCCTACTACCATTATATTCACAGGAATTCAATTTCCTTGGTAAGGTCAATTAATTTTCTAGGATGCCTTGCCCTGGTCCGTTCTGATGTTATCGCCATTTCTCCGGTTCAAATTCAAATTCAACTTTATTTAAAAAAATAGTGAAATACATAGAAAATATCTAAGTAAAACACTAAAATGAAAACGTCACGTATCAAAAATAATAATACATCTATACTTACATAATAAATTCTTAATTCATTACATGTACATCCAATAAATTATAATACTTCTTACTAATCCTTTAGTGAATAGAGTTCTTTATGAATTAGATACTCTTTGAGACTGCGTTTAGAACATTTGAAGTCCGTTATTAATTGAATATTTTTAGGAAGTTTATTAAATACCTTTACTGCACTATGGTAAGGAGCCTTTTCAAACATTACTGATTTATGCAGCGGATAGTTATATATTTATTCATTTCTTGTTTCGTATGTATGGTTCTTGATACAATTTAAGAACTCTAATTTGTTTTTGAAATTATAAATCAGAAGTTCAAACACATATAAACTATATAAGGTTAAAATTTCATTTGACTTAAATTTCCCTCGGCAAGATTCAGTATATTTTAGGCCAAAAATAATTATGATTACTTTCTTCTGTATAATGAATATTTTCTTGGAGAAAGTACTGTCACCATAGAAAATTATCCCGTGTCTTAGAATTGATTCAAAATTAGATTTTTATATCGAAATAAGTGTCTTAATACCAAACATCTTTGATAAAATTCTAAAAGAATTGCAAATCAAATTTAATTTTCCTACTAAATACATGCAGTGATCTTTCCAGTTTAAATTTTTATCAATGACTACTCCGAGTAATTTTGTATTAGAATTTAACTGAAACAGTACATTTCCCAATTTAATTTCTTTTTTTCGACTTGTTTTGCTTCCTATAAAGAGTATAACACTTGTTTTATCTTTGTTTAATATAAACTGATTTATATTCAGCCAGTTTTCTATCGAATTAAATATTGTTTTTGAGTGCATCATTAACTCATTTTCTGATTTATTTTTTTACCCAAATGCTGGTATCATCTGCGTAATTTAAAATTAGATTTTTTGATAAAATATTCCTGATATCATTGATAAAAATTAAAAATAGGAAAGGTCCGAGTATGCTTCCTTGTGGAACACCTATTTTTATAGCGACTTCATTAGATGTTACATCTTTAATTCTAACCATTTGTTTTCTATCCGATAAATAAGATGTTATTAAATCTAGTGCAGTACCTCGAATGCCATATAACTCTAATTTATTGATAAGTATTTGATCGTGTCAAAAGCTTTTGACAAGTCTAAGAATATACCCATAGATTTTTCGCCATTTTCTATAGCCTCCACTATCTCTAATATGTATCTAAACAAAGCCGTGTTTGTTGATTTTGATTTCATAAAACCATGTTGTGATTTATTAAATAGATTATATGTGGACAGAGGATATGGCAACGAAAAATGCAAGGAAGAAAGGAAAACGGAATCGTAAACGAAATATAATAAAAATATGCAAGTGGAACATACAAACTTTATTGAAAACAGGAAAACTGGAGAAAATATCAAAACAACTAAATAAATAGAACATTGCAGTGATAGCTCTACAAGAAGTAAGATGGAATGAAGATGGACAAATTAATAAAAAAAAACAGTATACGATATTTTACTCCGGAGATAAAGAACAGGGCAGGAATGGAGTAGCCTTCATATTGATTAGCCTACATAAGAATAAAAACAAAACCCTTTAACATATCCATCATAAATGTGTATGCACCAACAGAAGGAGCAGACGAGGAACAAAAAGACGAATTATATGAAGAAATTGAAAAGATACATGCAAATATACCTAAACAAGATACTATAATAATCATGGGAGATTTTAACGCCCAAATAGGAAAGAAGGAGTATGTAAGAGCTGTAGCATGGAAAAACACGATACATGAAAACACAAACGACAATGGAAAATGCAAAATCTTTCAATTTTGCAGCAACAACAGGGACAAAGATTATAAGCACAAAGTTTAAACACCGAAAAGAACACAAAATAACATGGATGGCACCGGGACACTATTACGTAAACCATATCGACCACATATTAATTAAAAAAGAAAGAGCATCGGCTCTACTAGACGTGAGATCACACAGAGGTACAGACGCTAACACAGACCACTTCATGGTAACAGCAACAATGTACAAGTAGTATCAAAACTGAAGAAATCAAAAAATAAATGGGACATAGACAAACTTAACAATTTAAAATTAAGGGAGGAATATAAAAACACGGTAAAACATAAAATAGAAGACATCATACCTGTTACAAACGACATAAATAAAAAATGGGAACAACTGAAAAATACATTAAATGATGTGGCAAAAGAAAAAATAGGAGTAATGAAAAAACAGTACAATAATGAATGGTGGAACGACGAATGCAGTAAACTTATCGAAACTAAGGCGAAAATGGATACAACACAACAACCAAGACGACAAAATGAAGTACGACAAGAAAAGGAAAGAATGCAATAAAATAATAAAGAATACGAAAAACCTAGGGATACAAAAAAAGTTAAAACATTAGGAATTAAAAATAATGAAGGAAAGACAGTAGAAAGTAAAGAAGATGCCAAATTAATATGGGAAGAACACTTTCGAAAATTATTGACAACCACAAATAGCACAAAACAATTGGCAGAAATCGAAGAAACAGATGAAATAAACGAAATTATTAAGAAATATTAAAATGGAAAGTCACCAGAAGAAGACAACATCAACACAGAATTGATTAAATATGGCGGAGAAAAAGTACACGAGGAAATTGGAAAGTTAATTCATGAAATATGGAGAACAGAAACAATGCCAAAAGAATGGAGCAAAGGGACGATAATCCCCATACATAAAAAAGGAGATAAGGCGCAATGCAAAAATTACAGAGGAATTACACTATTGAATAGCGCTTACAAAATACTAACAACAATAATTCAAAAAAAAACTTAACAAATACTCAACAAATATCGTTGGGGATTACCAATGTGGTTTTGCCCCTGGTTAATCAACAGTAGATGCAATTCGTATTCTAAAACAAATAATAGAAAAATCACAAGAACAAAGCATTAACTTAGAATTAGTACTCATAGATTTTAAACAGGCATTTGACGAATTGAATAGACGCCAATTAATGAAAGCACTAATAGAGTTCAAAATACCAACAAAGTTAATTAAACTTATACAAATGACACTAAATAATACCAAAGCTGCGGTACAAACAGAATACGGACAAACTAAAGAGTTCACGATAAACAAAGGATTAAGGCAAGACGATTCCCTTCAGCACCTCTGTTTAATATCGGCTTTACATATGTGCTAAGAAAGTTAAACACAAAGGGAACACTTAGAACAAAGGGAAGTCAAATCATTGCCTACACAGACGACATAGTGATAATCACAAAACAACGAAACCGTATGAGTGGCATTCTAAAAGAAATAGTCGAAGAAGGAAGAAAAATGGGTCTGACAATAAATGAAGAAAAAACAAAATTTACGAATATTGGAACAAAAATAGCTACTGCGAAAATAAAAATAGGAGAACACGAATTTCAACAAATCAACAAAATGAAGTACTTGGGAATAACAATAAGTAACAGTACCGGAGATAATACAGAAATTGACGAAAAAATACAGAAGGCAAATAGTGCATACTACGCTAATCGGAAAGTGTTAACAAGTGCCCCTTTCTAGCTCTTTTTCATACAATCTTGAGCACATCTTTCCAAGGCTATTGTTTCAGCCTGTATGACTGATGGGCCTTGTCCCAGAGGAAGTTATTCCCTATATTTAGGCCCGTATATGCCTATGCCGAAGCCCGCTTCCGTATTTACTGCAATCTGTTTACCAGATTATAGAGTTATGTCTTAATTCGATTCAGACTGTCTTTTAAACTGTCAATAATCACTTCAAAGCACGAGACAAAATCAACGGTGCTTTTGAGTGCCCGAATCTATGTCCTGTACCATCCTGTACCATGTAAGTCCAGTCTCATCACACTCATTAGACCTTCTTTCTGATTGGTTCTACAGGGAAAGTATGTCTAGTAAAGCTTCCATTGCTACAGAGGACGTGGTATGCATAGCCCCCGTGATGTCAAGACAGGCTATTCTCTGAAGGGTTTGAAGCTTCTTCCGTGCCGTTGCTTGTTTAGTTTTGACCCACCATACAATTGAGCCATCTGTAATAATGGGTCTTACTACTATAAAGTACAGCCAATGTTTCATTTTGAGTTTAATGCCCCGTAGATTTACATATTGTGTTTCCTAGGTGCGTAGTCCAATTAAGTTTTCCATCTAGTATTAAACCTAGATATTATTTAGTTAATTCTTGGAACTTAAAGGCATTCACTTCGTGGTACATTTCGATATTAAGACTAAAGAAAAGACTTATAAAGTTTAAGTGATTTTTTAGTACGGCTACCTCCACCCCTCTATCATTAGTATCTATGATAGGGTCAAAGATCAATTCAAATTTCCAACTATAATTATTTTTCTTCTCTCTGGAACCGATATTTATAATGAAAGGGTTACTTTTGCTCCACAAATACTTCTTACTACTACTGACACATTAAATTTAAGATCTTATTTATAAAAAATACAACCATTTGATTGACTTTTCTCAGTAAACGTTTTGGAAAACTTTGGTATTCATGATGTTACCTATGGAAATCATACATTTCATTTCACTGAGAATAGTAGCGGGATCTACTATTGCAGATTGTAATTCCCTTATTATTACTCAAATATTCTGCGATAAAACATCAGGTGATATAATAGAAGCTCCAATTTATAGTTGTTGGTAGCAAGAGTTTCCATAAAGTTAATGCTTGTTGCCCTACACTCTTGATGGAAACAGATATTAATATTAGGTGTATAGTAATACTTTTTTTGTTCCATAATGTTTTTATTTTCACTACCATTCGGGTACTTAAAGTCTTGAGTGTGTAGATCGGCGCATACTTTCAATTCCTCATTGATTTATTAATATACAGGTGTCTGTGATGTCAGCCCATACGCGAACGACCTGACGTTGCTACTCGCTGCTCTGACTTTTCTATTCTGGGTCGGTTCGAACATCCAGAATTTGTCTCCTGTTACGACATAGTTAAGAAAGTCCGGCTCATTTTGAATCAAATCCAACAATTCATGACATCGCGAAACTCGAAGTTCTTTCTGGTCTCCTTGCGCGTGTACCGCAAAAGTGGACATGTTTAGGATGTCAGCAATCTCTTCCCGGCCCTCTTTTGAACGCCTGGATTGTGACCTTGAAAAGCAGTCATCCTTAAAGGCATCTTGAAGCATCTGGAATATTTCGGTTGCATTCTTTCGCGCCGTGTTCCAAAGTCGAAAAACACAGCTGAGGAGGCAGGCACGTCTTTTCACTCAACTGACTAAGCAAACTGCAAACCTACTGCATTGGAAGGGTAGGCCCTTCACGATAGTCGCGTCATAACAAAATCATGCACATTACTTCCATAATATTATTAAATTAATTGTACGTCATTCTAAAATAGATGTCTTCTAAAATTTTAATGAATCACATTTTTATCTTATATTTTTAGTATCTAGTTATTATGTTATTTTTTGGGACATAATTTTTAATAAAGGTATTTGTATAAAATTAGATAAATATAATTAGATCACTTAATATATTTATGTGGAAAAACCAAATGGGAAGAAAATTTTTAAGTCAAAGTAACAGTAACTAATTATTTTTATTATATACAAACTACAATAAATAATAGGAAATACATATGTTCAGGACTTTTTCGATGTATACAACAAGGCAAGCATAGTGTAATTATACTTCACAATGTTTTCAACCATCATCGAGTTATTTTGCGCTGCTTCCATCCAGGCAGTGGTTTTGCTACTCCTGTTGGCACCCATTCTTTTACTTGCGTTGGGCCCCAAACGCGTTTCCAAATTGGAACGTAGGTCTGCAACAAAATAAAAACATTATAATTTATGAAAATTAATGTAATAAGTAATTAATAAAAATAATAATCAATGTAACTATCTTTGTTGCTTCTGTGTTATGGGGTTTCGCGAAGGTAAGCTTAAGAAATAAATAACCGAAAGCTTTTCTTCACAACTTTATTTTACATCGTAAGTACATGCAAAAGAAGATGTTTATTGGGTAAGAAAGTTACTATTAATATTCAATTTTTAAATGTTAAAGTAAAAACACTAAGAAATGAAAAGAAGAAATGATGTTTTCACCTGAAGAAACTATAGTGTGGCGAAACAATTATCGCGAGTCTGAGTCTAAGTGTTTAATTTTAATGTTTAAAAAGATAAATTTTTAATAAATTTTCAATTAATGTATTGAAATTTACAACTATATAAAACTATATGACTATATAGAAATTACACAATTTACGCTTGGTTTGTTTCACTGTTTCAAGCGTAAATTGTGTTATTTCTATATTACAAAATGTTTCACTACGAGTTACATGAGAAACTAATTCAAGAAAAACTATATGACTATATTTTTGCAAAATTTGATATTATTTGCAGTATACTAATTCGAACGTTTTTCATTTTTGTGGTGATTCTACAAATATTTTTACGATCAACATGACATATCGATAAATATCCGCTTTTTTCAATAATGGAATTCAATCAATCAATGAATCGGCAAAATTTCAAGTGCCGATTTATTTAACCTTATTATTAAAAGACTAGTATTTTTACATAGTCATCCTATTAATGGAGCTACTATTGTGATTTACCTTTTTTTCCACCCAATCTCTGACCCAATAAGCCTTCCATTCCGTTCGCGTTTTCCAAAAACCAGCTGCGCTCGTCTTCTCCTCGTTCACCGGTTGAATTGAGCTACGCCTATTAGTATCGAAATGTATTAACTACTTGCTGTTAATTAATGTTTTATTAGTTATAATTAACTTACCTCAGCGATGTAGTAGCTTCACAAAGAGGAAAATCAATCAATTCGAACAATAGAAGAGATGCCGAGATAATATAAATCTGAAAAAAAATATATACAATATGAAGTAAATACCAATAAATACATTAATTAATTACACCAGTAAAAAGAGTCTTAACATTTTGACAGATTGATTAAAAGTATTTTTCATCATTGATTATCTGTAATAATCCGCACTATTAGATAAAATTAAATCAATCAACTGCTAAGTTTTGGAAATAAAATAACAAGTGTTTTGCTTGACCAAATTTAAGTTTTTAAAGTAAATAACACCATATTAAGGTAATGATGTATCGATTGTCTAATTCTAAACCTTCATGTGGAAAATCTTTGGTATGATAATTCAGATAGAAATTAAAATAAAAATCATACTACTTTCCCAAATCCGGTAAACTAATTGTAACGAAAATCTCAATAAAATCTTAATTTTTTTTTATTTGAAAACTGCACTTAAATTTAATCATAAAATCCGTTAGATTATAAATATACACCATAATAATATAAATGGATAATTAACAACTATCGCTATATAATACTATGGAGACGCTGTTATCAAATCAAAGGAACTAAAAATAGCAAAAAGATAGGGAGAAATAACAAAATTACACAAGGCAAAGAACGTTGGAAAAGGAGCGGTAAACTTCGAATTAACATAAATTGTAGAAAAATGGTCTAAATTAACGACCAACTACCCTCCTACTTATCATCCTTACATCAAACATACAAACAACACACCTTCAAGGCACGTCATCAGTCATTCTGTTGCTAGATTTTCAAAAATCCTTCAACTCTGCCTGGCACCAAGGTTTGTTGTACAAATGTTAACTTCCTTAAATTTTCTTCCCAGATTACTTTCATTATCAAACCATTCCTTTCAAACAGATCCTTCAAAGTCAAATTCAATAACTCTTACTCCTGTTCAAGGTTTATCCCAAACACTATCTGTTTCGACTTTTACAATCCTGATCCTCTTCACTTTAATCCCTCTAAATATCTCCTTCAATTTGCATATAACAGTCCTAATTTCCCATACACCCACCGTAACTCAAGCTCTTCAATCTTTTCAGCAGCTTATTGACTCCCTGCAACACCCTACAAATCCCAGCTTGTAATTCCTTGAAACTGAAACCAAAATCCTGCACATATCTCCCACACAACTGTTTCCCTCTGCGTCTACAAAATGCCTGTGCATTACTATAGATCACAAAGTAAACATCTAAAACTAAACACAGCAAAAATCACCTCTAGGGCAAAATTATTTAGAAACTCAACGTGCAAAAAACGGAATATCCATCAAAACAGCCGTTCAAATCTACAAAATGATTTATTGCCCTCTACTTGACTATGGTAATGTTCTTTTCTTCAAATCCCGCAATCCTACTATCCACAATATCCAAGTTACTGAGCGATCTTCCCTAAGAACTTTAACCAAAATTCGCCACCCCAGCAACCCTCTACATCACCAACTCCTACATGACTCTACCTCTGTTATGCCTATCAATGAACGTCTTCTATACCTAAGTAATTTTTTTCCAAAAATTCAAACCGGATCTCGAAATACAAAACCCCTTTATTCACATCATTCGAATTAATCGCACCACATCATCCATCATCATCATCAGAAGGTTACTTATAAATTTGATTTTTTTTTCTTATCCTCTTGTTAATAATATTTTAAACAACTTTTATTTTATTTGAACATTTTTTTGAATAAATATACTTCCTTTTCGCTGTGTTATTTCCAATTTCTAAGTTTGTCTTTTTGGTTCTAAAAAAAAACATTTTATTAGTAAAAACACATATTTTTCGCGATTAAACAATAAGACCAACAATTATGTATAATGCTAAACATAAACAATATCAGAAAACACTACAACAACTATGCATATATATAATAAGTGCAATATAAACAAGATTTTAAACAAATAGAAAATAAGGGGCTGAAAGACCATCGGTCGATAGCCAATGAAGAGCATCATTACGTCGTATTATTGTAAGACTACCTTCAATAAAGTTATTCATCTCTCTAGAAAATAAGATAAAAAAATATTGTCTTATATCGAAATATATAGATAAAAAATAGTAGATATAAACGAAAAAGTGTAAGAATATATCTCGAACATATCTCCAATGTGAAGGATACGAGGAAAACCAAGAAAGTTTTTGAAACATTTACCACAGAGAAGTGTTATAAAAAAGGTCAAAAAAGCCCTATACAAGGGGAAATAACATATGAGGAAATTGAGAAAGTAACACTGGGCTGAAAACAGTGAAAAATTGGTACAGATTATATAAGAATATAATTTATTTAATTATTTATATAAGTACAAATGATTAATTCTATTTTCTGCTGTATTTAAGGTTTATTTTAAAAGAAAGCAAATTAAATGAATCAATCAATATATTTAGGCAGCTGATAAATTCAATCTCAGAAAAATGTGACGCCTTTGGACACGATAAAGTCGTCAAGCCATTTTTGGATCTCATCCCCTGATTAGAAATGCATATCGGACAAGGCGTATTGCATCGACCGAAATAAGTGGTAATGGATGGAGCAACGTTTGACGATGATGCTGGGTGGTACAAGACGTCCCAGCCAAGGCTCATTACGATATCTTTTGCATTGAAAGCAATGTGTGGCCTTTCTGCCATGCAACAATTTCAATTGACGTTTTCCTTTGCCAGTTTTCGTTCCAATTCTTAACTCAATTATTAATCTGATGATTAATTGATATTGGTAGTTAGTCCGTAGTATTCATATCCCAACAAATGCATAGGACCTTCTTTCTGAAGTGATTACGTTTTCAACCGATTGTGATAATTCGCCAGGATATACTCATGAGTTTCTGCATTTCGGGTTGTCATAGAGTATTCATTTTTCATTTTCTGTAATGATTTTCTACAAGAAAGAAAGTAATGGGCGGCAAATGATCTTGTATATTTTTACTACTGTTTTGCTAGTAATACCATCTTTTCTGTATGTTAAACATCTGAAATATTTTGCCCTGGTTGTTATTTTGCTTTTAATTATAGCTGTGTGATTTTTGAAATTGATTTTGGGGTCTATGGTTATTCCTAGGTATTTAACGGAAGTTGAAGGACGGATAATAGTTTGGGAAATTGAAACATTGTAAGGGGAATTATTGGTGCAATGGTATGGAATTATGAGCAGTGATTTGTGGGGATTAATTTTAATACGCCATTTTGCAAACCAGACACTCGTTTATTTTTGTTAGTTTCAGTGAGTTTATGCGGATTTCCTTCTTTCTGTATTTATCCCATCTTATGTGGGCATTTGAAAATCAATTGCTGCGTTACTCCATACTGTTCAGCTGTGTTTGTGCCATTGTTGCATTTTCTAGTGCCTCTAGGGTGTTGTTAGTCGTTCAGCCAGAAATCACCGCTATTAAACCGATTAAACAAATAGATTCGCACGCCCTTGTACCATTTTCTTTCTAGGAATTTGTACAGAATTCAATGTCGGATATGCACATTATTTGTTGCAATTTTGACTGTAGTGAACTGAATACTTTTACAGGTTATGTTAGACTTTCTAGCATTCCAACTGTCATTTTAACTCAATGCAATAATAGTTATTTAAGGTACAAGTGTAAAAAGTGATGCTTTATTGCACGAACTGGCGTTTAAAAACACGAGCGAGGAACGAGCGAGTTTTTTTAAAGCCAGGAGTGCAATAAAGCAACTTTTTACACGTGTGCATTACAAAATTTTATCTTCGATCGTAAAGGATTTCAAAGAATATATTCTTGTTATAAATGTTATAAATGTAAATTGTATGAGTGGTTGCATAGCGTGAATTTAGATTGAAGAGGCGCGAGCTGAGAGCGCGAAGGAGAGGTTTGACAGGTTGGCGGGGAAGAAGGGGGAACGGCGGGAACAGGAGGCGTCTCGGGGCTTTTAGGAAGGAGCAAGCGTGGTGAGCGGAAGTGTGCGAGCGAGGAGAGACGGAAGCGAGGTGAGCGAAGGGAAGTTATCGAAGTTATTGAGGGAGTTTAGCGAGTGGAGCGGGAGTGTGAGCGAGTAGTGTGAGTACGGTGTATTGTTATTCTTAAATAAAGACTAGGCGAGTTGTTGTTAACGATTACTCTGGTGATATTCTTCTGACCCGCGACGTCCTGACAAAACCTAATTTTAACATCAGAAGTGGGATATCCCGAAGACAATCATAGAGTTAATCGCGAGTGCGTGTAAGGTGTGGCGTGGCGAGGCGAGAAAACTTTGGGGTTGGGTCAGTAAAGTTTAGGCGCGGTCGGCGTGGCGCGGCGCGAAAGCGCGAAAGACAACCTAACATTTTTCGGCGCGGTGAGTGCGGGAAGGTCGACAATGGAGTCAACAGATGGCGCAGCGGGCGGTGCGGCAGCACCAACAGCTGATCCTGGAATGCGGGAGATAATGGCGATGATGCTGCAGGAAAATGCGCGGCGTGATGCGTTGATGCAGACGATGTTCAACCAACTAGCGAATAATACAACAACTGTAAGTGTAGGAGTGATGCCGGAGGTTTTGAGCGGCATCCCAGCGTTTGGTGGATATCGGGAAGACGGACGAAGGTGGCTGCAACAGCTGAACAGCGTACAGGCGCTACACCATCTCACAGATGAATACATCTTCGAAACGGCGCGAAACAAATTAGTGCGAGGTGCGCGTGAGTGGTATGAGGGCGTTCGTACGGCGGTAACGACGTGGGCGCAATTTAAAAACGCGTTCGAACAGACATTTTTCGTGCGGGAGAGCCAAGTGGACAATTTGAACAAAATGATGCAGCGGGTGCAACTCAGGGATGAAGCCGTAGATCAGTATTTGTTCGCGAAAGTGGCGTTGTGTCGTAAATTAGATTTGGCGTTCGCGGAAGTAAAAGAACAAGTTCTGGCGGGTTTGTGGTCACGCGACTGCTACAATGTTATGTTGGCGAAGGTTCATGCATCGGCAGACGAACTATTGCATGATTTGGTTGAATTTGAGCGGCTAGAAGGTACGCGTCGTGCGGTTGTAAGTAAAAGTCGAGAGGCGCGTCCGAGCGCGAAACCGTCGGAGCCGACGCGCTCCAACGTGACAGCTTCAGCGGGGCCTGCGAGACCATCGGCAACACCAACTGCTCGAAACTCCAGCGAGGGAAGGAAGTGCTTCCAGTGCGGCGAGGTGGGACATTTGGCGTCGAGGTGCGCGCGACTTAAGTGCTTTGTTTGCAAGCAAGAGGGCCACAAAAGCAACGCATGCCCGAAGGTAAAGTGCTTTAAATGCCAGGGTGTTGGTCACATGTCTGGCGCGTGTCCGCTTAAGCAAGAGGTGCTTTTTGTGAGGAAGGTTCAGAGGAAAAAGAGTTTCCGAAAACTGGCGATCATCAATGGCGAGCACGAAGTCGAGGGAGTGTTTGACACAGGCGCGGCGGAGTGCATCTTAAAGGAGAGCGAGGCGAAGCGAATGAATTTGGCGATGGACGAAACGCGATGTGAGTCTTTTAACGGGTTCGGAGCGCCGCACCGTGTAAGCTCACTCGGGGTGGTCACCGTGGATTTAAAAGTGGGCACAGCGATGGTGAGGGAGTTGGAGATTCACGTTGTTCCGAACGATGTGATGGGTCCTAACATGTTGATTGGCGAGACCTTTTTATTAAATCACCATGTCAAGTGGCGGATTGAGAGTGGAGAGGTGAGTGTTGAAGCGGTGGAAGATCCGTTTGAGGATCTGCAGACCGAGGAGTTTGCAGAGATTTTGACAATTGAAAGGGCGAAGCCATTGCCCGAGGGGGAGATGATCATTGGGCCGGAATTGAGGCCGGAAGAGCGAGAAATTTTGATTAATGTGTTGCAGGAGAACCGCGATTGCTTTTCGCAGTCACTTGCCGAGATGGGATGCACACATTTAATGCAGGTGGATATCCGCGACAATGGAATCCCCGTGAGGCGAAGGCCCTATAAGGTTAGTGCGGATGACAGGGCGACAATCAAGCAGATTGTAGAGGAGTGGAAGGAAGCGAGGCTAGTAAGGGAAACACAGTCACCTTATGCGAGTCCAGTGCTCTTGGTGCCAAAGGCGAACGGCGAGAAGAGATTGGTGATCGACTTTCGTTTCCTAAACAACCAAACAGAGCGGGTGAACTATCCGATCCCTCAGATCGAGGAACAGTTTTTGACGCTAGCGGGTAACAAGTTATTCACGACTTTGGATTTGGCAAATGGATATCTGCAAATTCCATTGACTGAGGCGGCGAAGCAGAAGACAGCGTTTATCACCCCCGACACGACAGGCGAGTTCGAGCGATTGTGTTTTGGGCTAACAAATGCGCCCTACGAGTTCTGTCGGATGATGAATGAGGTATTCGGTGAGTTGAACGGGCGCGAGATAGTATACTATCTAGATGACATTTTGATTCCGGCGGCGAATTTCGAAATGTTTGTTGAGCGGTTGAAGAAAGTATTGGTGCGGGTGAGGAGTGCGGGTTTAACATTGAAACTAACGAAATGCCGATTTGCGATGCCGAGCGTCGAATTTTTGGGCTTCAGCGTGGGCGAGAAGGGCATTCAACCGGGAGTGCCAAAAACGCGGGCGATCGAGGAGTTTCCACCACCTAGGAATGAGCACGAGGTGCGCAGATTTCTTGGGCTGACGGGATACTTCCGTAAGTTTATTCCGAACTATGCGCGGAAAGTGCGGGCGATTAGCGACTTAACGCGTAAGGACAAGGCCTTTGTGTGGGGCGAGCGTGAGAACAGTTTGTTTGAGGACTTGAAGCGCGAATTAGTTGGGCGACCAGTATTACGTGCGTTCGACGAGCGAGCGCAAACCGAGCTACATACTGACGCGAGCGCGGAAGGATTAGCGGGTATGCTATTACAGCGCGATAATGAAGGCGAGTTGCGTTTGGTGCATTGCGTGTCTAAAAAGACAACTGACGCCGAGAGAAATTACCACTCGAGCCGACTCGAGTTACTCGCGGTGGTCTGGTGCGTTGAGAGACTACGAACGTATTTGTTGGGCGTAGAGTTTATTATAGTGACGGACTGTCAGGCGTTGATCTATCTCAACGAGAAGAAGGCGTTGAAACCACAGATCGCGCGGTGGTATAGTCTTCTCATGGAGTATCGTTTCACGATTCGACATCGTGCGGGCGTGCGAATGGCGCATGTGGACGCTCTTAGTCGGGCACCCGTGGAAAACGCGAGAGATACTATAGACGAGTGCGCGCAAAGACTTGATGTGTTTCAGGTAGTTCGTGTGGAGGAAGTGGACTTAATCCAGCGCGATGATCCACGACTGCGAGAGCTAGTGGAGCTTCTTCAGCGACCCCAAGAAGAGCTCACGAGAGGCGAGAAGAATCGAGTTGTCAACTATCAACTCGATGAGGGGCGACTGGTGAGACAGGTGACGGTGAACGGCGAGCAGCGCGTGCTCTACGTCATTCCGTCATCAATGAGGAAGTCAGTGGTGGTCCAGTACCACAACTGTATGGGACATTTTGCGGAAGAGAGGACGGTGGCCAAGATTCTGCGGAACTTCTGGTTTCCGTCGATGAGGGCGTATGTGAGGCGACACATCCGAGGGTGTATGGAGTGTTTGTGGGGAAAGACCCCGGGCGGAAGGCGTGCGGGATTATTAAATCCAATTCCCCCTACCCTTAGACCCTTCCAGCGTGTCCATATCGATCATTTGGGTCCTTTTCCCCGGAGTATGCGTGGAAATTCGTATTTGTTGATTATAACGGATTCTTTTTCCAAATACTCAAGGTTGTATGCGGTGCGAGGAACAACGGCGAGGGAGTCGGTGCAGATTCTGCAGGACTATTTCCATGAGTATGGTAACCCTGACATGGTGGTGAGCGATAGAGGGACGGCGTTCACGGCAGTGGAGTTCGAGGAGTTCTGCCAGCGAGAGGGCGTACACCACACACTCATCGCAACCCATCGCGCACAGGGAAACGGTCAGGTCGAGCGAGTAAACCGGACTGTGGTCCCGGTAATTTTGGCGTCCCTTGAGCAGGAGACCGAATGGGACAGGCGAATTCGCGAGGTGGAGCGAGACATAAACCGTAGCGAGAACAAGACAACGGGGCGAACACCTTTCGAGGTACTGTTTGGATTCCATCCAACGGCGTCGGACAACCGACTAATGAGGGTGACGAAGAGGGACCGTCCAAGGCGAGACCCCAGCGAGATTCACGACGAGGTGCGGCGGTCAATCGAGGCGAGTCAGGCGAAGACGAAGGCGTACTACGACAAGACGCGATTTCGAGGCGTTGTCTACGAGGTGGGCAACATCGTGGTGCTGAAGAAACCACCTGTGGCGACTGGGGAATCCACGAAACTCCAACCAGCGTACAGAGGGCCGCTAGTCATCGTCGAGGTGCTTCCAGCGGACACCTACAGAGTGCGAACGCTAAATGAAGCAGAGGGCGGGCGAATCTACGAGACAACGGCGCACGTCTCGCAGATAAAACTGTACAAGAACGCGACAGAGAATGATCCAGTGGAGGGCGAGACGTTCGAGGACGAGTTTGACGTGGAGGAGGTGCTGACAGATAGCGATGCGACCGATGATGAGAAGTTAGATGGAGAGGACGAGGATGTGCAAGGGCGGGAGGAGAGCGACGCGGAATTCGAGCCAGAGGCGGAGAATTCGTCGAGCGGCGACGAGTTGGAAGGCGTTCCTGATGCGAGCAGACCCGAGCGTAGGCGACAGAAACCGGGCTGGATGAAAGATTTCGTCTAACCGCGAGGACGCGGTTTAATTCAGGATGGACGAGTGTTATAAATGTTATAAATGTAAATTGTATGAGTGGTTGCATAGCGTGAATTTAGATTGAAGAGGCGCGAGCTGAGAGCGCGAAGGAGAGGTTTGACAGGTTGGCGGGGAAGAAGGGGGAACGGCGGGAACAGGAGGCGTCTCGGGGCTTTTAGGAAGGAGCAAGCGTGGTGAGCGGAAGTGTGCGAGCGAGGAGAGACGGAAGCGAGGTGAGCGAAGGGAAGTTATCGAAGTTATTGAGGGAGTTTAGCGAGTGGAGCGGGAGTGTGAGCGAGTAGTGTGAGTACGGTGTATTGTTATTCTTAAATAAAGACTAGGCGAGTTGTTGTTAACGATTACTCTGGTGATATTCTTCTGACCCGCGACGTCCTGACAAAACCTAATTATAACATTCTTATGAGTAATATTTTAATATCATTTCAATAATTCAATTAATGAAAACATATTTTACCCGGAGTGCACTAATGAAAGCGTTACTTAGCAACCAGTAAACAAGTTGCACAAATGTCGGCGGCCATTATGATTTATGGAAAAAAGGTTCGCTTTATTGTAATCGCTTCGACTTGCATTAAATGAAATCTTCAGAGTTCTTAAATCTGCCATTTCGTATGTATTATATATTTTATTTATAGTTTATTAGTTATTTGTATCAATTAATAAAAAAATAAGTTTTTCGTCGGAAATGTGTGCAATAAAAACAGTTTGACATTACCGTGCAATAAAAACGTAAAAAAGCACTAGTGCTTTAAAAAGCCACTTTTACAATGAAAAATGATGCAAAAAGCCTCTACTTTCTGTACGATCGTAGATAAACAATATTTTGGCGTTTTCTGTAAAAACGAGAAGACTTAACATTTAAGATATAAATACCATTCGATAGGTAATTAAAACGTGCATTTGCTGATAAATTAATAAATATAGCGTTCCATTTAAATAAATGAAGTTATAGCCATTTATATACCCTGTATATGTCAACACTATTCCGGGTGTTCGATAAAATACTCCCAACGCCATAACTTTGTTGTTTATTAACCGATTTAAATCAACTGAAAAACAAATTTAATGGCCGTTTAAATA
Organism: Ontholestes murinus; assembly: GCA_963969525.1. NCBI lineage: Eukaryota > Metazoa > Arthropoda > Insecta > Coleoptera > Staphylinidae > Ontholestes > Ontholestes murinus. Next base: position 62,852,874 of record OZ018388.1, read on the forward strand.
CTATGAAATGACATTGATTATATATTTTTTCAAAATTAACTTCATTGACAAATAACAATTAACTTAAACATTTTAAATGGCTGCATATACTTTTCTTATTTTTTTATACTAGACATTATTTTTCTGAATCCAATGATGTCCAATACGTTGGTTTTAATTTAATATTTATGTTACAAACAAATAATAATAAATCTTATTAATATGATATTTTCGTATATATTTAGGAACCGGAAAATCATTTGATTTTCAAATTAATTTCTTGATTGCTTAAAATAATTTAGATCATTTATTTGTACACCTAATAAATCTTTTGAAAAAGTATTTTTACGGTTTAAAATTTGGAGAATATTATTTTCTTGTTTAAATGCCAATTGTTCAATTAATTAAAAGTAAACGTTGAGTTCCTGAAATTTAACAAATACTTCATAAATTTGCAACTAATTTTAATAATAACTTTAAAAAAACATTTTTAGTTTTTATTTTTAAAATTTTAAATTTTAAATAAGCCAGCATTGGCTAAAATATTGCCTAAATAGTCATAATCTACTACTGGTGAGGATACCATCATCTAGTATTATGAGCCCCATGTTCCCTGCTCTAAATTGTTAAGTGTTTTTATATATTTATATAAATTATTAGAACATTTCTTCAAATACATATGTAAAGCAAAATAAATAAATAAATATTGATTGAAAGGGTGACTGACGAAAAATCTTTGGTGCTGTATCTCGACTTTAATATGAACTGAACTGATATTTTTTCTTGCATCCAGTTTTTGATAAAAGACTTTTCAACTTTTTTTTTCAAATTGCACTGTATATATATTTTGTATTGATCCACAAGGAGATTTCATTCTGAATATAAAATTGTATACGACTTTATTGAATCATTAAACCAAAGTCGAGAAATTGAGGATTTTTTGAGAAATAAATTAAAAATCAAGTAACCATAGTGAACAATATACAGAGCCTATTTCAAATGTCAAAAGTGACAGTGTCAGTCATTGGTACAATACTGCAATGATTTTTAATAATTGCACCATTAAAATGAATAAAGAATTATTTAGTCTCCTAATATACCACACTACTCGTTAACACTAAATAGTTTTTGGAAAATATTTTCCACAACAACAATTATTACGCACCAGTCTTCCAAATTTATCGGCACATGGAATTACTCTATCAGAAAAATGATGTTTGAAGAGGCACAAAATTCTAATACAGTAGTAGTACTGTGTTTGAAATATTGCAACATTTTAATAATGAAATTATTAAAAATCGTTGCAGTATTGTATCAATGTCCTGACACTGTCACTTTTGACATTCATTATACAATTTCACTTGGTATAATAGCGAAATAATTACACTTACCAAAGGCAACCCAGTTCAAATGAAGTGTGCCGGATATGTAACATACAACATTATTACTGTATTTTGAAGTGAATCTCACCACTTATTGAAAAACTAATTACACAGTACGCACGTTTACTTGTTTACTTTGGATGAAATTTAAAATACCCACACTGATGAAGACCATCGAATATTTATACGTATCATCCTCATTCCTTATTATATAAACCCGCATTTACAGCAAATAACTTCCGTACATCACAACATTTAAATTAAATATTTCGATAAATTATGTAATCACCCAATTGCATTCTTAACTAAGTAAACATCAAATAAAATAGTCATTGATAGTAACAGTGATTTCTTCTATAAAATTAGTTTGCTTTTGCTTGAATTGTAATATTCGCATACTTGAATATTTTAAACTTCAATTAAATTAGTTATTGTTTTATTCGATATAAGTATTATTAACTCATTTATTACAATATAATTAAACCTAAACAAAATCGAGTAAAAATGTTTTTCGCCTTTGTTTACATTAGCCTTTACCTACCACAAAGAGAAGTATGCTCATAGATTAATTTCTCCTCCTAATGTTTATTCATTTAATTAATATGAATTGGTATACATATATGAAATAACACATTCATAATATTGTAGTGTAGTGGTTTGAAATATACTGAAAGTAACCAGTGTAATAAATCTAAATAAAAATCTCCTTCATAATTTATAAATACACTCCTAACAATTGACTGTACAAATTATTAAGTGAATAATTCAACACGTTTAAAAACTAAACTCAAAATTTAATTTCGAGTCGTTTTGAAAATGCGGAAGTTCGAATATTGGATCTTGAAAGAAACAGATAATTTAAAGATATTATGTATTTATAACGTGAAATAAGGCGCAATGGAGCTTCAAAAACTATATTATTAAACCTTGAATCAACTTCTCCATCAGTGTAATTTCCTGCAACTCATGAAATGTATTATGAACTCAAAATATCATTATTAGATTGAGTAAATCTGCTAATAATAATGTAATGATCGTTAAAAAATTAAAAATAATGTACAGTTTTTCGAAATAATGCATCTGCTCAAAATAAAACTTTTTTCCATGCTGGCCTTACGAAAAAAGGCACATTTTACTATTTTCACAAATCCCAAACCAAATATCTCAAAAGATAAATGATTTTTAATGTTTCGTGTGCAAAGGAATTGTCAACAACATTCATGTTGGGGATCTAATAATTATAAAAATTCCCTAATCGGGAGAATAGGACAATTTCTTTCATAAACGTAAGGCATTACTGATGTGGCAACAAAAAGAACTTGTCATTCTAATTAAGTCATCACTTGATTAGTTGGAGATACTTCGTAGATTTTTTCTGTATAATGAATCATTTTGGTTGTTTTTCAAATTTGAAAATCAGATTTGACAAGCATTTTTCAAAATAAATTGTTCTTTAAATTAATTAAATAAATTGTTTCTTGCCAACCACTTTTTCTATATAATATCTTTATTATAAGAACTTACATTTCTTTAAAGTTTAACAATAATACATCTTAAATAAATACAATAACAGAATAGGTTAGTATGTACCTGTAGGACTATCGACATTAGGTCTTTCTGCCCACTTTTTTCTATTTTATCCAATAATTTTATATGAAGTATCCTATTTCTTGCTTTTAAAAGACAAATTCATTCAGAGCTTGCAAAACTACATTATAAAAATGCAAAAATATGTTGATTATTAGATCCATTAAAATTTCAAAAATAAAACATTAAGGGATATATAAAAACATCTATCCAAATTAATAAATTGCTCATTTGCGATTATTGAAGCTTTTAATAATAATAATAATAACTAACAGTACAAAAAATGTCAAAATGACACAATAGACTTCGTCTAAAATATCCCACAAAAGGGTCAAAATGAAGCATATTTGCTTATAAATAAATCCGAAAATGGCAAAAGTATATCACCTGCCTAAGGAAGAACGTGGGTTTGAGTGGAAGAACATTGGTAAACAGTGAACTCCGCTCGTGACTCCTGTGTCCTAAATTATTGGTGTATTTTTTATTAAATGTATGTATATCATATAATATATGTTTGTAATTTTGTAAGCAGGAGAAACAAAGACAATAAAGAATAACAACTTTATTCTGTTTATTTTAAAATTTTATAACAATGAAGAATTATTTTTTTATTTTTTTTTTTGCTAGTAGAGATAATTAACGAATTTTCTGCAGTTTTTGCAATATTTTAACAATTCTTAATAGTTTCTCGAAAAAAATAGAATTTTACTACTTTAACTATTATTTTACCAGCCCTAATAAATTTGAATTTTTATTTAAAACTTTAAACTAGCATGATAATAAGCGTATTTTGAACCTACCACAATGAACCATCTATTAGGTCAACATAACCTTGACCTCCTACATAAAAATATTGTTTTAGGTAGTAAAACCTTCACATGTTAATGTATACTTTATTAAGGCGATTTAAGATCACGCTGGCTTAATACATAATTTGTTATGGTAGGACAGGAGTATGCCAGTTTAAGCAATGGTTTTGTGAGGAAATCCAAAAATACGTTAGGACGATATATAGTTTACTGATAGGTCGAGTTTATCTATTTATTCGATCTATCAGTAATCTATATATCGTTGTAATGTATTCTTGACCTACCTCACAAAGCCATTGGTTGAATTATATAAATTATATATTAACCCAGCCAACTCTTAACCTATCTTGTATTAATTCTGGGAGATCAGTAAAAGATAAACCGATATTAAACAAATATTGATAATAAATTAGGAAGAAAAAAGAAAAAATGCATACAAAACAACAATTTCCTTTATAATAAATTTAAAAATACGAAAACATTTCGTGAATCTACAACAATGAGTCTTACTAAGACTACAAAAATTAATCAATTTTGAAACAACTACTTCTCTGGCTAATTCCTCGACAGATATTAAATAAAACTAAAATAATTTACGTGTTACGAATAGTACAACTATCAAAGCAGCACTAATTTGAATGAAATTATTTCTGTTGAATAAACTAATAATTACCTTTATATTTAATGTTCACAAAAAACACAGAAAACAATTGAAAAGACGCAAGACAAAGAACAAACAAAAGATGCACGATTAAAAAATAAATAAAAACAAATGATAATACAGAAGAAACAAAGGTAGAAACATAAAAATTAGATAGAGAGAAAATTTTAAAAAGAAAAAATGCGCAAATAAAACAAGAATTTTAAAAAGACAGAAAAAATATCGACACACAAAAGCAAAAAAGTATATATAAGATACAAAAGTAGAAACGTAAAAAAAACAGATGACAGACAGAATTCTAAAAAGCCAAAAAGAAAAAAAGCACAGATTAAACAAAAAATTTAGAAAAGACACAGAAAATTGAATCGTCATACAAAAGCAAACAAAGTATAGATAAAATACAGTCAAAATAAATAAAATACAGACTAAGGAATGATGATAAATAATAGATAAAAAAACATATGGTATAAAACAAAAGAAATAAAATAAAAAAGATTACATAACACGATGAAAGAACAGACATTGGCAAATAATAGACAAAATATCTATTAACATGAATAGAAAGAAAAACAAAAGATAAGTAGAATAAACTATTGTTTGTACAGACAAACCAAAATTAAGACCAATAGTTAAAGAAAATCAAAATATTTGAAACAACAAAAGGAACAAAACGTGATAGATAACAAACAAAGTAATAACAAATAAAAACGAGATAAATTAAAAACAAAAGAAAAATAAAATAGATAATATTGAAGATTAATGACAGATAGAAAAAAAGGCAAGCAAAAACTTAACAAAAATATAAAACAAAGAATAAACAAAATGTACATATTTATTAATGAACATAAAATGATAAGAGACATGCTAAAACATAAAATGATAGGAGACATATTGAAGAGCAAATAAAAGAAAGAGGTAGAATTTGAAAGAAAAATAACGGACAAAACTTAATTTGAATATTTGTACAAAATCAATTTTTTTTTGATTTTGCAAAGAAAGCAATAATCTAGCAAAACAGCCTTTTGAATTTTATTCAGAAACCTTTTGAATTTTACTAAAACAACAATTGAACTGTACTAAGAAAACCCATTCTAAATTAAAAAGTAAATAGTTTAATTTATTCCATTATTAAACTATTTATTTTATAGGTCAAATTCCATTCAGAAAAAATAATTGAAATTTGATTTTGAAAAACTTTTATGAATTTTAAATTTTATTTAAAAAATGGGCACGAAAAATTAAATATTTTCACTTAATAGTGGAAACTTTACAAAGAATAGAAAATTAAGAGAAAAAACAAAATTGATGTAATTATACAATAAAATATCGAGATTTCAGGCTAAAAGAATTACGGTCGATAGTCAAGAAGGGGACGAAGAAACACAATAATTATTATAATTATAAATTATAATTTATATACAGTATGTGTTTTCTCTGTATCAAAATTTGTTAAAAATATTTTTTTTTTTTTTATTTGGGTAAATTCGAATTTTTGTAAAATAATTTGTTAAAAGAACAGTGAACAATTTCTAAATAAATTATTCGTGATTTAATTTAAGGTAAATTAGTATTTTAGTTAATTTAAACATTAAAATTCTGAGAACAGGATGTTTTAACGCGCCTCTAAAATAAATCCATCGGTGATTGTAGAAATATAATTATGTTTATATGTTAGACTTTTAAAGTATTTTATCCTGGAAGTTATTTTAATTTGTAATATAGCAGTGTGTTTTTTTAAATTGATAATTTGATCTATGGTTATGCCCGGAAACTTATGGAGTGATGCTAGTTTGGGCAATTAAGAGTTTTAGAGGTGAATTATTGGTGCGATAATATGGGATTAGGAGCTGTGATTTATGGGGATTAATTTTAATCCGTCAATTTGCAAACCAACGTTAAATGGAGTGAATGAGTTCTTGAAGGAATTGAAGGGCTTTAGGTAATGTGGAAGCATGTTTAATTAGGGCAGTAGAACCTTGGGGAAGTGCTTGTTTGGGAATAAAAGAAGAAGGATATCATTTTCATTATTAAACAATTCCTCTCTAATAGATCTCTAAAAGTTAAAATCCTCAACTCTTTGATTTCAACTTTTACGGATCTATTATAGGTATTGTTTGATAATAAAAATAATATAAAAGGGTATATTTAGGAGGTGGCACATGTACTATAAGCCTTGATGTCAGACAGAATCGAAGGCTTTCTAGAAATAGAGCTGAAGAAGCGTTACCTTCAAGGTGGGAAGTCTGTGTATTTAAGGCTATGATGGTGAGTGGAAAAGAAGTTGATCGACAAGGAAGAAAACCAAATTAATATTTGGAGATATAGTTAGAAATTAAAGAAATGGTTTTGTTTTTGAGAAGAGATTCAAAGATTTTTCCAATAACAGGTAGGGATGTGATGAGACGAGATGATCGTGATTGGGAATACAAATTATAATTCTATTTTCCTTCTAACTTCTGGAAAATTTGTTTTTTTTTTATAAATAATGTTAGTATTATTAAGTATGTGGTCATGTATATGGAATGAAAAGGATTTTAGGATGTGTCTGAGTATATACAGTATATACACAGACACATCCTAAAATCATTTCAATCATGTATAGTCGCTGTATATTTCTATTTCTTTAAAACAAGTATTCGTCGTGTGTCCGTCAGTTCTGAAAGTGACTTTTTTCAAAATATGTTAAATATTCATTTACTATGTGAAAATTTGTCCGGTTAAACTTTGGGTTTTATATCATTGAATAGGTCGTAAATTTAATAATTGTGTTACGTGAAGATCAAATTAATTTAACGAATAAGGCATTAATAACCTTACTAAATTTCGGGTTGAGTAATGTGAAGTGTTATATATTATAATGAAACGAAAATAAAATTCCTGACTTCACTTATTATTTTTATTAATACCAGATGTACATTTCGAGTACTATGTACTCATTATCAATGGTTAATAAAAATAATAAGTGAAGTAAGGAATTTTATTTTCGTTTCATCATAATTAATAATCTTTCTGAAGAAGGGTTATTAGTGCTTTATTCGTCAAATTGAATAGGTCGTGTTTAAATTATCTGCAATTTTTTAGCAATAACGCCAGGGCCTGTGATGGTAGTAGTTAAGTGACTTGATTTTTTACCTTTTTGTATTTGCTGAGTTTGTTAACCTCCGACGAATTTTTTCCCCTTTTAATCATTAATTTTACTGCATATTTTTATCCAATCGCCCGTCGTGAATACATTTATAAGTCTTTGTTGTTTTTGTCGAAGTTGAAGTGTACCTATCAGTTGAATATCTTTGTACAATTGCCTTTTATATTTGTTAGGTCGGAGGGTATATTCTTGGAGGGGATATTTATAAAATTATATTGTTAATGTAAGAAGCTTCTACTGCATTATACATGTTTGAATAATTATTAAAAAAATTAACTTTGTTTGTATAACACCGTATTTTTAAAATAGAAGAGCACATTAGGTCAACCTGGTCGTTAATTAGTGGAATACTCGGACTAGCGCGGGCTTTGGGTATTTCTAGGGATTCTAAAATATTCATTTTTCGTCCCTTTTCGGCGTAATGAATAATTGTTAGTACATCCTCTCCAAAAGAATGGATTTATTCAATAATGTATTTCGCAAAAGTTGATTTATCAACTTCTTTTAATCTTATAGAGCGCAAATCTTCTTTAAATCTTACTTTGAAATTACGACCAGATTGACCTATGTAAATTCCTTGACAATTTGAACATGTTAATTTATAAATTCCGGATGTTTATAGTTTTCTAACGAAGTATAAGCTTCTTAAATTAACAATATAATTACTGCTAGTGTAGCAAAAATGTATTTTAAACTACGACTAAAAGCAAAACAAGCATCACTGAACATAAGATTCAATCAACAGTGCATTAAGAACTCAAATCCTGGTTCACTAAACGTGATATATACTTCACCTATATCAAGGTCCTGCACACCGAGCTGGCATACACTCTTCACCCTGTTGAATTCGACCTCCTGGAAGACTATGTAAGAGAAAAAGTGAGCTACATCGCCCACAAGAAATACCTAACGCAGAGGAAGAAACTGAGATACCACGGCAGGCAGAAAACGTACACGTAAATATAACGCTATCAACCACTGACCACTCTTTTCACCATAGAATTATTAATAACACGAATATAACTTTCTAAAATAGTGAATTAGTATTATTAGAGTCAGGCCCCAATTACTCTCCTCATGTGTAACAGCTTTAAGGATACATTAGTTAATAGAATCTGAATTAGCCCTTAAGGATATTACAAATTTTGACCTAACTAAGCACAAAATTGCCAAAATTATTAAGAATGCTAACACAAGGTGGGGCAAAAGTCCCGCTACCAATTTGATTGCCTATAACTTTGCTCAAAGCAAAGATAAGTAAGTTTGGTTTTCATAAAAAAAATTTATTTGGTCTTTTCCTTTTTTTTCGTTATGATTGGAAAATTATATCGGCTAAATTGTGTCCGCGATTCGCTATGCAACTTTCGGCTCTTTTTGGGCATTTTTCATGACATCCTTCAACATATCGGGCTGAATTTATTTAATTTCGTGACGGATATTGTCTTTAAGATGTTGAATCGTTTGGGGCTTACTTTTGATTTTAAAAAACCCCATAAGAAAAAGTCTGCTGCTGAGGAATCCGGAGATCTGGCTGGCCATGCTAAATCACCATCTCGCGAAATTAGTCTTCGTGGAAAAACGTCATTCAATAATTGAATTGTTGAACGAGCTGTGTGTGCCGTGTCCCCATCTTGCCTAAACCACATGTCCTCTAGTCATTGCTCTTCCATTTCAGGCACAAAAAAATTTCGAATCATGTCTTGGTACCGTTCAGCAATAACAGTAACTCCAATACCTTGGTCATTTTCAAAAAAATAGGGACCAATGATGTTTCCAGCATGAATACCCCACCATACAGTTGTATTTAGTGGATGCAATGATGTTTCATGAATTATTTGAGGATTGTGTGTCCCCCAAAATCGAGTGTTCTGATTATTGACTTGGCCACTGAGAAGAAAATAGGCTTCATCGCTCATTATTAATTTAGACGAAAAATCTTCAATTTCACCAGACAGCCTTAGGATTGCATTACTGTACTCAACTCGTCGATCATGATCTATGGGTAGCAATTTTTGGGCTAATTGAATTTTGTACGGGGACATTTTCAAATCACTGCGTGCAGAAATGTGTAACTGGGAACCACGTCTCAGAATTGATGTTTCTGGAGACTATGCAACACTATCGCGCACCAGAGCCACATTTTCAGCGTTGCGAGACGTCCGTTGTCTTCCAGAATGAGGCCCGTCTGCTGTCGTACCGTACTGTCGAAAATTCGCATGTAAACGATAAATTGTGATTTTGTGAGGCACTGAACGATTAGCGAACGTCAGCATATATTTTAGAACCAATATTCGAACAATATCATTGATGAAGCATAAGAAAATTAAAGGCCCAAGGTTAGACCCCTCAGGCACACCGCTAGAACGTATTGGGCGCGATTAGATAATTATGACTCAATAAGGGAACATAATATAGGAGAAAACCCAAGGTCAGATAGTTTCATAATTACAAGACCGTGGCTAATGCTATCGAATGCATTTTTGAAATCTAAGTATATTGCATCTACTTGTCCACGCCGATCAAGAACATGTGATATGAATCGAGTGAAATTTAAAGGGTTGGTATTCGTTGATCGGTTTTTAACGAAGCCGTGTTGGTGCGGTGAAATATAATTAGAGATATGCTGATTTTCTATGAGATAATGCTTTCAAATAGTTTAGCAAAGATATTTATCAGGGCGAAATGCCTATAATTGGTCTCCTCGTTTTTATCTCCAGATTTAAAAAAAATTGCGAGCTAGTTTCGAAATATCGGGAAATGATGAAAACAAGGTATACATTTTTTTTACAATGAAAGAGGGTATTCCATCACGAAGAAATCCCAGTATTAGTTCTTGAGACAGAAACAAGCCTGAAGAGACTCTTGAAAAAGTCAGCAAAACTATTCTCAATATCCGTTCGGTCTCCAAATTATTGTTACAATAACACATATTTCCAGGAACTTCATCGGATCTCTAATTTTAATAGTGTAGAAATTACTCAATTTAGAAGTTTTAGGTACCTAGTTTTAGTACGAATCAGTGTTTTAGTTACATTTGTAAACCATATAAGGAATTTCCTTTTTAAGTTACTCTTTTTACAGGGACAACAACACAATCCCACTCACACTCTTGAATCTTGTGATATAAGAGGAGAAAATTACCTTTTTTAAAATTCAGCTGCTTCTTAGACGAGTTCATGTTAAACGTGGATGCTAAAGGATTTTTCAAAACACCGAGAGTAATTGGAAGATGATGCTTATCAATATTTACTACTCGATCAGCCGACTCTAACAACTCAAGTTACTGGTATGAAAAATCAGACCGAGGACTTTATTATTAGAATTTAATACATTATTTACCTGAAATTATTTATTATATTTAGTAAAATTAATTAATGCCAGAGTTTGAGCAAATTTCGTACAACCAGTGGACGTGATGTTAATAAAATGTGGTAAGTTAAAGTGGCCAATTAGTAACGTAAGTAGGGTAAAATCAATATATTCATCAAGTAATTCCAGTAAGATATTATAAATTGGCAAAGTAGAGTATCGTATATATATATAATATATTAAAATTAAAAATCTACATATGAATTGAATTTATTGAATAGAAAAAATAATTTAAAATCATAGCTAACTACAGCTTTCAAAATCCTGCAGATAAATATTAAATAAGAGCAGATGCTAAATATTATTTGAGTTGAATATTAGCATTAATTATATTTTACTTTCAACTAAAATACATTAAACTTAACTTATTTATATTTAAAAAAATATTTAATATTATGTACTTAATTTACATTATATAATAATACCCTTTATTTAAGTTATATTGCCTGAAGCTTGTAAATAAATATCTATTAGGCAGTGAATTAAATTAGCATAAATTAACCTTCTTAAGTAAAAACATATTACATAGTTATTATAAGACGAACAAAATTATTTGGTTCATGTTACTCATCACTTTAAACCTATCGCCAAACAAAACTTCTATTAATCAAAAACATTAATGACTGACCGTATGTTCTCCTAAATATTAAATACAATAAATACAAACAAAAATTATAATAATGTGTGTATCAGCCGTAATTGTAAATATTACCTGTTTGATAGTTGAGCTACAGAAACAAGTATTATTGAAAATGTATAATAAAAAACTTATTTGTTTTATATTGAATTATTAAAATACATCACGAAGTTAAAGCATCCACAATTTCCCATTTAATATCTAATATATTAGGTTGATGCATAATAATTTTGCCTTTTTAATAACAAGAAATAGAAAAAAATTTAAAAAGAACACAAAACACCATTTCTTCAGAGAAAAAGGCCGCACTTATGCATCAACCAAATACATAAAATAATAATATTTATAATATTCCAAAAAAAATCTTTGCAAATTAATTTTATATATAGTGTATATTATATTAATATAATTTAATTAATTACAGATATTTTCTTTAGATTTAATATTTACTTACGAAATTTTTCATTTTATCAATCAGTAATCCATAAATCGCTATTTGTTAAAGTGACCACCGCAACAAACACTATTCAACTAGATAAAACAAATGTGTACTAGCCGCTCTTATATAGTTAGTACAATTTCAGAATTTGTTATTACAGAAAGTAGAAGATGTGGGTCAACGACATGCATGCGATCGAAATTATTATCGACCTGCTGATAATGAAAACTTTCATGGTCATTGTTTTTCGTCGCGAACTTTCGTCTGGATTAGAATATGCTTCGAATAGCTGATCGGCTGAGGGAAACAAATTTCGGTTTTTTTTTTGTTTGTTTGTGTTGATTAATATTACCGGCATGTGTAGCTTTTCGGTGTTTGGAAAGTAATCGTCGTTAAGTTGTTCTGACAGTTATTTCATGTTTGGAATTTTAAAATTTTTAGAAAGAGTAAAAGTATTTGATGAGGAAACTGCGTTGCGGATACACGAATTGGAAATATTGGTAAAATATAGACACGAAATAATTTGGATCATAACATCATACTAAAAAATCCATGCAAGTAATATACATATTAAAATAGTAATAAATTATTTTTAAAAGAAAAGCAATTCATGAGCTATTATTTTTTTCTCTATGAAACGAACAACAGATGATTTCGAAAACAAAATACAATTAGATAATTTTACTTGAAAAAATTCGGATTCCTGCAATTTCTTAATATAAATATAATAAATAAACATATATTGGACAGACAACATTTCACAATTAAATATTAGGTTAAATAATACTTTTGTATGAATTCATGTCAGGGTTTATTTAGATCGAAAAATACGTATGTTATGTTGAGAGTCGTCAACATTTTCACAATATATTAATACAATATTCGTACTCTAAATAGTACAAAATACAAATAGCATCATAAGGTTTACTTGAGCTAAGTCGTCATAAACATACACATACGAGGGTCGATCAATAAGTACCCGTGTATGAAAAGGCAAGTTTTTCACATTTTTTCTACTTTTTAATGTAATCTTCTTTAAGGATAATATGATACTTTTCAATTTGCCATTTCTTTAACACCCTAAAAAATTTAGATTTTGAAAAGATCAACTATATCCAAATATAACAAACTGCAATACGCAATCTATAGGAAGCCAACCACAACAGACACCATTATACCTAACGACTCATTCCAGTCCGAATCAATCAAGCGAGCAGCGTTGAATACATATATCCACCGCCTGTTATCAATCCCAATGACCGAGAAGGATTAAAACGAAGAACTGGACACCATAATCCAAATTGCCAACAACAATGGTTACAATCAAAATACAGTTTTCAAGATCTTAAAAACAAAGAGGAGGACAATAAAGAAACATCTCCTGTACAGCTCAAATGCCAAAAAAGATACAGAAAATAATATATTTGCAGTAATACCATTCGTTTACAATACCAGCACAAACATTAGAAAACAGCTAAGAAACCATAATATAAAGGCAATAGTAGTCAATAGAACAAATTTAGGTCACAAAATTAAATAAATAATAAAATTGAAACAAAGGAAATATTAAAGAAATTTTCTATGTGCGCGTTCTAATTAAGTTTCCAATCTTGTGTTACACCTAGATATTTCACCTGATCGGACAGCACAATTTCTTGTCCTTTTACTTTGGTAGCTTCGATATTCAGCTTCCTACGATTAGTGAAAAGTACCCTAGTTTTGTCAGGATTGACTTTAAAACCTTCCATCAGACACAATTTTATAAAGGCGACCTGAGCTAGGAACGATATGATGTTGTTATAACAATTGCTTGATGGCCCCTTTTCCGCGGTTTTGAAGGTTGTGTTGTCAAACCCTCCTTCAATGTATGCCAATTTTTCAAAATATTTTCATCTAACAGGCTCATTTTTATTATCATATAGAAATTTATATGTATCAACAGAAACTTTTGAATGGAAGGACGATCTAAGAAAATGTGAACAGGGCGCATTGTAATAGGATGGATTAAATATGTTTGTGAAGACTTGATAAATAAATCAAGTATAAGGCGATTTGTCATAGATAAATAAGTTAATTTCAGTGCCATCGAAAATTAGGCTACTGCTCATTACATCAGCGTCATGCAATAAAGATAAACACCTTTTTATCAGGTTACTTTTGGATGTCTGTAAGTCTCTGCATTTTCTCGAGGCTCTCATATCTTCTGTTTCAAAACTCTTACGGATACTGCTTGCAAGCCAGGCCCATATATTATTGTTTGATGCCATTTCTGAGGAGTTTGTGGATAAGGAAGCATGTTAGGGTCAGTTTTTCTGTTATATGAATAAGCTTTAAAAATTAAAAACTTTCTTAATAAGTCCCGATTCCGTTCTTTTCGGATTTTAATTTTTACTTTTTTCACTTAATATCTGTAATGTTGATATCTCATTGAATAATATTGTTTGAAATCATCAACACACAACAATCTTCTCTTTTTGATTTGTGGGAGACTCTTTCGAGGTTCGTTCATATATTAATATATCTGAGTTATCTTCATTTGACATTTCTTGACACCGGAGTTTTTGTAGTGTTTATTTTCTTTATTAAATGACCAGAAAAATCAAAAATACTTGATACGCCACCATTTGTTTCTTTATTGAACTGTTGGTATTAAAAGAATCAGGCGAGAAATGCTTAGTACAAATTCTACAGTGTTGTATTGGCATACATTTTTCACATGGCAGTGGAAAATCCATTCCTGTAAATGATTATTTTTGTATAAAATGTAACAACAATTTTGAAATAGTTGATACTTCTTGAAGTACCCTCTTGATGAAACCAGATATATAATTCTGGCAAAAATACATTTTTTAAATTGCATTAATATATTATACAAACATGTTTATTGACAAATACCTACATAGGCATAAAGTCCTTGTTATTTTTTGGGAGGTTGTGATTGCTAACAATCTTTGTGAAGTTCTTGTCTTAAATTAGTTAATAATTGAAGCGTACTTGAGATTATGAAATGTTGAAAAAAATTAGTGTAGTTTTATATAAGAAAATTTACATTTAAGAACAAAGTTCTTGTTTCTGGGAATGGATAGTAAATTTAGGATTTGGAAATGTCAAGTGTTGTAGAAGAGGATAGCTGAATAGTCAAGTAAAGGACGGCAGATTATTTTGTAGATGTAAGTGCTTGTTTGTAGACTTATACCTTAATTTTTGTAGGTTAGGCCTCTGAAATGTGCCGCCCTTTTCTTGACCTTTGCTTTATGGGGAGTGTAATGGTTTTTGAAGGTTAATTTGGTATCGAATACTATTCCTAGATATTTGCACGTGATGGGGGGATATATATTTTGGCTATATGGATAGTTTACAATTCATAAATATTATAAGAAAATGATCGTTTAAATAAAAATTTTATTTAAAAGTAAATACTTACAGGTAAAATGATATATCTGTACCACATTTATATCGTTCTGCACAATAATAAGATCTGCATAATTGCATTATAATTAAAACCGTCGAAATAAAACGATTTTAAAATAAATTTAAGAGAAAACAGTCAATCATACAAACACACAAACTTGCCTTCTGTCTGACCGTAATGTCAGTCACCTTCCTAATGATGACGCGCGCCTATGATAACAAATTCCCTCAACAACGCCATCTGCCTTCACACATGAGTACGTATTGATTGACCCTCGTATATATAATACAATTATTATAATTATTTTGTGGAAAATATATATTTTTAACAATTCTGATGTAATTTGTCGTATTTCATGTCTAATGCATTGCTTAAGGTCGTCAATGTCGCACTGTATTAGGTATAAAATACGGGAAGTCACACCAGTTATGTTAAAAAAACATTAGAGATGCATCGATTTGCACTTTGGCAAGAAAGAAACGGTACCCATTTTAACCATTTGTTGCATTAAATAATATTCAAGTTATAAATTTGGTTTTCATTTTTATCACGTGGGCTTTGAAAAAATTCAAAAAATAAATCATGGGTTGTATTCCTTGAGAAGAGATGTTTCCAACGAGGTGTCACTTGATATACCTTTCTATTTGAAAAAAAGTCGAAGGTGGGTGGGCACTTCCAGGAACAGATAACAAACTGCATATACATAAAAATGAGGGCAAGAAAAAAGAATACGTAAAATGTTTAGGGATTTTTTGCAAAAATCGCCTATATCGAAGTTATGAATTTTATTCCAGTTAAAATGTCTACCCTGCATAACAATCCAAATCGTTTTGGAATAAAAGTGTATGGTTTGTGTGCCATAAAATATTTCTATACTTTAAATATGTGAAAGAATGACCATACCAATTTGACAACAGTATTATGCCACTTGTTCGCGATCTTTACGCAACGATTTCTGTATCTGGACGAAATCAACCTACAAAAACTTTTTTATTTCAAAGAATCTTGCAGAAAAATCTTTTCAATGAACTTTAACTAATACATTTTAGGCACTATTCGAAAAACAAGCTCCAATTGTCTACTCATTTCACATCATAAATAGAACATGTGAAAAGCAGTACGTTTGTTTTTCAAGAAAAGGCAATAATTGTATCCTATATATGTACCTTAAAAAAATAAAATTTCCTCCTTTTGTCAACGATGCATCATGATGATGATTTTTATGCTTCAAACAGATTATGATTGTGTTCGAGTAACTTGTCGCTCGCCAATGGCCTTTTTTGAGCGCTTACATTGTCAGCCATCATTAAATTAATAGTTCTGTGTAAGGCCAGTTAGAGAAATGAATTATATTAATTCAGCATTAATAATACCGTTGATTGAAATATTTCAACCAACGATTTTACTATTATCCATATGTGACCACATACATACCATAGTATATGTATATTTTCTATGGACCATACCAACTGTCATTCTAAAAAGTATATAATTACTATAGGGCTTATTTAATTGATTAATTTAAAAACATGGCAGTATTATAATTAATCAAGGTAATTGAATAAACGTTTTACAACGGGTGAAGTAAGAATTAAATCAGCCAAGGCTTAAATAATTTTATGGATAATAAATAAATACAGACCAATGAATATTCTATTAAATGCGCTAACATATTATTTATATTCTGTTGTGTTTTCAAATTTATAACTGCTATTTTTACTTACATTACATTTCACCATCTGTTACGATTATATGCAACACTTTATACTTTGAATATAATTAAGTTCAGCTACGGGACATAAGATGTCACCACCAAACCTTTTAGTTTCGTTAATAAATAAAAATATGTTTTTATTTAATATTTATCTAAATCTATAAACATATAATAAAATATTTAGATATCATAAATACAATAATATATTACTTTCATATTATTCACGAGCAAGTCCAATACTACACGCACGCGCATATCTAGAAGCACCGTCATTGGCCAATCAAATTTCATATTGTAACCGTCAAAAGTTACGTTTTGAGGTGCACCAACAGTTTTAGTTTGTCGGATAAAACATTAACAAACCCTTCGCGGCATTCAAACGCCATTGCAATTTAGCGAAAATGTCGACAAACTTTGCATTTAAAGCACACCAGTATGTTGACTTCGAAACAAATCTACTTGAGCACGAGGATAAGGGAAATAGCGAGGCCTATTTTGGTACGTTTTCCATCTACATCTTGACAAATTCCTGGCAGCTAATTTGTGTTTTATAATCGTTCTAATATTGACTGTATTCTATTAGATTACGACCACGAGAATCCCGACTTTTTAAACGACGAATCCTATAATTCCTTGGCTGATAGGATTGATGAGTTTCATTCAGGTTAGTAGATTTTCTTTGTAAGTACAGGGGTTATTTTATTGTTATAAACAGCTGCAAATAACACACAAGTGTTCAAAATTCAAGAACAAAATGTTTCATAAGTTTTTGATATATATGATAGGTTATTTATAACACATTATTTTCAGGACACAAGCAGCTGATTTTATTAAAATTAAATATATTTAATTTTGATTTAATGTTTAAACGCTATGTTATCATATAATGCATTGTGTTATTGAGATTTATTTAAATAACTAAATTATTATATCAAGTAGATTTATTTATACTACTTGATATAATAATTCAGGTATTTGTACATATATTACGTGAGTAGCTTTAAAAATGAAATACAATATCACAGTGCTATGTTTATTTAGTATATATTCCAAAATCCAGGTGTAAGTAATTTATATAAATAAACTAAAACAATTTTTTTGTTATTAAATAATCTAAATATTTCTTGTATTTTATTCTCATTTTTCACTTGGTGAAACATTATGTTAATAATAGGTTGTTGAAAAAAATCACTTGGTTTGTTTCACTAAATTGTTTATTTTCGACTAGTTTCGGCACTGGGCCCAACAACCTATTAATCTAAATATTTCTGAATATATTACCCCCAAAAAGTGGTTACTGTGAAAATTATAAATTAATCTATACAAATGGAGTTAGAAATAAATTAACATTAAGTTTTAAAACTTATTAGTATTTCTAAATTAAACGGACAGGCAAACTTTGACTTTTTCTTTGAAATTTAATAGTTTTTTTTAATTTTGATATAACTTGTGTATAAGTTATATTAAACCTTAAGTTTTTTTAATTGTATTCACTGTTAATTTTTTCTTAAGGTATTAATTTTATTTCTAAAACTATAATTTATAATAGGGATGACAATATTTCAAATTAAATAATAATGATAATAATTTATTTAACAACAAATACAACATAAATGTGATGATTATGTGTCTTGTGTTATTTGTTTCGAACGCGAACAGGTCAAATGTTGCTGTATAAGAAAAAAATTAAGAGAGCAATTAGCCCAAAAAATGAATAAGAAATTGTTTGGGATTTTTTAAAATTAATACCACAGGTCACTTTTTGCAGACGAGAGAATAGATTATTTAAAAAATTTTAGAGCTTTTACAAATATTTCGACTAACTATATTTGTAAAAGCTCAAAAAAAAAATTTATATTTATGTTTACTTCTAAAAAGATAAAATTTTTCTTAATTTTATAATCCTCAATATATTTTTCTATAATTTAAGTTGAGCATTATTTAAAGATTATATACATTCTTAAATGAACGTTAGGAACTATAATAGATCAGCCTATTTCAGTTATAATTTAAATGTTGACCAATAAACTGTTTTAGCTGTATTATGAATATTAAGAATAAAATTAAAATAAAACTTGTTATTTAGTTTTGAAATTAATTTGTTATAGTGTCAAGTCATTTATTTAGCATAATTTTAAGTCTTTTTCAAACTCTTTTCTATTAAGATTAATTTATTGAGTCATATTTAATACATTCATTCTTTTGTAAAAATTTAACAATAGGCATTGTGTTTGCATTTAATTAGTTTCTTTTCTTTCATTAATTCTTCAGTGTTATTGAAAAACAAATTTTCCAATAAGATATTGTCATCCATAAAATCAAAGATTTAGATAGATTAATAAATATTCTCAATGGACAGTTTTCTATTGCATTTATGATATTACTCAGGTATTCGTAAATTGCTCTGCGTTGATCTATTTTCTAAAAACCCATGCTACGATGAATCTAATAGATTATATTTGCATATGAAGTTGATAGCTGACTGTGACTCATGCATTTTAGTACTAGGAACTGTAGAGCAGTTAATATCTATCTCGTTCTAGCATAATCCTAGCATGACGGGACAGAATGAAATGAAAGATGGAATGTGTGTCTGATTCTTCCAATATAGAGTGATGAGTCACAGTGAGGTATCGCCAGCTCAACTATATTAATTAATCTTTTTTCCATTGCTTTTTAATAATATTTGAAATAACTCAATAGAATTACAGGTCGTAGCTATCTAGACTATTGGGATTACCTTTTTTATACCTGCTTTATTGTACTTATTTTCAAACAATCTGAAAACAGTCAATTTCAAACAAAATATTTATTATACATGCTAATATATTGTATTAATATAATATATAATATACCGAATATTTCTATGGCTTATAGATAAATTTCCTAGAAGCTATAGAAATTTTGAAACTTAAAAATAAACCAGATATTCCCAAACGAAAGACCACAGGGTCGTGTTATTCTCTTATTTATTTAAGGCGTTATAATTTCATATGTTTCCACAGTCAAATGTTCATAGTTCAAGCTGAAATTGCAATCACGAGAGTAAATGTTTGTGTGATACTTAATTTTATTAGAATTATAATTTTATAGTTTGTATTTTTTGCTGATAGTATACTTAATATCCCATTAATATGGAGAAATGGCAAAACCCTAAATTCAAAATATAATGATTTTTAATTCCAGGAATCAAACTGTTAACGGCGGATACTTCGTTATACATTATTCTTCACAAATAAACAACTTTTTAACTTTGTATAACACTGAATTTATTAAGTGACTATAGTTTAAACAAAGTTTAAAAGTTTTTTATTTGTAAACATGAATCTTTCGACATAATTAAAAGTAGATACCATTTTCTGACAGTTCTTCTTAGCAACTACTGTTGATAATCTTGAATACTTACATATTTTTGTTCTTTAATAAATTATTAATTATTTTAACCAAAACTAAATAGAAAATACCTAAATAAATATGTTTTAAAAATATTAAAACAATGTTTTTAATATTACTTATTCATCTAAGTCAATTAAATTGTATTCAAAATATTATCAATTTCTTCACAAAATTGTTTTTATTAACTAGATGTACATTTCGAACACGTGATAATATTTTGAATACAATTTACTATATAATAATCTTCAGGTAACTTAAAAAAATATATTTTTATAAGTCAACTAATTTAGATCAAAATTGAATGTAAGAAAATTACATTAGAATTTATATTATGGAAACTAAAACTAACATAGCATTCAATTTTAGTTCATGAAGATGAGTATGATAGACACAATGGATTAAGAAAGTCCTTAAGCATGTCATGTCTTCCACAGGATCCGAAGCCAAAAAACGAGGAGGAAATACTTTGGTATGTAATTTATATTTTTCTAATAACAATTTAAAATTGAAAGATTTTTAATTTTAGCGAAAAAATGAAGAAAACAGGGCTATATTCATCAAACTCGAGTCTTATTAAAAATTCTAGGACGAAAGGAAGCACTATTAGTTTAGATGGGAGGAGTAATTATTCATCAAAAGTGAGTTTAAATAATAATTATTAATAAAATGATTAACGAAAGCAAATATTTTCTCAATAATGTAAGATTCATTAAATTAAAGCAAAGCAATTGCTTCACAATATTTTAGTATTTATTATAGAATATGGGGTTGAGCATGATGATTGTAAAATAGGTGATATGGGTTATGATTTCGAAATAGTATAGCATATAAAAAAGAATGCTGGGTTGTGCAAATTCTTGTTAAATGAAGCAAAAAACATGGTTAAGTTCCATAATAAAAAAAACAATAGTAAACTAATTTAATTTTACAATTCTAATTATTAGTATTCAGCAAAGTTGAAGTCTTTTCTTTGTGAATTTTAGAATAAAATCTTGAACTTTATTTTTTATCTATACTGTCATCCTCTCTGAATTATTTTGGTTTATTTCATATGTCTTTTCCAACAAAGTTGCTGCATCAATCTATTCTTCCACTAATAAAACCTTTTTTCTGCTGGATCAATTAAATTATCATTTTGCCAAGAGTTTATCTAGCAAGCAATCAACGATGACGGTTTTAGTTCTTTGTAAAGCTTTTCCATCCTTGCATGACTTTTCGTTAACTAATTTGTATTCGTTAATAGGAATACTATCTCGACATTTGAACGCCTGAAATATTTTGGATGGCTTGGTGCATTATACAATATCAGTAGGATTTCAAAATTTAACAAATTATGGAAATTAAAATTCTCATCTAAATTCTTTAAAAAACCTTGCTTTCAAAGCTGTAGATTTTAGGGCTAAAAACAAACTATACAGATTTCAAATTTCATTTTTGATTTACACTCATTTTTCTAATTTAAGATTAAAAATATTAAA
This sequence comes from Ontholestes murinus, assembly GCA_963969525.1. Lineage (NCBI taxonomy): Eukaryota > Metazoa > Arthropoda > Insecta > Coleoptera > Staphylinidae > Ontholestes > Ontholestes murinus. The sequence continues at coordinate 62,874,882 of OZ018388.1, forward strand.
GATTTATAAAAGTAATTTAAATGAATCCCACAAGAGCATAAGATTACAGGCCAAGCCTAATACTAGATACCAACGATCATAGACAATGAGTAAGTAAATTAGAGACGATTTATTGAAAACATATTTTAATGTTATCTTCGTACCCAAAATTTGAGTCGATGTAAAAAGGTACATATTAGATAATAAAAATATAAAATAATGCTGTAAACAGTTCTGACTTGAATTCTGAACTTTAAAGAGATTAAAAACAAATTATGCAGATTTAAAATAACTAAAAGCTTAACCCTTGGGATAACTACTTTTCCTAAGCAGATTTTAAAATTAAACAAACTATGAATTCAAAAAATAGTTTAAACATTTTCAATTGTCTCCTTTCTAAACTAAAGGATATTGAAATTAAATGAAAGTATGCAGATTTGAAATTGATGAGTTTTACTTCAAACACTTTCATATTTTAGATTCTTCCTTTTCTTAGCTAAATATTTTAAAATTAGACAAATTATCATAATTTCATATTGCTAAAAATACTTCTTTCTTAAAATTACATTCCTCTTAAGCAAACAATATTTAAAATAAAGCAAATTAGTCAAATAACAAATTGCTTAAATCAGTTCTGTCATAAATTCGTTAGATAACCCTTTTCCTAAGCTGTAGATTTTGGAGATAAAAACCAACTATGCAGATTTAAAATTGCTGAAAACTGTTTTGATTCCACACTTTTCTCTAATATTTTTCCTTTTAAAAAATTTAAACCAACTATGAACATTTCAAACTGCCAAAACAACTTGAACTACATAACTTGAATACATTGCATTACCTTTTTGCTAAACTATGGATTTTGGAGACTAAAATAAAGTATGCAAATTTTAAAATGATACAAATAAAGACTTTAATCTTAATTTTGAATTACCTTATCTTTTGTAGAAGATTTTAATAACTCTAAAATACAGATTGTTTCTTTTTTAGGATAAAAAAGGTACATAGATTTTAAATTACACTATAAACAGTTCTGACTTGAATTCTAAGATTTTAGGGGTTAAAAACAAACTATGAATTGCTGAAACTACTTTTAATCCTACCTATTTTCTTAAGGTGAATATTTTGAAAGATTTCAAATTGCAAAAATAATTCAAACTTAAATATTTTTATTTGATTTTGTGAGATTACATGACCTTACATCTTTTTATGCATTTTTTTCGCCAGAGGCCTTCAATTCTTATGGATACATTTTTGTAGCTTTACTATCAGCTCACTCCTTATATTTTCGTCTTCTGTCATGAAAAGTGTTTTCTAAAACTGTTAAGCCAACTTTTACTGCCAATAAAATCTAGGATAGTTCTTTAAAAAGTTTTTAAGACTGCTTAATAAAATTGGTGTCCAGTAAGATCTGCATTTTAAGTCGTCATCATTCCAAATACTAAGAGTCTTATTTATTTAAGAATTTGTGCTCTAGAACAAGCTGCCATATTTGCAGATGTCGGACAACTTGCAGTAATAGAGGATCTAATTTTCTGTTAATAAATATACAATTTCTTTTTCCATTTCTTCCCAAGATGAAAGAGTCGGAAATTGCTAGTTTACCTGGTAGTTGCATCTACGTACTTTTTTCTTAGTTAGTATATTGGGAGTAATAAACATGTTTTCTCTTCTAAACGCTTGTAGCCACAGTAATAATACATGTTTTACATTTCGTTCTGAAAAAATAAAAAAAATACTCCATGTAATTTTATACCACAATAGAGGTTTATATTTTACCATATAAAAAATATGAACTGTAACTGCTTATGGAAAATAAATTACTAATAATTTGAAATTACAGGATATGTCGCAGAATAATCAAAAGTACGTCAGTATGGCAGAAGCAATCACCAATTTCCATAAAAGGACACCTGCTCGGTATCATAGCAAACCCAAAAGTTCACAACCATCTTTAACAAAATTCAAAGGCCCGATTCCATCCACAATTCCCCAATCACCAGCATTTGCTACTAAGAAGCGACATCGAGTTGTTACTGTAATTTCCCAAGAAGAAAAGGAACTTCTAGAATTTGAAGAAGCTCAAAAGTATGTTATTATTTTATACATTTATAATAGGGTGGTATACATTCAAAGGGTTTTTTCTTCTACAGAAGTGTTGATTTATTTCCAATAGGTCTCACTACTACATAAAATTTCTACAAATAGATTGTAAATTAATACAATATTTTACTGAGTTAAGTGAGAAATGAATTCAATGTAAACAGAAACATTTATAATGATAATTCTTAAAAATTCTTATTAAAAACTGTTTTCATAAATTGTACAATAAAAAACATTTTCTGGTTTTATCATCTTATATAAATTGATATGTAAAAAATGTTAATATTTTTAAATATTTTTAGGCAACAAATCAAAGCAAACCCTGTGAATTTGAAAATACTTCAAGGACCTGCCAAACCGAAAGTTCCTGTCATAAAAAAACCTTCCACAGTGTTTGAACCTTTTAAAATTACAGAAGTACAAAAACCCGTAAGTCTTAATTTAATAAAATTGGTTTTGTGTAATTAAATAAATCTTTCAGAAACCAAGCTCCCCTAAACGAGATGTGTATGAGTTTCACGCAAAACCTGTTCCAAAGTCCGTCTATGAACCAAACAAACTGAAAAAGAAAACTTTGCAATGCACCCAAGCACTTACACCAACTTTTATCAAAAAGTATTCTGAAAAAATGAAGCAGGTATTATTATTATGATTAATACAAAATTAATTTAAAGCGTAAATTAATAACACATAATAAAAATTTAATTTTCATTTACCAGGCCCAGGCGAACCTTAAAAAAGAGAAAGAATTGGAAAAGAAGCCTGAAAATAAGAACAATAAAATGACCAGAACCTGTCCAATACCGTTTAGCTTTGAACAGCGTGATCAAAAAATAATCAAGAAAAAGGAGGAATTAGTAAAAAAGGTAATAATTATAGATTTATATACAAACGCAAATTTCAACATAATATAAATTATTATCTTCATCTTCCATATTATGGTGTATAAAACAAATAAAAATAATCTAGATGTGTATAACTTAATTTTAGGTAATCGAGGAAGAGAAAAAGAAGCGTGAATTTCATGCAAGGCCTCTGCCCAAAAAAATTTTTACTTCACCACAACCAAAGACTAATAGAAGTAGTAGCCTGATGAGAGGTTCACTAGAAAGTATTCGATCAACAGTAAGTAATCTTATCAGAAAAAAATTCTATAAAATAAATTCACACATTCCTTTATAGAAAAGTGAAGAAGATAATTCAACAGTGGGCAATGTAGTTTTCAAAGCTCGACCTGCAAAGGTGTTGTCGATGGAGCCTTTTGTCCCGAAGAAGGAGGAACGAGCACTTATCGAAGTCACAGAATTTCAACTAAACACAAATCGCAGAGCAAAGGAGAGGGAGGATTTCGAGAAGAAATTACGTGAAAAACAACAATACTTGGAAGAAGCTCGAAGAGAGGTAAATATGTTTCAAAATCTAAATATGTTGTTTAAAAACGGTATGAGAGGGTGTGCGAGGAGAAAATGAAAAAGGAGGTGGAGAAGAAAGCGGAGGAATTAAGAACCTGTAAAAATGAAGCGCAAATGTGGAGGATATTGAAGAGCGACAAAGGAAATAGGCAGGGGGAGATAGATCTGCAAAGCTGGACAGCAAGATGCAAAGAGGAGACCGGCAAACCTAAAGGAATCGGAAGAAGAGGAGATATAGGAGAGGTGGCAGATTTCACGGAGGAGGAGGTGGAGAGAGGTTTCGAGGAGCTGAAGAGAGGGAAAGCCCCGGGACTCGACGGGTTAAGGGCTGAATTTTGGAAGAGCATAGGAATAGAAGGAAGAAAATGCTTTAGAAATATCCTCAACCGAATATGGAGGGGCGAGGAGGAGATGCCAGAGTCGTGGAAAGTGGGGGCAGTGTGCCCGATACATAAAGGGGGTGAAAGGGGAATAGTGGGTAACTACAGAGGGATTACAGTAATGAACACCGGATACAAGCTGGCAATGACGATAGTAAAGAACAGGCTGGAGGAGGAGGTGGAGGGGAAGGCAATGGTGCCAGAGGTGCAGGGGGGGGGGGGTTTTAGAAAGGGAAGAGGGACAAGAGAACAGATCTTTACCCTGGCCAGAATCATAGAACACGTGATGGGAGAGAGAGGGAGTGTGTATGCGATTTTCTTAGATCTGAGAGCAGCGTATGATTCTGTGCCAAGGGAAAGACTGATAGAATGTATGAGAAGGGGAGGAGTGAGTGAGGGAATGGTGGAATTTGTAAGGAGGGTGTATGAGGAAACGTGGGGAGTGGCGAAAGTGGGAGGCGCTAGGTCAGAGAAGTTTAGAGTATGGAAGGGTGTGAGGCAGGGCTGCCCGCTGAGCCCAATTCTTTTTAATATATACACTGGAGAGTTAGATGAGGTGTTGAGAAAAGGGCAGGCGGGCGGGGTAGTGGTTGGGCGAAGTAAGGTGTGGATGCTGGCGTATGCAGATGACATGGTGTTATTGGCGAGGGACTGGAAGGGAGTAAAAGAGATGTTAGCGAGAGTGGAGAAATACATGGATAAAAGAGAGCTAAGAGTGAATGTCGAAAAAACGAAGTGGATGAGATTTAGAAATAAAGGAAGAGAGGGAAGAGTGGAAGAGCTAGAGTGGAAGGGTGAGGTGATAGAGAGAGTGAGAATGTTTAAGTACCTGGGATTTATGTTTAAGAGCTCGGGGGGGTATGAAGAACACATTAGGTGGATCCAGGGAAAAGCCAGAAAAGCGTGGGGGGCGGTAAGAGAGAGATGGGGAAAGTGGATGGATGGCAGTGTGAGAGTTACGTGTGATCTTTGGGATGCATGTGTGAGACCGATCTTGATGTATGGGGCGGAAGTGTGGGGTGTTAGGAGGTATGAGAGGGTTGAGAGAGAGCAGCGGTATTTCTTGAAGCAGATGTTAGGGGTTGAGAAATCAACACCCGGGTACATACTGCTTCAGGAAACACATAGGGAGAGTATGTGGTGCGAGACTATAAAGAGAGTGGCTGGTTTTGAAATGAAATTATGGGGTTTAGAAGAGGGAAGATTGGTGAAGGGGGTATGGAAGGAAGGCACGGGTGACTGGAGAGCGGAGAGGAGAAGGATGTATGAGAGGGTGGGAATGTCAGAGGGGATCGTGAAGGAGTGGATGGAACAAGGGGTGAATGTAGCGGGATGGGTGCATGAAAAGGCGAAAGAGGTGGAAGGCCAAGAAAGACAAGGGTGTATAGTGAAGAGTGAATACAACGAGAGTTACAAGGAGTGGCAGGTGCATGGAAGGAGGCCAAGGTACCTGGAGAATAATCGCTTGGGAAGGGAGGAAAGGGTGACCTTGGCAAGAGCGAGATGCGGGGCGGAAGAGAGAGGGAGAAAGAAATGGATGGGGGAGAGTTACGGGCGATGTGTGTTATGCGAGGAAGGGAAGGATACGTGGTTACATCTGGCGGATGAATGTAAGGGAGTGGATGCAGAATGGGTGGAAGGTTGTAGAAGGGCTGCAGAATGGTTGAGAGAAGATGGGGCCAGGGTAAGGATTCTGAGACGGTTGGGGTGGGAAAGAAAGAGACGAAGAGAGGAGGTATGAGAAAAAGAAGAGGATAAAAATAAAGAGAGGAAGAAATATTAATATGTTATTATGTTGTATATAAGTTGTTATGCCAATAAAGGTTTTTTTTTTTTTTTTTTTTTTTTTTTAAAACTAATGGCCGATTTATTGTATGTTGGAAAGGTCAATAGTATATAAGATGTAAAGCCATTCCTAATTTCAATTTATTATCGTGAATGACAGAATATAATTATCACTTTTCTTTTTTGTGTTTTAGAGAGAAGAAGAAAATAGGCAGAGGGAGGAGGAAGAAAGAGCCCTATTTCGCAAACAAACAGAGTATGTGGCCAAGCCAATCCGGCATTACAAAGAAGTCCCACGAATTGCACCAAAACCACTAACAGAGACTTGCACTCCGAAACTAGCCACATCTCGTCTACGAAACAAAGAAAACGTAAAAGCCACAAATATTGATTTTTAAAATTTTTAATTTTCTCCTACTAGCAATGTCGACGGATATGATGGATATATATTTCTCCCATTCGCTTAAAAATACTTTAAGTTCAATAGTGGTTATGCTTTTATTTGAGTATGTTTTAAAATGTATATATATTATTGAAGTTAGGTTATTATGTTTCTGTTGTTCCGTCTAAATTTACATGACACTCTTAAATTTGAGTAAACGAACTCTTTTTTAATAAAATCATTTTAATTTTGAAATAAAGATATATATTTTTATATTTATTTATGTTAATAATAAGGTCTTAATTAATACATTTTAAAAAACGCATTGCTTATTATGTTTTTCAAATCCTGTTGAGAACAAGTGATAGTGTTCAAGTATATAAAAGTCGTTTTTTCAGTTTAAAATAATAGGTCGGCAGTTAAAATTGCACTGCTCCAAAAATTAAATATTGGATTGGGTACAATCCAAAAACCTTACTTCTAATTGGTTGCTGTGATTAGCAAAAATTTAGCTTATATTGATTGGCTTTAAATAATATACATTTTACTCCAAAATAATAGAGGAACAAACTTTTTGAAAAATTCTAATAAGAAAATAAAAGCAACTTGCAAAAGTTCCAATAGCCGCCTAATAATTACAAATTTTCTGTTAAGACTTGAACAACATTAAGTGAAGTTAAAACCACACCAATTAATTAAGTACTAGTTATTAAGAGAGGTTGCAAAGGGGCATCCAGAAGTAGATACTAAAGTTTTCTTTTTATACTTGGTAATATTAGCACAAAAATATTAAATTTAATGAAATATCAACAAAGGAATTAAAGAACACAAAAAGCTATAATAAGAAGGGGAAAAAAACTCAATACTTTAACCACTTAGGTGAAGGACATTGGTTCAATGATAATTTCCAAAATAGCAGCAGAAACATTGAGAATTAAAGAAGCAAAACTTCTACATCTAGTGGAATCCTACTTAGATATGTATATTTTCTATGAATCCGACCATCTGATTATGATTATGTAAGAAGCAAAGTAAGTGCTAGTATTTATATAAGTGCCAAGTACAAAAGAAGGTTATGTTCATGAGTTCTGGGTTTCCCAGATTTCAATCGCGACAACGAAAAAGTAGTTATATTTTAACTACCAATTTATTAACATGGAAATCATTTTCTATCACAACTTCAATTTTTATGTATATAATATGTTTATATACACAAAAAAGTTTTTGTACTTGAGATGCCGAAACAAAGGTTGCCAGGGTTCGGTTCAAGTACGGAACAACAATATTATTATTCCTCATGATCACATGTACCCGGCTAATAAGCTGAATTCATTAGTTAATGCAAGAAGAAAGGTAAGTATTTTTTTGTTACTTTTATTTTAAAATTAATATACTGTAGTTATCGTCACATTGGCCAACATTTCAAAGGAGAGCCATTTATAGTAAATGCACATGTTTGGTTTTCCTCAAGTAATTTAAATATAACACACATACTATTAATAATGTAGATTTTGCCATGAACAGGACATTTAAATATGTGGGGTCACAACACAAATGTTTATTATTTATTTAATTTTTAGAAAATCTGTAATTATTAAGTCTATTTAATATGTATTTTGATTGCGTTATGACACATGTCTTTACAGGCGTTTCCTATATATTATGCTTTAATGGAGAGGAGGAAAAGAGCTGATCACATTAGAATTTTGTTGTCGTGAAGTAATATACAAATCCGTACGGTGATGTGTGATTTTGAAATTGCTCTGCTAGAATCGGCACAGGAAATTTTTCCTGATTATGCTGATTTCATTATGCACAGGCAATATTATTCAAAAGTAAGTTGTTATATATTTACTTATGTAATTATAAACCAAAATTATATTTTGTAGGTCAGGAATTTGTTTGCAATTGCTTCCTTGGATGAAGCTGTGGAAAGTATTAATCCAGAAACAGGTCCTCGGTTTATTAACTACTGGAAGAGACAATGCGAACATTTCTCTTGTTGGGGCTCCTTACCGTATTAATAATGTGGTAGAGTTTTTATAAGAGACTAAGTTCAGTTCTTTCTAGACATCCAAACTTTTGGGCAGTTGCAAAATACATAAAATTACAAGATAACTCCGCTTCAATCAAATTCTCTCGAATTTGAAACAATATTGAATTATCACATCGACTGAAACAGCAATACGTATTACTAGATGCACGGATTGGAAAGAGACACAGTTTTAATTTGTTTTAACAATAAATGAAAAATGAAATATCTTATTAATTACAGAACAAGAACGATGTTTCATCAACTGAGATGTTGTTACATTTCTGGAAAGAATGGGTGACTTTGTTCAAAATATTTTAAATTTATTACCAGCTGGAGATATGTATAAGAACCGTAAAAATTAAAAAAAAACAGTTTTAATCAACCAGTAGTGTATTATTATTATCCTTTAATATTTGTTTATAAAACATACTATTTTTATTAACATCAAATAATTACTTCATAATTTCTCATACACTGTTCAGAGGTTCCTCCAGGTTTTTTGGCTTAGCCTTTTCAACATATTTTTAGTCAGTTAATGCAAGAAGAAAAGTAAGTATATTTTTGTTACTTTTATTTTACAATTGATATACTGTAGTTATCGTCACATTGGTCAAAATTTCAAAGGAGAGTCATTTATAAGAAAATTTGTAGTATAAATGCACATATTTTGTATTCCTTAAGTATTTCAAATATAACGGAAATAATATTAATGATTTAGATATTGCCATTTTACATTAGATATGTTCCGCAATTAGGGAGCGCAACACAATTGTTTATTATTCTTGTAATTTTTAGAAAATCTGTAAATATTAAGTCAGTAAGAATCTGACACTATCTGGAAGACCAGATGTAAGATTTCTCAGCTAAATCTTGTATATAATTTTGGTACAGATAGTCGATGACATACTTGCATGCTTCAGAGGAGCATATAGAGAATTACATCAATTTTTTGATGAAATAAACAGCATACATTGTAATGTTAAATTTACCATCGAAAAAGAAAACCACCAAAATATTAAATTCTTAGACCTCTCCAAACTGGAACCAAAAATAACACATTCGAATTTGAAATCTACAAAAAACCTACATTCATACCTAATAAGTCAAACACAAACTATCCATGTTTTAAACCATGACTAATAGAGCTAAAGCTATTCCTGTTTTGGATAAACCATACAACAAAGAAATTAAAATCATACAATCTCTTACTATTAATAACTGCTATCCTTAAATCCCTCATTAAAATACGTAATATTATTTTGAACAAATATTTTAATTGATAGTATGTCGAAATACAGTATGCATAGATTAAATGCAAAAAATGTCAAGTTGAAATATGTCAGACAGTCTAGACTCAATTTTAAAACAAGCTTATTAGAACATATTAGCGCATATAAAAATATTAATAATAAATCAACATTCTCTAATCAATAGTATTTAAAAAAATATATCCTTTCTTCACCATTTTTATTTTACACTATATGTACATTTCGAACACGATGTGTTCATTTTCAATAGTCAGTTGACATAAAAAATAAATACAAAAATCAAAAAAGTTGGGTGACTTAATTATTATTAACTAAATCAAAATAATTGAAAAAATCGGGGTGGGTTTAAAAGTTATGTTATGGGAAAATTTAAAATTGGAATAATTTCAAGTAACCCATTATCTAAAGGACTAAGATCAAAATTCAATAAATAATTTTCATCTCAATTGCTTCCAGCATATTTAATCTTAAGTGTTTTCTCTGAAAATTTGTGTCCTGTGGAGAGTGATATGTGATTGCTGATTTTTCAATATTTTGATTTTTTACGTGATATGTGTGTTGTTTAAAACGTGTTAATAAATTTCGTTGGGTTTGCCCAATGAAAATTTTAACACAATGAGAACATTTAATTGATTAAATTCCAGATTTTTCTAAATCGTTAATTAAGTATTGCCTAAAATAAATTTTAACTGAGTGGTTGTGTAATATGAGGGGGTGAGATTAAATTGTTTATATAATTTGTTGAATTTTTAATGTGAATGTTGTGTATATTCTATTTTAAAATATTTATTTTATTTATTTAATAGATTAATGTAAAATAAAAACGGTGAAGAAAGGATATATTTTTTAAATACTATTAATTAATACTCTTCACGTACTCGAATATTTAATCAGAAAAATTCTCTAATCACATTAGAGAAAATAATGATGTACTCGAGGTAAAACACTTTACCGAAAAAGGGCTTAAAATGAATTTACTCATTTTAAGGCCTTTCGGATTACCTCGAGTACATCATTATTATGTCTTACGAGGTTTTCAGAGTAAAGTGTAATCCGGACAACCCGCGCATTAATGACCATACTGACCTAATATTCTCCTCTTTGTTAAATACGTTGTAAAATTGTATACATTTTGTGTAACCAAGTATAAAGAAGTGATACCAGCAACTTATTCATTTTATTTGGATTAATATTTAATGATTTGATTCTGTATGTAAATATAAATTATGCCAAGTAATTATATTTAATAATTATACGATTATATCAATTTTTAATGTTTACTCTCCAATGTTGGTAAATACAATGACAATGAACGAATAAGTTTAATAATAAAATGTATTACAGTCCTTAGGTCATTGTAGAAAATTAAATATAATTTTAAAATGCGAAAACATTTTGTAAATCTACATCAATGAGTCTTATTAAGACTACAAAAATAAATCACTTATTGAAACAATTACTTCCCTGGCTAATACTTTTGTTGATTCAATAAGTGATTTGTTTTTGTCTTAATAAAACTCATTGTTGTAGATTTATGAAATTTTTTTGTATTTTTAAATTATAAGAATAATTATTTTGTTATTATACTTAAATTATGGTCACTCGTTTTACACTATTCTATAAACAAAGGATTTAAACTATTGTTCTTATGAAAGACAACTATTCATAATTAATAAGTATCACAATTAATATTTTTAATTATTTTAAACAATCAAAAATCTAAAAATACTAAAGTATTACGGCAAAAAGAAAAAAAAAATATTTGGTTTGATGATTTTAATTATATATAAAAATATTTGATTTTAAATTATTTGTTTGACTTGTCGTTTTCTTCAGGAAGGTGTTTTATTGTGATTGGTAGCCTATCTCCCCATTTTGTAGATCTTGCACAGTGATAGGTCTGCCTGAAATAAAATTAACTGTAATTAATTATCAATAAAGCAAAACATTTATTTTATTTATTATAAATATATTAATGTGATAATAACATAAAACTTCTAAGTATGAAACGTGATATATTGTATATAAAATGGCCTTAATAAATATGAGATATTTATTAAGGCTAGATATCACACGATTATACCACTGCCTGTAGTCCAGAAGAATGTTATTTATTTGTGTTGTGCAAAAAGTTCAGGTCTTTTTTTTTTAATGGATATTGGCCATAGAGCCAATCAACCAGTCACCTTTGTTAGTAAAAGAATAAGAGGAGTTTACAAGGTTACTCGCTTCACGTCAAGGGATTTATCATGACGACTTATGTGTTCACACACAGACTACTCCACAGATTCATAGGGTATCCCCCAAACACAAGGATAATATATGTATCAGCATATAGGGTGACATATCTAATTGTTTATAATTCAAACTTTATACAGTTCAAAAACTTATATATAGCTCTATTGATAGTAGAGTTTTCAGTGCATAAGAGGCTAGCAACATTGTAGGGACCAACTTATTGACCATTTAGTTTTTCCAGGAACCCAATTCTTTCCCCATTATATTAATAATAATCTTTATTTAGCAATTTTTTAATAATACTTTTTATCACTATACATTTGTACTTATTTGATTTAACATCTAACCTATATATAATTATATATAAAAACATATATACTCCAACACACAACCCTTCCACTTGGCACAAATAATGTATTGCATCACACCCATACACTAACTATTCTTGAAGATTCTTCAAGTAATAGAATAATTTGGTTTTGAACTTAGTTATTTCTTCTAGTTTCTTTATTTCTGTTAGTAAATCATTATATTCTTTTGCGGCTTTAAAGAAGAGCGTATTTTGTCCCGCTTTAGTATTTTTGTGATCAAGGAAGATGTTTTTTCTGCCTCTTGTATTATAATTATGGATATTTATATTAGTGATGAAGCTATTGTCAAAACATGTAGGCAGTTTTCCTAAGTATACTTTGTGAATAAATAAAATTGCACCCCGGAAGAACCACGTGGTCGATAGCCAAACACTACTGCTACTGCTGCTAAAATTGCTTTAAATCTAATATTGAGGACATTTGACAAAATATGATCCAATTTGTCCGCAAGGGCAGTTCGGAGATTCAGTCATATTTAATCAGTGTAATCGGTCTTATATCTTGAATATTTGGAAGTTTAGGTCAGTAGTATCTTCTAATCAGTTTGGCAAAATAACAACCTAGAAACCTATCGCTTATAATGCTTTTTAAAATGTTTAATGTCTAAATTGTATTGAAGTTGGTGCGAAAGCATCTATTTGGAAGAACCTGAAGTCTATAAATGATTTATTTACATAGTACGCACATTATATGAAGTGCATTTGTAGGTCTATAGTATACTGGATGACGAGTACCTTTAGCCATTAGCTTTAGGATATAATTAGCGATGCTTTGAACTGATGAGACTCGGATGCACAAACATAAATACGCAAAAAATACGGCAAAATGACCACGTGGTCAGTAGGCCAGACAGTAACACTAATATTAAAAAAGAAGTAAATAAGAGTAACATTCCATAATTCTGAAACTCTTACGCATATTTTTTAAGGTTTTTTTTTATTTCTCCTCGACTTTAAACTTTTGACAAATAGTAATAAAAAATAAACATTTTAGTAATTTTGATAATAAGTACGCCCTATAATTTACAAGAATTGTTTAAGTTTGAATTATAAAACTTTTCTATTTGAGTTTTTTTTTTCAAAATAATTGAAAACTTTACAAATTGATACTTGGTTATAAATACATTATCACAAATACTTACTTTCCATTTTTAGATGCTGTGAATATTACTTCATCTAAATTTCCACTCGACGTACATATTCTGCATATTGTGTGCTTTGATCTGATTAATGTTTCTCTTACGACCCTGGGCCACTGTTCATCTTCACTTCGGTTACCTTAAAATTTATTTTTGTTGGTAGAAACTGTATTGTAATCAATAAAATACATATAGTAGTGGTTTCAAGAAGAGACTTGTTTTTATATTCTTAGTGAGATTCATTATTGCAGATTTAAGATTTAAATTATTATTGTATTATTTTAATTTTAATTATTTTATGGAAAGTAACTTTACTTTCTAATTCTATAGGATTAAAAGATTTTAAACTATTAACTTTTTGCTCGTCTATCTCTAGGTGAAACATAATTTAGGGATATAATAAAATAACAATTAGAATTACTTGGCTTTACATATTTACTCATATAACAGATATATAAGACAGAGTTCACGTAAATTTGGTAAATGATTTAAATAACTTCTTTGAAAATGAAAAAAGTTAGGAAAGTTCAAGTAAAACCAAGTGATTATTAATTTATCTAATTATTAAAATTTGTAGGGCTTATATTTACTATGTAAATGGATTTAAAAATTATAACATTTCTCACTCCTGGTTATCAGCAGATTACATAATGATATAAATCTCAAATCCCTTAATTTTTAAATATAAATTATGTACGTTCCCTACATTTTATATCGAAGGCTAAGTTTACATCATTGTCAATAAGAATGAATGAACATTAGTATTTAAAATGAAATAAATTGTCCCCGCTTTTATAGCATACAAATAAATTCTCTTTAAAAATCATTGTCTTAATTAAGGCAAAAAAATAAAGTCATAATTGACTAATCAACTCCAAAAGTAATTATAATCAATTAATATGCAGTTATTTGAATAAAAATTTTGTGGAAGGAATAAGTGCAAGATAACAAATAAACCTATCTGATTAATATATGTAAACAATTTAAATAACGTATGGTTTGTTACACCATTATTTTATTTAATGAATTATTTCTATGTAGCGTGTGCAAAAAATAGGGTTGAAGCTTCACATGGCATTGTTCCTCAAACAAAAATAAGACAAAAATTCATTTGGAAAGAATTTCCTAGACGCATGGTTACTTCTCAGTCTAACAATTTAAGAAATTTAAACTTGACAACCTTGTATTTTTTAACCACAAACATCAAGCAACTTCTTTTATTAGACTATTCTGTTTGAAACAAGCAATAAAATAAATTACAGCAAGATAATAACTAATACTAGACTAAATGTTCGCAGTGACCATCATTTTTACCAATAAATGCAGCACTCCTTAGTGGAATGGAATTTTGAACATTGTCATCATTTGTGGCGTAATTTTGTGAATTGCCTTTCAAATTTTTTGTTCTAATTCTGCAATAGTTTCTGCTGATGTATGATACCAGTTTTAAAGCCTTTTTATAGGTTTTTTTGTAATTAGATTTCTTTCTATTTTGGTTGGAGGAACAACATGTGAAGCTAGTTAAGGCGGATTCCCAAGGCCACACACGTGCAGTTCCCTATCTGTGTGGAATTCCGGAGTCATCAACTCTTAGGTTATAAATACATCCCACAATTGTAACAAAGTCAGTAATAAATCTGTTAGTCGCATGAATTATTTCTCATTCAACGCTCCTGAAATAAAAGTTACCTTTTTTTAAAAAGTCAATCGATAGTCGATCAACCAAAACTGGCGCAGTCGGTAGGATCCGTCGAACGGTGAAAAAGACAAAAATCGCTTTGACCCGGTCCGATAATCGGTTAATTCGACAAACGATCCACAACAAAACATCGGAGACGCAGAAAACTTCAAACGGACACACATCGCCGGAAGCACCTGCAGACCCGAAGGAAGACATCGACTATCGAGGGGAGCATCCAGAGGAAAGTCCCAAATCGACGATTCTCCGGAACCCATAGATTAGGAAGACCTGGAAACCACACATCGCTGGATTCTATAGGCAATAGAATTAAGAAAACCACGATAAAGAATGCAGAAGTACGCTCTAACCCTAATGTAAGTTTCCAATTAATTATCCGCTTTCAATCACACTCCTACACTGTTTGATTTTCTTTAATACGCGAAAAATAACAATAATTAATTAATATAAGCTAAATAATAAAAAACTCTATAACTTATGAACGAGTTCGAAAATATAACCGAACAATTGAACGATATTCACTTAGATATAGTTGAACAAGATAATTTAAATATTCCCGAAATGGCTCTAAACGTCCCACTAATGCGTTATCAAGCAGATAACATTCCAACGTTTGATGGAAACCCAAAACAACTTAATAGATTCATAAATTCTTGCGAACATTTTTTGCAAGCATTTCAAAACGTAAATAATGTAAATGACCGCATTAATATCTGTTTGCTTGATACGATTCTAAGTAAATTACGCGATCGTGCTGCTGATTTAATCGGCACTAGAACCGAATTAAATACGTGGCAATTAATTAAAGATGCATTGAATCAAACATTTTCGGATCAGAGAGGTACAGATTGCCTAATTCAGGATTTGATCTCAATTAAACCATACAAAGATGAAACACCAATTCAGTTCGGAATGAGAATTCAAGACGATAGAAGTTTGTTGTTTGCTAAATTAAATACCACTATTCAAGACCCCAATGAAAAATTAATTAAGATTCGTCATTACGACGATTTTGCGCTTAAAACATTTATAAACGGATTGCCATACCATATGCAACTAGTAGTAAGACTTAGAAATCCGAACTCGATCGAACAAGCATTAGCATACGTAACGGAAGAAGAAAATTTCAAATACATTAATAACGGACAGAATCCGAATTTCCGACAACCCACATATAGACCACAACCTTCTGTAAACCCAAATTTTACACGACATCCACCCAAACCGAACAATTTTGCACAAAAACCAAACTTTTACCCCCCAAGATATTCACAACCGAATTTCTCTCAACAACATTTTGCTCAACAAGCCAATTTTTCTCAACGACCAAATTTTGCTAGACCACCTATGTTTAATTTTCAACAGAGACCGTTTTCAAATGCAACGTTTATTCCGCGTCCCGCAATAAATGCCCAACCTCAGTTAAATCAATTTAACAAACCGAATTTTAATCAATTCCCGAATAACTCAAATAATAAATTTGGCAACCAAAAAACATTTCCATTTAATCCAAAATTAAGTTCAATAACCAGGAATAATTCTCAACGTAAATTTGCCCCTGAGCCAATGGACACAACATCAGGATACGCCACACTTAGACCGAAACCTACATTTATCGCGGAAGAATTATTTACCCACCAAATAAATGACCTTGATCCTAATTCGTATCAATACGAGACCAATTATGAAACACCAAACGACCAATTTTTCGAACCGACCAATAATTATTATCCTAATGATCCTGAGTATGAATTTTACAACAACGAACATATTAATCATGATCAATACTTTGACGTAAATAATCAGTCGTACAATTATATTAATAACGAAGGTTACGTAGAAAACCAAGATCAAAATTTTCACCTACCTTGCCCGGATCAGAAACAAACATAATTACTATTAATAACATTCATGCAAAACTACCATATATTAATGTCCCCGAACTAAACGCAAAATTCCTAATAGATACTGGAAGTACCAGAAGTTTAATAAACCCTCAACTTGCCCACACATTTTATGAAGATTTTATTTCGAATGAATCATTTCAAATTGAAACCGCACACGCAATGACAGAACATAATGAAGTTGCAATAATTCCAGTTTTCACCCCGTTTCAAACTAATAGCTATCATAAATTTTACTTATTCGACTTTTCTCCAAATTACGACGGACTTATCGGTGTAGACCTTTTAAATCAATTAGGAGCCAATATAAACATACAAACAAGAAAATTAACCACACCCAGTGTCGAAATCCCAATAATTTACGAAAATTCTAAACTAACCAATAAAACAAATCAATTCAATGAAAGTTTTCTAATTATTCCACCTCGCACACAACAGGTTATACAACTGCCAGTAGAGTTAGATGATGGTATTGGAATTTTAAATTACACAAATTTTGGTATAAAAACAGAAATGCCCAAAGCACTGGTAAATGTCAAAAATTACCTTGCAATCACTACGATCACAAATTCAGGAGAAAACCCAATGAAACGCCTTTCGGTACTAATTACGATAATATTTTAAAATCAAACCTAAAAAATTTACGATTAAACCATTGCAACACAGAAGAACGTGACGCGATTAGGAAATTATGTTTTGAATTTAGAGATATATTTTATTCAGATAAAATCCCATTAACATTTACGAATCAAATTCAACACAAAATCAATTTAAAAAATGAAACCCCAATTTATACTAAAAGCTACAGATACCCAGAAATACACAAATCTGAAGTTAAAAATCAAATTTCAAAAATGCTAGATCAGAAAATTATTCAAGATTCGACATCACCTTGGTCCAGTCCTATCTGGATAGTACCAAAAAAACTCGACGCATCAGGTAAGAAAAAATGGCGACTAGTTATTGACTACAGGAAATTAAACGAACGTACAATTGACGACAAGTACCCTCTCCCGAACATCACTGACATTCTTGACAAACTAGGTAAAAGCCAATATTTCACAACTTTAGACCTTGCAAACGGCTTTCACCAAATAGAAATGAACCCAGACGATATTCAAAAAACGGCTTTTTCGACAGAAAATGGACACTACGAATTTCGAAGAATGCCCTTCGGACTAAAAAATGCACCCAGTACATTTCAACGTACCATGGACAATATATTACGCGGACTACAAAATGAAATTTGCTTAGTTTACCTCGATGACATTGTTATTTTTAGCACATCTCTTCAAGAACACATTTCGCGATTAAGACAAATTTTCATAAGACTTCGACAATCAAATTTTAAAGTACAATTGGACAAATCAGAATTTTTAGGACATATTATAACCCCGGACGGTGTAAAACCAAACCCTGACAAAGTTTCCGCTATAAAAAATTTCCCAATACCTAAGACGCAAAAAGAAATAAAATCGTTTCTCGGACTTGTAGGCTATTACAGACGCTTCATAAAAAACTTCGCTAAAATTACTAAACCGATGACAAAATGTTTAAAAAAAGATTCCAATGTTTCACATACCCCAGAATTTATAGCTGCTTTCGAACACTGTAAACAAATTCTTAGTAACCCACCAATTCTGCAATATCCCGATTTTGAAAAACCTTTTATATTAACAACCGACGCTAGCAATTTCGCTATCGGGGCAGTGTTATCCCAAGGATGCATTCCCAATGACAAACCAATAGCATACGCCTCTCGAACCCTTAACAAAAGCGAATCACGATATTCGACCATAGAAAAAGAATTGTTAGCTATAGTATGGGCATGTAAATATTTTCGACCCTATATTTTCGGAAGGAAATTCCAAATTTACACCGATCATAGACCATTAACCTGGTTGTTTAATTTAAAAGAACCCAATAGTAAACTAATACGCTGGAGACTTAAACTCGAAGAATTTGATTACGAAATAATATTTAAAAAAGGAAAACAGAATACAATAGCTGATGCTCTTTCTAGAATTAGCTTAAATGCACTCGAAACTGAAAGCACAATCAATAATCCCGGTGAAATTAATCAAGAAATACTAGAATACGTACGACAATTAGCAGAAAACCCAATACAAGACGACCCCCAGACAAATCAATCAAATCCACCTGTTAAAATTTTACAAGACGTTTTAATCAAACCAGCAACGAACATAAAAGACATCCACCAACCATCTCTCCAATCCACTCCTCATTCAGTTAGTAACGATACTAGTTTAAATGAAGGAATTTCAATTTTAGACGAGATTATTAATAATAAACCCAATCAAATTTTAATAACTAAAAATCCACACAATAAATTACAAACTACTAAAGAGAATTTTGGACACCTTAAAATTCTTCATGTCAAAATACCAACATCAAATAAAAGTTTAATTCTCGAATTACTAAAAAATTACACAACAGACGGACAAACATTTTATTTATACTTCTATGATGATTTGATGTATTCATATTTTAACGAAACCTATTTAGAACATTTTTATGAAAAAGGGTTAAAATTAATTAAATGCACAAAACTAGTAAATTCAATCAAAGACGAAGAAGAGAGAGTAATGCTAATCAAATTCCAACACGAAGGAAAATCTAATCATCGTGGAATCAACGAAACACTCGAGAAACTCAAAAGAAATTATTATTGGCCATCTATGAAAAACGATATAACAAATTATATCAATAATTGCAATATATGTCAAACTTCAAAATATTCTCGCAAACCCCCATACGTCCCAATAGTTTTAACTGAAACAGCCAGTAAACCTTTCCAAAATTTACACATCGACATATTTAGATTTGATAAACAAGACTTTTTAACTATAATTGATTCCTTTTCAAAACTAGGACAAGCCATCCCTATTCAAGGTAAAACTAGAATACAAATTTGTAACGCACTAATTAACTACTTCTCGTATTACGGAATACCCGAAAAAATCACAATGGACAATGGTTCGGAATTCAAAAACGAAACTGTTAAAGAACTTTTAAATTTACACAAAATTAGATTACATTTCACGACCCCACTTCATCATGAATCGAATGCACCCGTTGAACGATTTCACTCTTCACTTATTGAACACCTAAGAATTTTAAGACAAACTCACAAAAATAGTAACATTGAAATATTAATGAAATATGCAATAATTGCATACAATAACTCCATACATTCATCAACAAATTTTACACCCTTAGAACTTACACTTGGGCACACCAATACCCGTGACCCCTCCAACCTAATCAATACCGAATTTTACTCCGACTACGTTGCAAACCATAAAGATAAAATTGAACACATATATAAAGATCTGACAGATAAATTAGAAGAATCAAAAAAGAAGGTAATTAAAAAACGCAATATTAAAGGTCCCGACCAATACCAATTTACTATAGGCCAAACCGTATTTAAAACAAGAAATAGGCGAAATAAAAAGGAAAACAAATTTACAGGTCCTTATAAAATCACTGAAATTTTAGAAAATAATAAAGTAAAAATACAAAATAAATCAAACAATAAAATTGAAACAATACATATGAAGGAATTAAAAGCCCCGTTTGTTACAGATTCTGTTCATTCTACTTCGAAACAATAACATTAAGAATTCATGACTTAAACGACAACCCAGGACTGTTACCGTTAAAGTTAGGCTCCGTCCAAAATGTCATAAATTATTGGTCATTCATACAAGCCTTTGATATAACCAACATAATTATAGAATTCCAATCGCTCCAAAAACAATTTCATCGACTCAAAACTACAATAGAAAATTCACCAGATCATAAAAGAGAACTCTATAACTCATATAATGTAATCACTAATATAGAAACGTTAATAATTCAAGAAATAAACCAAATTAATCCTAATAATAAAAGAACAAAACGAGGTTTAATTGATGGTCTAGGATCAATTATCAAAATCCTGACTGGGAATCTTGATCACAATGATGCTGAAAAGTATGATACTGCAATATCTACCGTAATAAAAAATGAAGGTAAAATAAAAACCATAATTAAAGATCAAATTTCAATCTTGCATTCGACAATTGAAAACTTTAATTCTACTACACAAAAATTAGCACATAACCAAAACAAACTAGAAGATCGTATTTTGCAAATGGAACAAGCTATAAAAACGAAAAACTTAGAAAATACAAATATGTATGAATTTTACCTATTTAACACAATATTATCCCAAATCATTACATCACTACAATTAATACACAATATATTTGAAAAATTAGAAATCATGATCACCTTTTCAAAATTGAATGTTATCCATAACTCAATAGTGGAACCTAAAGAACTTCTAGAAGAATTGGAATTAATAAATAAACAGATCAACAACAATAAATTGCCATTTGAACCAAAATTAGAAAATATACTGCAGTTTGAAAAACTCTCAAAAATTAAAAGTTATATTAAAGGAAATCAAATCGTATTTATAATCCAAATCCCAATCGTGGAGCCAGAAACCTACAACTATTTCCATCTTTACCCCTTGCCTACACCATCCAACAATGAATTTAAAACGATATTTCCTCAATCCAAATACCTTCTCATTAACGAGCATTCGTACTTGCATTCCAACGATCAATGTAAAGAAACCCGCTCTGAAGAATTTTTGTGTTACAAACCCAATAATTATGAGGAAATAAACACCAATTCTCCATGCGAAATCCAAATGATAAGCCTCGCCAAAAATACCAGCAAGCAATTGTCATCAAATTCTAACAAACATCAAAACTATGAAAATTCAAAATTTAGAAGATAACAAATGGATATTAGTAATTCCAAAAGAAAAAATTGCCACAAAAAAATGCGAAAAACATAAAGATAACATTTTATTAAAAGGAACGTACTTATTAGAATTAAACACATCATGTGAAATTAGTATTGGAAAAACAAAAATTAAATCATATCAAACCACAAAAACGAATTTCAAAGCAGCTGAACTCCCCAAACTGAATTTCGAATATCAACAAAAATTAAATAAACAATTCAACATCAAACCATTGAAACTAGAAGCAATTAACTTGGGTGAAATTAATTATATTCAACATGGACTAGATTTACAAAAGTATGAATTAAATAAAATGATAAGTGAGCCGGTGATTACACATAAACTTAGCGTTTGGACAATAATCCTATATATAATTGTGACCATAATAGTAACCTTTCTAATCTACCGAATTTTCATGAAATTACATCTAAACAAAAAGAAAACCCTAGGAACCCCGAAAATGGAAAACATCATCATTTAATCTCGCATTCCTGATAACCTACATGCTCGAACTTCGCCAGGGAGGAGTTAAGGCGGATTCCCAAGGCCACACACGTGCAGTTCCCTATCTGTGTGGAATTCCGGAGTCATCAACTCTTAGGTTATAAATACATCCCACAATTGTAACAAAGTCAGTAATAAATCTGTTAGTCGCATGAATTATTTCTCATTCAACGCTCCTGAAATAAAAGTTACCTTTTTTTAAAAAGTCAATCGATAGTCGATCAACCAAAACTAGCTTGCACATGAATTTTATATTATATAAGTTGTATGAGACTATCTAATTAATATTTAATTAAGACAAAAATACCTTTTTTAAGAATAACATATGAGTACAATTCCTTTTTATGCATTGGTTTTCCACAAGGTGGAGGAGTCATGTAAGATGCAACAAAATTGCATGGTGTATTATCCTGCATAAATCTTGGACACACTAAATCATGTGGACACTGAAATAATAAAAAAATCATGTTAACAACATTAAAATTAATTCATAAATCACTCACCGGAGCAAAAACATGTCCTACATTAGACGTATCCTCAATTTGAAGTATATAATCCCGTGCTTCAGTTACTACCTACAAAAAGTCTTTAAGCTGAAAATTATTTATCATGTTTTGATTCATTCTACTTTGAATCCAGCATTTGTCCCTTGTTCAACGATAATTAAATATTTCTCAGTCTTGTTCCATAGTTTTAAGATAGTTTCTAGTCTTGATTGTGATGATGGCAATTCCAGTAGTGTATAAGCACATATTACTAAATCGTAGGTTTTCTGAAAAACATAAGACATTATTTTATAGAAATTAAATTTTTTATATTTTTTTGTAATAATTAATATCTATTTATAAAAAGTTCAATTGTGACTAAATTTTTTTTTTATTAGAAAAAACCATTATATTATTATATGAATGAATAAATAGATAAATCTACGAATAAACAAATGATCAAATGAACTAATCTACAAACAAATGAATGAAGAATTGGAAAACGAATAAACTACAGGACGAAAGAGAGAATGAACAAATGAATGAGTGAATGAACTATTTAGGTAATCAATGTTTAAATGAATGAATGTATGAATGAATAAAAGAATGATTGAATTAATTTATTTATTCGAGGCTACTTTTGGTTTTTTCATTTTACATATAATTTTTTGTAACAATTTTTTTTTATAATAAATTGTTGTAAAAATTATAAAATAAGCAAAATGGCTATTCTTAATCATTTGCTCACTTTTGAATTCTGTACAATCATTTTTTTAAATTAAAATACAAAAACTTGTATTTCTCTTCATTCAACACTTGATAATGACCTGCAAAGGTCGAAACTATAGTTGTGTCAAAAATTGATAATATATTGTAAACTTTGTCTATATTATACAATAAATAATGGTATAAAAATGTCACAAGTATTTTCATTTACTCTTTAACATGATAGAAATATTTTCTTTTCTTAATTGTTTTAATAATGTAAAATGTAAGAAAGCACATTTATTGTTTATTAGTAAAATAATTAAAAATTTTATAACATAATTAAAATAAGAAATGTAAGTTTGCTTACATTTGATGCCGGTAAGAACTGTCGATAAAATACCCCTCGAATATTCATCTTTTTTGTCCCTCGTCCATCCTGTAATAATAATTGTGCCAGATCATTCATAAATGATGATGAATCCACATTGAAATATTCATAGATGCTATTTTTCCAGTACGTATTAGCAGCCCTTAAATATAATTAAATTTATGTATAAAACATGTGCAGAAATGAGAATTGAAACATTTATAAATTAAATTAAACTCAATAACTTTGTTTATACTAATAGATAGCATACTATTTTTCCAGCCCTAAATATAATTAAATTAATAAACAGAACAAGTTTAGAAATAAGAATTAAAACAAATTTACAGATGAAATTTAAAGTAACCTAAAATTATGAATTATTTATATAAAACAGTTGAAAAAGGATGCATACATTATATCGATCAGGTCATTTAATAGGGATATTCGGGGATTAGTTTTGGCTCCATAAATTCTATACCTTCCATTTACTTAATTCTCTAAGTTAATTACTTAAAATATATCTTTGCTGAAAAAATAGTTCAAATTAAATAAATGGTTTCCAACAGTTCAATTATTCCTTTTATTTTCAAATAATTTCTTATGTTTGTTTAATCTAATTTTGAAATTATGAACTGATTTTCCAACAGACATACTTTTACATTGAGAAAAAGTTCTATTGTTGGTAGCAATTCTCTTTATTGATAAATCAAACATTTATAGATTCCATTTTATTAAGTAACAAATAATGTGAATATAAAATTCCAGGTAACAATTATTGAAAGGTGAAATAGATGTTTGTTTTAGTAGATACATTTAATTTGAGTAACAAGTATGAGTATTAAGTGTGAAACCAGACTTTAATCATTATCAAACTACAATTGATATAATTTTTAAATAAATAGCTACCATATACTCACCAAGTTCCTGTACCAATTCCAGAGCCAAAATCAAACAAACTTGTAGGCTTAAATTTATCATCCCTTTTGGAGATTTCTGCAAAAACTTTCACTAGGACTGCATATTCTGGTGCTCCTCTTCCAAACAGATATACTAAGCTGTTGTATGCATCGTAAGTCATTGGTGACCAATTATATATTTTCTTTTTTAAAATATTAATTACAGTGTCTTTAACTTTTTGTTTAAACTCTGGAGTATCAGCTGTTTCTGGGGATTTTAATTTTTGTGATTCTCTATTTATTACTCTCTCGTAAATATTAACTTTTAAATCTCTCACTTCATCACTCTCCATTGGGGGGACTTTACCTTTCAAATGCAGACACATTTTCTCACTATCTTGCAAAATTGCTTTCACTGGATAATCTGAAAATAACACATACGTTTTTAAATTATATTATTAGTAAATATATTTCTCAGTTATTTATTTCCCACAATGTTTGTAAAGAAAAATCTTGTCATTCTAAATATGAATATTATCAAGAAATTGTATAACTCACTACTGTAGATCTAATTTAATCATTTTAAAATGTCTCATTTATCTGTATGACAATTATTTCAATAATAAATACAAACCTTCAGATACGTTAACCATGGCACTAACAAAACTCTCTGGTAGGGTAACTGTACCAGTTTTTATAATCCCAGGATGATTTCTTGGTTTATAAACATTATTTTCAATGTTATTTAACACATCTTCATTAGCGGTAACTTTTAACTTCATTTTATTAGAATACTGAAATAATTGTTATTAAAAAGTTGAATTCGATAAATTAACTATTGAACTTACTCTGCGAATGATAATTCTGGAATATGTTAATAATACATTGCTTAAATTCATTGTGCATTTATTTATTTATATAGGTTATATTTTCAATAGTCTCTGGCTTTTTAGGTTATGTATATAATATAATATTTTCTATGGTTTACAATTTGGTTTTGGATTTTAATGAAGTTTAGTAAACAAAGAGCTATTTATTGGGTTGCAATATTTATCAAATATTTTAAGAATATATTATTTTCCTTAGATCGTTAAATTTTGAATTGAACTAATTATTTTATTATTGTCTATGGCTGTTTTTTTTTACAGGCAAATAATAATTAAAATTAATTAATATTGTAAATAAACATTAGACAAAAATTATTATATGCAAAATTTTTAAATCTGTGGCTCTTAATCATTTTTATTTTTTATCCATACATATATGGAAAAATGTTTAAAATTATATTCAAGGAATAATGTATTTTTAGTTGAAGTATAATTCCTTAGATGGAGCCATAACGACGCCACAAGTAAAATAGAATTTCTAGTTGTTTTTCTTAAATTAACTTTTAAGTTATTAAGTTTTGAAAATATTACAAAAACTTATAAATATAATCATTAATTAGGAAAATATATAATTACTTATATTATTTATATTCAATTATAATTACTTAATATTTAGATTGCTTTGAGGAGATTTATAAATATATTTAATGTACTTAATTATATTTTGTTAATCCTATAAACATTTCACATTTCAAGTACACTTGTAGAAATTTCCAAACAATAAATTCTAGTGGTCCTCAATAGATGGCGCCAAAACGACGTCGCCAAAATAAATAGACAGACGCCAGACGTCGTCGTCAAAGTATGACACACATTAATTTCGTTTCTCAACAATGATTCTAATAAATTTCGGTGGAAAAAATTAGCCCACACACCTAAAAATGAAATTTGCGGAGCACCTTAGTGCACACATCACTCCAGAGTGGAGAAAGCAGTATATCAACTATGAGGTGAAATAGATCAATGTGATTATTGGACATCCTCGTGTTATTAATACATTTTTAGGAAATGAAAGCTCTTCTCTATGCTGCTGTTGAGCAAGCACCATCAGCAGAGCATGTTGAACCTGAAATTCTCACCAGGTACTTTGCTAAGTTTGATGAGAAGTTTTTCCATTACTGTGATAAGGAGTTAGCAAAAATAAATACATTTTATTCAGGTAAATAAAAAAGATTTATAAATTATTTAAAATTACAATTTTATCAATTTATCATATTCATTGAATTACGAATTAAATGAAACAAAAATAAACAAAATGTTATTTTCTAGCATGCAAAATATTCTAATATGGTTTATATCTTTTGAATATTTTTTTTATGAATATATTTTAACCAAAGCAATGTTCCAAGATTCATTATGATAATTAATACAATAGAATATTGATTATTTATTTAAGCATAGTTTTGTCATATACTTCTTTAAAAAATATTATATTCTTCCTTTTTATTCATTTACATATGTGTTTACTATTTTTACAGACTGTCAGTATTTTTACTTTCATGACTGGTTTAGCTTAATTGCATTGTTTCAATTACTATCTAATTATTATTTATATTTGTTTACTGTAATTTCTAGTTAAAGATTATTGCGTGTTTTGACTTTTTATTACATCCACATAATATAATAATACTAATAATAACAATAAAAGCATGATTATATAATGGCTATATATAATTGAAATTTTGTTTGTTTTGAATACTTTGATAGTTTTAAGAGCTCAGCTTACGGATAGATATAATAATTAGATAAACTAGGCCTTCAAATATTGAAAGTATAATGCCTATGTAACAGTTTTGTTAAAGGTATGTTATTATTAAAACAGTCTGTGTAATGCAAGTTTATGAATGAATAATAAAATGTAATTATTGAAACAGATAATGTTCAAGGATTATGGATTTGAAGTAAGGTTTGGTCAGATGAGTTGTATTTATTAAAGTAACTGTAATTAGTTCATACTTGTATAGATTTGGTATTTTAAACCTTTCACAAAAATTAGTATTAAGGCAATTTACCTCATATGAAAAGTGAAGTATAGCACGCAGCAGCAATATTTTTCATTTTTGACATTACCTTTTATTTTGGGTATTGTAAGCTAATGCTTATTGTTATAGTTAATATAAATTCCATACATTCCATTCGTAATTTGGCATATATTTTTTTAATTAATATTTTTACTTTTCGACTTTTTGTATTTTTAGATTTCTACAATCTGTGGTTTTTGAAATGATTTATTTTGACGATAATTGATATACATCAGTCATAAAAACTTGTTTGTACTTTGAGTGGGTATAAGAGTTATATTTTTGGACTTGGACTTTAAGTCTTCAGTAATAAGATCATTTTAGTATTTCTTTGTTGGGCGTTTTATTTTTGTGCAGTTGAAGAATACTTATTTCTTTTATTGAAAACTAATAAATTGTAATTTATCTTTGGCCCTTAGTTTTCCGTTAAAATTATTGCAATAGTTTGGAATAGGAGGGTGTCAACTTTTTAATCTTAGGGCCATGCTCATTACTTCAGTAGGTTCCGAGAGTGAAACCCAATTTAATTTTCTATAATTTCAAGACGAGTACGCATCCTGGGCGTGCGCTTACTAAATTCAGTAGTTCAACTACAAAATACTACATGGGCCAAAACGTCTGGCCTGATATATAGATAGCGTCACAAATTAAAAAAAAAACCTTATACTTCATATAAAGTACCAACCTTAACTTAGAGGTGGTCAAGATTTCATGATATTTCATTGAAAAACAATGTAGAGGAAAGCCATGACTAAATAACATTTTTTCACCTCTGCCCTACCGAAGGAAAGACAAATAAGGCTCCAGAAAACATTCAGACAAAAAGTGAAATCGTGTTGACCGCAAAATTGAATGACTAACTGATCATAAGCATCTCCAAGGAATACGTTGGTTATATCTTTCATGAATATTAACACAAGAAAATGCTTTGCGCTTATGGTGCCACGTTTTTTGACAATTAGCCAAGAAAACCGAAAGTGTTCGACTCTCAAAGCAATTTCTGACCCTGTTTAACGACAACAAGGAGGAGAAGGATATATAGTACCTGGACCAATACTATATATCGGAGTTCAATCCTCAGTCAGCGGAGTGGTTATTGTTATGATGAAAACCGTCCGAAGCGCCCGAGGATACAAAAGTCAGCAGGAAAGGCTTTGGAGAGTATTTGATTATCTTTAACATAGTAAAACAATTAATGAAGAATATTACTTAATTGATTGCACAACAAAGTCAATTTTAAACGGCCACATTTGATAAAGAAAAACAAATGTTTCGCCAAGCATTGCTACAGCTTACTCGGTTTGAGATATGACAGAAAATGTGTTATGATATGAATTGGTTCCGCATCCTTTGCATTCTCTAGACATGGCCTCCAGTGCCTATTTTTTCTTGCTCAATTGAAGTAGAGGTTCGCTGGTAAAAGATTTTACTCGAATAAGAAAGTCAATTTGGTAACAAATTTGGTAACAAATACCTATTTTGACTTGTCTGTTGTGCTAACAGACAGAGATCAATTCTCGGATTAATCTCGGATTCTAGAATCCTAGAAGAATCGCTATTTATTGCCGTATCTAAGATTATTTGTGAAATAAATCTGGGATTATACCGACTATTGGACGCGTTTTGTCCCGATCCGCGGATTAATCCTCAATCTCAGATTAATTCCCTACTATTAGTACGGCTGTAAATGCACTAAATGGATATCGAGGATTAAAACACTTTTATTAAAAAAGTTGTTTCTTTGTTAAGGGAAAGACTTTTTAGCTCATGTAGTATTGTTACGATTGCGATACTTTACGACACCTGATGGCCACAAGCGAAAACTAGTAGTACCCTCTATTGCTAACAGACGTTTTAAACACTCGTGAATCTTATTGTTTTAAGAATGTTCTGATGTATTTCACGCACTTTTAGATGTCAATAATTTTAAAAGTTTTAAAAGGCTAGCGATGTAATCTAAGGAAATAAAGTAGTATGTATGTTAATTCCTTAAAACGTGTTTGTGCGTGATTGAATATTTTCGCAATAGTATTTTGATTCTTGTTTTTGCTTGTCATTTACTTGTATAGGAAAGAAGCGAAAAGTAGACAGTGAATAACATAAAGATTATTGGAACCGCAATTCTTCATTAAAAAAGTATTTCGTTTGTTTCGTAATTAAATCATGGTTGTTTTCAAAGAATATAACTCGAAACGTTATTGATGAATCAAAATGTTTTCGAAATGACTTAAAATTTACATTTTGCGGACAGAAAAATTTGATGCTCTGAAGCGGCGATTGAAATCTTAGTAATATTTCGAAATTCAATTTTGAACAATGAGTTGAATCCAACACATGCCAGCTTTCGTAAGGTTTTTCAATATCGCAAAACGTGGATAAGAATTCACAAAACATACACAGTAAATCGAATAGAAATTATATCAATTCAATTGTTTGAAAAAATTGACATCTTGAGTGTTTTTTTCTGGTTTTTGTTGAGCCAACAAATAATTCTGAAGTGTTGATTTTTATTCGAGGAGTAATTAAAACGTAGGAAATGTATGTAGAACTTCTGGATACTACTATTTGGAAAGATATTTTTAAGGGTGTTGAAAATGCCATTAATAAAAATAACCTTCCATAAAAAAATCTCACCGATTATTACTAATGGCGACAATAACAATATTTTATTGTGAATTACTTATTTCTGAAATATCAATGGAAAATACAAGAGTAGCCATTTATTTTACAATTTAAAAAAAAAAATTTTAACACTACATCCGCCAAATAGCCTCCATAACCCTTCTCAGCATATTAACAGGCATCTCATCGCGAATTCGTTGTTTGAGGGCTGGGATTATCTTCGGTTGATCAATGTGGAACGCTTTTTTTTGAGGTATTCCCATATAAAAGAGGGCGGCAATGAATATCCCCCTTTCGAAAAATCACACGCCCCGGAAACCAAGCATTCACAACATTTATTCAGGTTCGGGCAGTGTGGCTTGTTGCCTCGTCTTGTTGGAACATGGTGTATTCATTCTCTAGAAAGCAGATGAGTTGTTTTATGAGGACGTTCCGAATTATTGCTTCGTATAGCTGCAAATTAACTATCACTGCATTTTTATCCTCATCCTCGACAAAATAAGCAGATATTGCTCACCTCGCAGTATGGTGTGTAATTGGGTGTGTGTCTTTGAACATGAAGAGGTGATTAATAAGTAAACGAGGGTTTTCTCTCGCTCAATGTCTGAAATTTTGTTTATTAACAAAAATGTTTTGATAATACCCTTTAACTGCGTAGCCTCGTTACTTATCCATCCAACGATTCATTGTAAATTAAATGGCAGACCATGCTGGTTATGATGCAACTGACGTTTGCACTATTTCGCCACGAGCTGCTAACCCCACCCCAAATCTTCCCGTTTCACTGACGGACTCTTCATAAAGAGGTGGTTGTTCTTGTTTGAACGACTAGAAATGATGACTGAAAACCATTAAACTGTTAACGGTGGAGGCTTCTACTTCTAGTTTGATAATGACAAGTTGAAATTGTCGAAACTATAGTCACTAAATAAGGTCAGTGTTATACAAACCAAGTTAAAAAGTTTTTTTATTTGTGAAAACCATTAGTTTTACTTGTATTATTTATCTTGTGCGGGAAATATTTGGATATGTCTGGAGTTCTAAAAGTAGTCATATCAGTTGATAATTTTATCAGATCCACTGGGCTGAATCACGGACAGTTTTGCGGGTATAATATAGATATTGGTAAAATACTGCCGCATGCTGGCCTAGTTGCAAAAATTTTTTCAGGGCTTTTTTGAACATCGAGTAATAATTTGTTGAATGAAAAGCATCCCGTATTACAAAATAGGGAATGGCTGTAAAAGTTAATATTCTACCATAGAATCAAGACTGATTTATGAATTTTGCTTTTGGGGTATGTCCTCCTCATGGAAATCTGTCTTCATAGCTCAGAAACGCATTATATGTTGTATGGTGGGTATTGGTTGCAGAGAATCGTGCAGACCATATTTAAAAAGGTTGAGCATACTAACGATACCACCATTGATTATATATGAACTTTGTCAGTATATTTTTAAAAAGTATTCAGATTTTATCACGACTGAACAAATTCATAATTACCACACCAGAAATAACTATAACATTTATATAAATCAATACAAGCTGAATGCTACGAAAAAATCACCTAACGTACTTGAAGCTCTACTATTTAACCATCTGTCAAGCAAAAATTTGCTTGACTTTTTAATTGAAAATATTTTTTTAATGTTGTAACAGTTTTTCAATTGAAAAACAATTTATAATTCACTTGATAATGACGATAAAACGTCGAAACTCGAGTCGTACTGTGTTGTTTAGATTTATATAATTGTGCCTACACGTTATATAATATTTTTACAATAATTATTTGTGGTTAAAACATAGTGAATTTTTCAATTCAATGTAAGTATGGATTACCACGTAGTAACGGTCGCAACCATTCTCTTTATTAAATCAGCCTGTACGGCAACTCAGACCAAACTTTATAATAAGTTGATGAAAAAATACCGTTTCGTATCCCAAGATATCTGGTTCAATTCAGAATGCCTTCGTTTTAACATCATTCCCAAATATGTCAATATTAAAACTCTGTCCACAACTTTACCAGCAAAAGCAGCTATAAAAACCGCCCAACTCACCTTCATCGGAGGAGAGATGCAATTCAACATTATCTCAAGGTATTGCATTCGGAACTTACGTATAAATTACATTCAGTAGAATTCACCATCTTTGATGATTTTGTTCGCGAAAATGTTAGCAAAGTTAATCATAAAAAATATCTTAAAATAAAGAAGAAATTAGCTATTCTTAAAAATAATATAAAGGCAGCCCCCAAAAAATTATTTCAGAGTCCAATCTAGCTCCTAAATTCACTAATTTTTCTAAAGTTACATTTAGCCCTATAGAACAGACTCTCCTCTCTCAAAATCCCAATTATAGTCCATTTATTACCAACAAATCCGACAAATCCTCAATAATTGTAGAATCAGAACTGGCACTCAAAAGAGTGTCAGAACCTCTAATCCCTAGAGCTCATATAGCAGATTATATAAAATCCTATGTCCGCAGTTTCGCCAAAGACTCCACAGTGATAAAATCACTTAAATCAAAAATATCCTCTAATTCTTTAGTCCTGACTAAAGCAGACAAATCCAATTCAATAGTTATTCTTGAAAGAGAACAGTATATTAATAAAATGAACGCTTTCATTACAACTGAAAACTTAACACCCCTAAAAAAAGATCCCACCCTAAAATTCCAAACCCAAATCAGAAATCTCAAAAATATCACAGTGCTGTTTTCGGATTTTGAAAAATTAAAAATCGTACATCAAAATCCCTTACAACTTAAAGTAAATTAAAATAAGCCAGAACATTTATACAGAGGGAAATAGAGATCAAACTGGTCATTAATTATTGGAATGTACTAGTCTTTATGAATGCTTTGTGAATTTCTAAGAACTCGAGTAAAATCATTTTAAGCCCTTTCTGATGGATTACGTATCTTAAGTACATTTTTATGTCGGTCCTCAATTAAATATTTCGCGAATGCCGAATTTGATTGATTTTAGTTACGGTAACTCATCCGACTGAACGATACCAAATTTTTATATTTTGATAAATTCTTACATAAATTTTATATTTTTAGTATTTTTGGAATTAATTAAATAATTGTACTTTTTTATGTTTTGGGCAATTTCATAGATTTATAAAAATACAGAAAACCATATAATTAATTAACTCTAGTGCAATTGATATTAAATCAACTATAGTCTGTTCGTTGGATCTTCCGTCGTACGTCACAAACTATCGCTTCAAAAAACGACGAAAGTTTTACAGTGCGTTCTTTTTCTAACGCATTTGGTTTATTTTATCAGACTGAATGTTTTTGTGTCATTTCTCGAAGCGATAGTTTGTGACGTACGACGGAAGATCCAACGAACAGACTATATACCATTAATAATATTAACTTCAGGATGGTTGTGACCGTTAATAGGTGGTAATCCATATTTAAACTTACTATGTTTTTGCCACAATTAATTTATAAATAATAAACTAATAATATTTATTTTTTTAGAAAAACTGGCCGAGGCTACACGGAAATCAGCAAATCTCAAATCAGAATTAAGCGAAGCATTAGAAGAAGACTACAAGGTAAAAGGCAATTCGAAGAAATATGGAAAGAATCTATTAAGAAAAAGAAATCTTCCGGCTAGAAAGATGCAAGAACTGAAGCTGGCTTTTAGTGAATTCTACCTCAGTTTGATATTGTTACAAAATTATCAAAATCTCAATTTTACCGGCTTTAGGAAGATCTTAAAGAAACATGACAAGGTAAATATTCATATTAAAAATAGTTGTATTTGCTGCAATATGGAAGGGGTTAAATTTTGTCACATTTCGCGCTGCTCATTTAAAGATTTTTTTATATGAAGGTGGACAAAAAAAAAATAGATCGATTAATCTTTCTCCATTTTTTTCTGCAGAACTTTCAATATACAGGGTTATTCACGCTATACGGCACGGAATATTGTGGCCAAAATACGTGACTTTCAAAAACATTCACTTTGCGGATATATGGGGGTCTATTAGGGCTACTTTTTAAAATTATTTTCATAATATACAGGGTGTCCCAAAAACCCTAAAAGTATCAAAGTTGTGTTTTTTTAAATGAAACACCCTGCATTTTATTGCATTTTTGGATCCGTCTATAAAAATAAGTATGTGTTTTAATAAGGTTTTTATTACATAAACTTTAAGGTTTTTGAATTAATTTGAATTTTGTAAAAATGTAACCTAATTTTCATGTTTCAAATACTTAAAAAATAATTAAGTTATGCATACCAAATTTACACTGAAGTGTAACAATAGATCATATTTTATTTTCCAAGTATAATAAACTTGACATCTTATGCCGGGTGTAAAAAAATTGGAATTAAACAAATGAGAACTTTAAATGGCTATAACTTCATTTATTTAAATGGAACGCTATATTTATTAATTTATCAGCAAATGCACGTTTTAATTACCTTTCGAATGGTATTTAAATCTTAAGTGTTAAGTCTTCTCGTTTTGTGCATAAAACGCCAAAATATTGTTTATTGCACCGTTTTAGTAGTTTTTAAGTAAAACATTTTATGTATCTAGTTTTCTATCGTATTTAAAAACGTCAGATAATTAATTTAGTCTGTTACTTTAGTTTAAAAAGGATATCTTTTGTTATAGTTGTGTTATTTTGCGTTTTTGTGTTAGATCGTTAGTAATCGTTATTGTTTGAACATAGTTGTTGTATGTCATAGTAAAAAATGAAAATTTACACAGATTTTCTTATACTAAGGTTTTTATAACTGACACTTCCAATTTCTTTAAACTGGTTTAATAGTCTCTCAAAAATGGCTGGCTTAGGGTGATTTCTTTCGGGAAACCTTAAGTATAAACTCGACAAGCCAATAAACAATTTTGATGACATTCTCCAAGCATGAAAATAATGCCAATAACCCCTTCTTTTGAGTAAATCTTCATTTATTACCAAAAAATACAACAGCGATGTTCAAACTAAGTGATCACTAAGTGATTACTAACGATCTAACACAAAAATGCAAAATAAGACAACTATAACAAAAGACAGGCTTTTTAAACTAAAATGACAGACTAAATTAATTATCTGACGTTTTTAAATACCATAGATAACTAGATACATAAAATTTTTTACTTAAAAAGTACTAAAACGGTGCAATAAACAATATTTTGGCGTTTTCTGCAAAAACGAGAAGACTTAACACTTAAGATTTAAATACCATTCGAAAGGTAATTAAAACGTGCATTTGCTGATAAATTAATAAATATAGCGTTCCATTTAAATAAATGAAATTATAGCCATTTAAAGTTCTCATTTGTTTAATTTCAATTCTTTTACTCCCGGCATAAGATGTCAAGTTTATTATAATTGGAAAATAAAATATGATCTATTGTTACATTTCAGTGTAAATTTGGTATGTATAACTTAATTATTTTTTAAGTATTTGAAACATGAAAATTAGGTTACATTTTTACAAAATTCAAATTATTTCAAAAACCTTAAGGTTTAAGTAATAAAAACCTTATTAAAACACACACTTATTTTTATCGAAGGATCCAAAAATGCAATAAAATACAGGGTGTTTCATTAAAAAAACACAACTTTGATACATTTAGGGTTTTTGGGACACCCTGTATATTATAAAAGTAATTTTAAAAAGTAGCCCTAATAAACCCCCATATATCCCCAAAGTGAAACTTTTTGAAAGTCACGTATTTTGGCCACAATATTCCGTGCCGTATAGCGTGAATAACCCTGTATACTGTCTACATAAAGTAAGGAATAAATTCGATTAAAATTCTGGGCATTTTCTTTCAGGATTCGTGTATTATTTTTTTATCGCGCATTTTTTTGAGATAAAATTTAAATATAAAGGGTGTCCCAAAATTAAGTTGAAATTTTCAAATGAAAAATCCATTTATGGATTCTACTTAAAACTCTGAGTATTTTTATGTAGCATACCCTATGTCAATACTCAGTTGTTTCGAAGAAAAAGACCTACTAAGAAGAAGCCATGTAACGTGCAATGGTTTTCATGTGCCACAAGAGGTTTAAAAATAGCCATGAGGACGTTGAAGAGCTGGGAGGCTCAGGAAAATCTGGTGGAAGTGTGTGTGAACTGTTAAACCCGGACTGTCGTTTTAGTGCTAGATTTATTACCGATAAACTGCAATTGAGTCAGACTATAGATTTACAGATGAGTAAATTGTGTGCCAAACTTGTTCCTAAAGTTCTGACGGATAAACAGAAGATACGGCGATTGCCTGTTGATAAGAAATGCTTCAATGTTTGCAAGACGAATAAAGTGGTTACTGGTGATAAGAGCTGGATCTACGAATACTAACCTGGCGCGAAACCTCAAAGTGCAGAGTGGAACATTCTTACATCTCATCTTCGAAGCCCAAAAAAGCTCTCATGAACAATTAACGCGTGAAAATCATGAGTATTGTTTTTTTTTTCGACGCTGAAGGACTGATCCGCAAGTTCGTTTTTAACTGTGTCATAAGTCACGAGCCAAAAAGTTATCAATAATACATAGCACATATTAATGGAAATCATCTGACTCACCTCGCCAAAATGTGAAATCGCTTGGCAGGTGAAATCGAATGTGAAGACGATGTTCATCTGAGGGTACGATGTTTTTGACATCAAAGGGATCAGAATTTGTTCCTCAGTTCCTTAAAACTGGAGAGTAAACTAACAATTCCGTTTTATGGTTATAAAAAGGTTGTTCAACAAATTTCACCTCTATGAAGACGATTACCTTGATCCACACGTCTTATTCAAACTTCTACCTCTTCCCAAGTATGAAACAAACTTAATCGGAAACTGTTTTGCCGATGTTTTAAAACGCAATTTCACGAAAATGCTAGCTGGTATCAAAGAGGAAGAATTTAGAAGGTACCTCTAGCGTTTAATAAGTTGATTTATGCCAACGAAGAGTATTTTGAATGCGATGACGGTTTTATTTGAAAACAATTCCGGTTATTTTTGGGGCCCTTCGTAAATATTTCTTATCTATTGTTTTCGGCTATTTTATATGATGAGTAATTTAAAACCAATTATTAAAAAAGTCAAGTATTTATCATTAAATAGTATTTACTATATTTAGCATGATATATACCCTCACATTATAATCAACAAATATATGAAGTAGTATTTATTAATAAGATGTTATTATTTTTAGTTACTGGTGTCTGAAGCTGGTGCACGCTTTCGAGTAAATCATGTGGAAAATTCTCACTTTTATATGAACAAAGATATTGACAGAATCATTAGAGAAACTGAAGGAACAGTAACCAATGATTTAGAAGGTGGCGACAGGCAGCGTGCCATGAAGAGATTGAGGGTGCCTCCACTGGGAGAGCAACAAAGCCCGTGGATTACTTTCAAAGTAGGGCTATTTTCGGGTTCACTTATTGTACTA
Organism: Ontholestes murinus; assembly: GCA_963969525.1. Taxonomy (NCBI): domain Eukaryota; kingdom Metazoa; phylum Arthropoda; class Insecta; order Coleoptera; family Staphylinidae; genus Ontholestes; species Ontholestes murinus. The sequence goes on from OZ018388.1 coordinate 62,912,314, forward strand.
CTTGTAGCTGTTATAATCTCAGGTATGTAGTTTTAATTTCAAATAAATATATAAGTTATGCAGATTTAGGAATTATGAGAAAACTAATATATTAGTAGTAGTAGTAGTCGTGTTTGGCTATCGACCACGTGGTCCTTTCGCCATGTGTCATTTGTGTATTTGTGTGTGTGTAATTAGCTTGTTACTTTAAAGGATCGCCCCCGTCACTCTGAATATATTATTTTAATTAATAACGGGTATTTAATATCAAATTATTGAATTATTTTTCCAGTAATCATTAAAGTATTATAACACAATATATAATTTCAATTACATTATTATTACAGATGATTGTGTTAGGTCATGAATTACATTAGGTTATTGCTTATTTCTGGAGCAAACAAATAAATAAATTAGAAATTTCGTAAACAGGTGTCACTACGAATGTCTTGTTAACAAATATTCTTTCTTTCATTAAACATTATTATATATAATACATTCTAAACGATAAGTATTATATTTTACTGTTAGTATTATTTGCTGGTATAATTAGTCTACCTGATGAGAAAAAACAAGCAAACGCAAAGATTATGATATTTAGTTTGTTCAATAATTCATATTTCATATACAATATAAAACAAATTATGCAATTGATATTTAACATGCTGATTTTGTTTTAGGAATATTTCATCACAAATCTGACGATTGGAGGATCGTGACCCGTCTTTATAGGGGTTCATTTTTGATAGTAGAGTTTTTATTTCTGTGGGGCATCAACATTTACGGCTGGCGGTCTTCCGGTGTTAACCACGTCCTCATATTCGAAATGGACCCCAGAAACCACCTATCCGAACAACACATTATCGAGCTGGCCGCGATTTTCGGTGTAATATGGTCCATATCTGTATTGTGCTTCTTGTATAGTGCAGAGTTAAGCATTCCCCCCTATATGAATCCCCTCATTCTGAATTGTGTGATGATCGCCTTTCTGTTTAATCCCACGAAAACATTCAGACATGAGGCTAGATTTTGGGCTTTACGTGTACTGGTAACCGCTTGCTTGATATGTGTGCGTATAAATGTAATAATTAACAAATACCTTTTAGGGACGGGTATTACTAACACCTTTCTTCTATGTTACTTTTGCCGAATTCTGGATGGCCGATCAACTGAACAGTCTGGTCACGCTTTTTACAGATATCCAATTCTTCTTTTGTTTTTATATTACAAATAAAAGTTGGACGGAGGCAAAAAGTAAGTATTGTTTAATACTACTATTAATATTTATTTATTAGAGTATAGAAAATTATAAAATTAATATCAAATAATTTTTGCATCAACAGCTAATTGTAATTTTTGGCAAATTTTCTTTCTTAGAGAAATTTTTTCACTGATCTTGTCTAAAACATATTTTATTGATGTTTAAAAAAAATTCAAACTGTTTTATTTATTATTTTAGTTTTGAACGAATTTCACTTGTTTCTTGACTAATTCTTTTAAATAACTTTAAAAATATTTTGGGAAGTTTTCACCTGATTAACTGCTTTTTTTATAAAATTTTAAATGATATTTAATTTGTTAACTATTTTAAAGCAAATATAAACTATTTTTAATCCACATCCACAATTAATACGCGGTAAACCATAATATAGGCAGTGAATAAAATACGTTTTCACATTAATCATTTATTGTAATTAAATTGTAATTTATTTAAACACAAGAAACACTACTTAAGTTTTGACTTATTACAATAAATGCCCAAAAATGAATAACATAGAGCATATAAAATGAAATACAAGGATTTTATAATTTAATAATATATCTAAAAGCAAAAACTATTATATATATTGTTAGGGAATATAATAACTATTTTATTATACTATTTCTTTTTCTAGATATAGATTACTGCACTAATAATTTTGTACCGATAAGAGCAACAATGGCGGCCTTGCCGGCTTGGTTTCGCTTCGCCCAATGTTTGAGGAGGTACAGAGACACCAAAGAAGCATTCCCCCATCTGGCGAATGCGGCCAAGTATTCCACGACATTTTTTGTGATAATATTTTCTAATTTGTTCATGATATTTTCAGGTGAGTACCGGTACAAACTACTGTGGTAATAAATTATATAATTTTTATTTATGTAGACAGGTATTCGTCCATGGCGGAAAATCCTTTCTTTTACCTGTGGCTGACCTCATCCCTCGTCAGTTCTTGTTACGCCTATACGTGGGATATTAAACTGGATTGGGGGCTGTTCGATGCAAAGGCGGGTGATAATAAGTTTCTCAGAGAAGAAATAGTCTACCCTTCAACGGTAAGTGATAAAATTAATATTTATTTTTAAATGTATTATAACTTAAAGAATAAGAAGGCATATATCTTATTTTATAATACAAGAAAATGTTTCGGAAGTACTCGCTCTGTCTGGAAGTAGGGTATACATTTGGAGATTTTTGTTGTCCAGAAATATAGTGTACATTTGCAAAAAAAAAAAAATACAACCAAAATTTGTATGTTTTAACAAAATATAATTAAAAAAGAGTTTAAATAATTTTATTATAACATAAATTTAATGAAAATAAGACGTACCAATTGTCTACGATTTTCTTTTAAATTTACCATATTTCCGGACAGAGAGAGTAATATTTAACAATACTTTTACATAAAACATGTATATTCAGGGTGTCTTATTAAAAATAATAATTATTACTAGTAACATAATAATAACAATTGACCATGTAAATAGAATCCTTAAATGTATTGTAATAGAGTTTTTTGAACTATTTTATAAAATAGTTGTTCAAGTTTTCCCGGCGCATCCACCAATATTATCTATATTAAAGTACAATTACCTTCGATAAAAATTGAACGAAACATTTATGTCACTTATGCAATTGTAATTTATACGATCAATTCCAATAGGAACTTTATTCTCTATTTATATTATTGTTTTACCTAATAAATTTGAATTAAACAAAGTTTTTAATGCTGCCCTGCGTTTAAAGAAAGAGTATGTACTTTATACCTGATTTTATATTTTATTATTATGTCTATTTCTTAATCACCCACACTTATAACTTAAGGGGTTAGGCCACTCTAGACTTGGAAAAAAAGGTCATTTTCTAGATTTTTTTGAACAAAATCTAAAAGTCCTATTAAAAAACTATTTTTATATCTTTATTGTATACAAATTGAACTTTATTTCCATTTTTTTTTTAAAGAAAATTTTCAAAAATGACGTAACAAAATAAAGAAAATGGAGGTCCTTCCCGGAGCGTAAAGCAAAACGGGCGAAAAGATCCTGGAAATAGCAATGGACCTGGTACAAAAAAGTAAATGTTTTCTGAATCTCTAGTGGATACTCTAAAAAATACGGACCGGATTTTGAAAATTTTGATTCTAAACAAAATGGCGCACGTTTGAAAACAAAGTTCATTTTTCGGGCTTAAATCCTCGTATAAAAACGTTCATAAAAAAGGAATGAAGCACTTTAAAACAAAAGGCCCTCGTAGTTTTGTAGTATTTTTAATGTAGATTAAGGAATAAACAGATTTAGACTGATTGGTTAATTCGTATTTGAGATTTCTTTTCGCCCGATTTTAAAAACATGGTTTCGAGAAAAACGCGATTAAAGTTTTGACTCATAGTTTTTCATAGAAATAATGTATTTATCTCTAGTCTGCAATGCCTGCGCCATAAAATTGACCTTCCAGATTCATTTTCTCATCGTCCTGATCCTTTCTTGTTGATTTCTGCGCCATTCGAGCCTCTTTCGCAGCATCAGTCAGCGCGCGCTCCGATATCTCTATACGACGCTCGTCGCAAAAATCGTAGCAGTTTTGTCCGATTTTTATTCCCAGGACCTGCATAACTTTTATTATGCTAAATAAGCCGTCGTTTCAGCTAATATGGCCATGTGTGTACCATATTAGCTGCAATATCCAACACTCAACGGAATTGAAACCAACCGATAAGCGTTACCAAGCCGAAGCATGACGAAAAACCTTATTTTTTCCACGATCCATCATCCGAGACAATAAATCTTCTTTTTCTGTGCTTTTCATACATATTTTGCACAGAGTTTCAGTTGCTTCACCAATTGTTTTGGCAATTTTTACCTATCAAATACTTCCGCGCGGCTTTAAAATAAATTTTCCCATATTCTTAAGACTCTAAACTATACTTTAAGCCAAACAAATTTTTTTTTTCAAAATTCTAGAGTGGCCTAACCCCTTAATGTAATAAGATTAAATTCAGAGTCTCGGTTACATTAACTTGTAGTTGCCTAATGGTTTGTTTATTTAGAAGAAAGTGCTGAAGTAATTTATACCATTATGATTTTATTTTATTATCTATTTTTATACAGCGTCTACCAAGAAAGACGTTTATAGATGTGCTGAATGTTACTATTTTGTTGAAAATACCATCCTCCAGATTTATTGTTTGTGTAAAATAGGCAAATTTATTGAATGAAAATATTGAATTACTGATGTCTAAAATTAAAATATATAGTTATTGATTAATGTAGTCTCTACTTTATCTTTAAAATCAAGAATATTAATAAAAAACATCAATTTCATTTATATAGTTATTTCCTGTGTAATTAGCAAATATATCTTCACGTTTTTAAATTATTTTTGCGTCGATTTTTTCTGTTGATTTTATTTATATTTAGAACAGATGCAAACAATTACTTTCTGCTAACAACAAAGTATTTTACTAAAACCATTTATTTCTTTAATTATAAATAATCAAATGTTTTATGTACACGAAATACTTTAATTTTATTAAATCCACTTATATTTAAATTATAATTCATCAATTTTGTTTTGGTTTTATAATGAAGTTTATTTTTATTTATACGAGTATACCGAGTGATCAATAAAAATCGACGACGAAGGTGGCGTTGTCATATCTAAGATAAAATCACAAGCATATACGTAAAGTACAGGTTGTCTTATTTTCGTAATGTGCGTAAAATTGGTAGATACTGTCATTTTGAGGGCCGATCAATAAGTACCCGCGATAGGAATATAAGAATGAAGAGACAAGTTTTTCACATTTTTCTAAAATTATAAGATAATCTCCTTTGAGTACAATACACTTACCTTAACATTTCTTTAAAAATATGATTTGTCAAACTCTTTAAAATACGCTTCTTTCTCGATGATAATTTCCTCGTTTAAACTGATTTTTCTTCCCAACAAAGCTTTTATGTTGATGAACAGAAAGAAGTCACAAGGAGCCAAGTCGAGTGAGTATGGTGAGTGCGGTAGTAACTCATAGTATACTTCATGCAATTTGACCCCAACAATTCTGGATAAATGCGCTCGTGCGTTATCGTTGACAAAAATGATTGTTTCTTATTCAAATAGGGCCGTGTCTCCTTCAATTTAGTATCGAATGGATTCAATTATTCATTCCCAATGACTGTTACTTCTGTAAAAAGTTGCTGGGGATTATTTTAGAATTTAAAAAAAAAATGTTTTCTAGGATTTTAGAATAAACTTTAACCTTCCGGCCGTTAGGACTATTTTTGCCTAATTGGAACCAGATACACTTTGTAAATCTATTGTTTTGATTTCCGGTTTGTCACTAGCATATAATAATGGATCCATATTTAATCAACGGTGACAACTCAACGCAAATACTCTTGCGAATTTCGCTCAAAGAGATCCAAGCACTGTTTCGACAACAACCAAATAACGTCACAGGTATACATGGGTACTTATTGATCGACCCTCGTATTTTGTTTCAATTCTTTGAAGGAATTTTAATGTTACTTACCCTTAACGTTCTGTACAGTCTTTGATGACTTTGAATGTGCTGGTAGGAAGTAAGGTTCAATGCCAATAATTGGTTGAAATAGTAAGAGTAAAAAGATAATTTTTCTACTTTTAATTATAAATTTTGTGGAATTTAGCTGATATAAAATTATAATGAAAAATAAACAAAAATAATTACAAATAGAAATAACAGCGTAAAATATGAATATAACATCTCTAATAAGAAAACAATTATCTTCATCTTAAACAAAACTTTCCCACTCTGATTCGACAAAGTTATACACATTATACCTAAATTTAGCAACAATTAAAAAGGAATTATGAGAAAAGATAAACAAACAACAGATCATACATACTTAACTAAACTAAAAACTTTAAACTTGATAACCCATTATTTAATTATAACTAATGACGACAGATTAATTAGTTTAATCTATTAAAATAACATGTTACTCTCACTTTCTATACTGAAAATTAACAACATTAGAAAAATATAAATTAAATTAAGTATATTAAAATAGATACAATATAAGTTAAAGTTAAAAATACTAATTAAAAATTGGTTTAATGAGACTTATCTAAACTCCTTAGTTAATTTAGTTTATACAAATGAAATATTAAAATATCTAGTGTAGTGTTAATGATAATAATTAATATTGAGAGTAATAAATCTCTATGAGCATTACTGCACTAATGTTTTACAAAATAATGTAAAAACTCCAGCTAACAGTTAAAACAACTACTCCCCGTACTAAAGCACCGCCAGGCATTGAATGATATAACTGTTAGCTGTCGTTACATGTCTAAAATAATATTTAGCACTGTGTAACCATTTTGTGGTGTTATCGTTTCTTAACCGCGTCTCGAAAAGTGTTAGGCTATATTTTTGCTATTGCAAGCATCTATTTTTGTTCCAATTTTAAGGAATTATTTCATGATATGTATGTCAATATGATATTTTTTATTAAAAAAAATATCACATAGTAAAATACTGACGGAGTATTTTAGAATATTCAGAAGCCATATGGCTTCTGAATATTTTTATTTTAGTACTATAACAATGTTCCATTACTCAGTTGGTTTATCAGTGAAAAACACAAACTCTGTGATGAAACATTATTGTAGTACAAAAAAAAAAAATATTAAGAAAATATATACTGTACAAATACTGTATTCCCCGCAATCCCAATATCCCCACAAAATACAAACACCCCACAAACACTCTTCATCAATTCATTAGATCGCATCATCCGGACAGTTAAATTCAACTAGCTTCAATTTTTATATATTTCAATTTTTTTTACGACAGGGCAGAAAGACCTACGGTCGATAGCCCAGACAGTGACGGACTAACACTAATCATAATGTATGTATATATTTTTGTAAATAATGTTACTGTAATAAAGATGTTGTATATATATATACTGCGTCAGTATTTTATTAACCAATTAAAAATTATTAAACAAATACAGAAGTAAAAGTTCACATGAATGTACCACAGAATAGTATAGAAATACTGCATATTAATGATAGACTTAATAAACAAACGAATGATGATTGAAATATCACAAAATGTTTGTTATTATTTAAATATTTATTAATATACTTCATCGAGGAAGAGATATCGAAGGACCACTGTGGGGTCGAAATCGAAGAAATCGAAAGAATTTGTTTGCAATATCACTGACGTGTTAACCAATTAGTAAATGCAAAACAAAATATTTCTAATAAAAGTAATAATGTGGAATATTATTTTACTGAGCATTTCTGCACTATTTTTTACATTATAGTTAATGTAAAAGCTTACCAGCTAATAGTTAAAACCACTACTCCTTGTACTAATGCACCGTTAGGCATAGAATTATATCACTGATGTCGTGACATGTCTGAAATCATATTCAGTATAATGTAACATTTTTGTAGTGTAATCGTTTTTTAACCGCGTCTCGAAAAGTGTTATGTAATGCCTATCTGCAAACACGTGTTTCGCTGTATCACAGCGAAATATTTCTGTTTTACAGATTATAAAACGTTACATAAAATTGCTGTGTGGTTCAACTGATTTCTAGTATTACCTAACTTTCCAGTTCAGTCACAAGTGTACATGTATAAGTTAACCAAACACAGGATGCCTATTCTAGATGGGGTCTAACTAAAGAGACACAATGATCGTACACTAACAGCCGTACTAATAGTCAGAGATTAATTCTCGGATTGTAGAATCCTAGATTCATTGTCAGATTTAGTAACTTTTTTAGTAACATTTGAATATCACTGGTTTTACGTTGGTGTCACGGAACAGCTGACGTGATTGTCAGTAAAGAAGGACGTGGAATTTTTGTTTGCAAAGTTAGTTTGTGTGATAAGGGACAAGGAATAAACATTGTTTTTATTTAATCAAGATTAAAGTAAGTACAGTCGATAATTATTTTCAATGAAAATTGTAGAATTATTTTCATTTAATGTTTTGGCAAACAAACTTTGCACATGCTCCTCAACTGACAATCACGGGTTATATTGACAATACCATCAGCTATTCCGTGATACCAACATAAAACCAGTGATATTTAAATGTAACTAAAAAATTACGACAATTAATCTAGAATTCTACAATCCGAGAATTAATCTCTGACTATTAGTACGGCTGTAAGATCTTTTAAAAAACCACCCACAAATGCGAGAATTTATAAAACTGTGTTGCTTATCGCCCCGATCTGACAATTAAAATTTGATTAGTGAAAAAAATTAAACTAAAATAAAAACTCTTTAACGTACGCCACATAGTTAAGAATACTATATTCATACACTATTTTCTGATCGCGATGAAACATATTAATATATTTTCTTTGATTTAAAAATAGTTGGTTATTAGATGACTTTGAAACACATTTTGATCGTTATTCGTTTTCACGCGAGAAAATATTTCTAAGCCATTACCAAAGAGAATAAACTTATTTTGTTTTAAAACTCGACCAATATTATTAATAAACAATAAAAATAAAATTTTACCCCAGTATGAGTCCTGAGGAACCTCAGTTTTAATCTCAGACTCCGAAGATCAAACATTTATAAATTTAATTTATACCGATTAAATAGCTAAATAAACATTTATTTACACTAGCGCCCAGTCTAATGGATTGTAATTTTTCCAATAAAATATTATTATCAATTTGTTCGAAGGCCTGAGAAAAATCTCTATAAAAAGTTGATATCCATTTCTTCCTACTCTCCCCACCAACTAAGTCTATTGAAGATCAGAAATCTACCATTGTTTTATCAGTTTCTTCTTATTTTCTTTCACCCTAATTTAGAACTTATATTGCCATATCAAATTCGATGCAGACGATGAAATTGAAAAAAAAAACAAAAATTTAATTTTTTTCTCAAAAACCAATAGTGTAAGAACACATGGTAAACTCCGCTCAAAAGTCCTGTGAGCTAAATATTTTTAATAATTAATGTATGTCTTGAAACTTTTATATCTAATGTTAGCAGGATATTGTAAAGTAATAAATAAAGAAATAAATATATTTATAAAAGAATTTGTTTAAATAAAAGTTATTTAATTTTTTATTATCTGTAATATTGAAGATGACATTATTAGTAGCACACGCTCTAACCCTCTCTGCCACCCTTTTAAATTGCCTAAATTTGCCTAAAATTATTGTACAAAGTGGGTAGGTATTGATGTTAATTATAAAAATCTAACTTTTTATTTCTATGTACAAAATTACTCTATCGTCTCCTAAAAACAAATTTCATCAAACCAGTCCCACCAATATACATTCGATACAAAAATTTTCTTTGAACCACATGTCCAATCTATTAAAGCTAAAACAAGGACACTTCACTTTCGGACACCTACTTTTAAGAGCCAACCTTTACTCTAGTATTTAAAAATCGATTTGGCGGCCAATCCTTAACATTTTTTCTCCAATATTGGAGACCCCATTTCGGAAAGATCCGCATTCCAAACTTTGAACAAAAATCGATCACCTTAATAATACTGGCCATAACTTATCCTAATTGCTATAATAATCCACCCAAATCGCTTCTATTTACTTAACGTAAATTGTCCATTAGTTCTCAACTGAACCCTTCAATTTAGACATCTTTTAGAAATAAAAAACACGTAATAAAATACTGACAAAAAGTATATGGTTTAATTACTTGTACTTCACTTCTGAATTAGTAATTACCGAAATCATAAATTTAACATAAATAAACAATACAATTATTATTGTTGTGTGTCACACAAGAATTAACTTATAAGTTATACACACATATATTCATAAAATTATACGATTCTCTCTAATATAAATATAGCTTACGTTTAATGAATAAAATCAGTACTATTCAATACTTTCAGAGAAATTCCTTAATAAAAGATAAAATATCACAGACTGGAGAAAATTTACAGAAGTTTTGGAGAGTAATTCAAAAGTTTCAGCTTAAAAAACTGCTACCTAAAATAAAAAGTGTGGCCGCGGCTTTCCTGTGTTTTTAGTCAATATATTTATGGATAAATATTATATTCATTATTTTATAACAATACCAGTAGTAATTATAAATTATAATATATACAGGGTGTCCCGTTAATGCAGGGAAATGGCTAGACCATAGATTCCTGGGGTCAAAATATGACGATTTAACGCAACTTATCTATATCCAAAAATTTACGGTTAAGCCGGAATTTGGCTTCAAAGTTTCAAAATTTTTTATTTCTTTTGTTTATAACAATTGAACGCTTTATTTGATTTGAATGAAACTTATTATTAATAAGTACCATAATATCATACATCATTTCAGTTATTGTTGGCATTAGTGATTGACAAGAAGTATAAAAAACAGTAGTACCACCACTTAAAAACTAAAATATTTTTATATTGGTGCATCCAATAAAATTCAAAAAAATCTACTTGAAAGGGCATTAGATTTAAAAACTTTTTTGACTCTTACCAGTTTTTGATATCTTGTACGGTTTTTGCATAAAAATATAAAATATGAATATAGTATACTCATTATGCACTCATTAATAAGTAAATAAACTTACTCTATTGAATAAAAATTAAATAATATCAATAAATAAAATAAATCAAAACAACATCTAACACTTTTCAAACAATTTTCATTGCAAAATCCTAATACAAACAAGATATCTGTTTGTTCCAAATATGAATATTTATGAACTATAATAAAGTTAAAAATTAATTGTTAAAAGACACTAAATAATAATTATTATACATAATTTACATTTTTTAAACAAAGACGGCCACGAAAAACATTTTTTTTTCGATTCGATGAAAAACTTGATTTTGTTTTTACTAGATAAAAAATATTTATTTTATTTTTTTGTGGGAAAACCGTAAAAGATATCAAATATTATTAAGAGATAAAAAAGTTTTTAAATTAAATTATCTTTCAAGTAGTATTTTTTTAGTTTTTATTAGATCCACCAATAAAAAAATATTTTAGTTTTTAAGTGGTGGTACTACTGTTTCTTATACTTCTTGTTAACCAATAATAGTCATAATAACTGAAATGATGTATTAGATTATGGTAGTTATTAAAAATAAATCTCATTGAAATCAAATAAAGCGTTTAATTGTTATAAGCAAAAGAAATAAAAAAATTTGAAACTTTGAAGCCAAATTCCGGCTTAACCGTAAATTTTTGGATATAGATAAGTTGCGTTAAATCATCATATTTTGACCCCAGGAATCTATGGTCCAGCCATTTCCCCTCATTAACGGGACACTCTGTATATATACACTGAATTGAAAAATTCACTATGTTTTAACCACAAATAATTATTGTAAAAATATTATATAACGTGTAGGCACAATTATATAAATCTAAACAACACAGCACGACTCGAGTTTGACGTTTTATCGTCATTATCAAGTGAATTATAAATTGATGAAATTCTTATTTTATACTAACTATTTTGGGGTGAGGGAATATACCTGCCGCTAATTGTTTGCGGATTATCTCGGGAGGGTAGTACCAGATTAAAAAGTGGCGAAAAGATTAGTTCGGTCTGCTCATTAAGAAGATTTACTGACGGATTACGGCTCTGTTTGAAAATTTCCAATGACTCCAGGAGATTAAGCTTAGCGCCCTTGTTGCAATTATGCAAGATTTATAGATTATTTATATCCGGGAATTGGTGTTTGCATTCTAAACAATGATTTGAAAAAGAGCTAGTGTCTTGATTAAGATGAAAAGCACGATGATGTTCGGAAAAACGAGTTGATACACTTCGTCCTGTTTGACCTACATACACACTATTGCATTCTGAACAACGGATCTCATACACCCCAGATTTTTTAAGAGGATCGACTTTATCTTTGGCATTGAATAGCATGTTTGATAATTTTCCAGGAGGTTTAAACGCTACTTGATGATTCTCTTTTCGAAAAATATTAGCAATCTGTTCGCTGGTTTTTCCAAAGTATGTGAGCGGAATGAACGATGTATTTGAATTAGCTATTTTCGGATATATTAAAACCCTTGTGGTTGGATGACGTTTTTTGTTTATTAGGTTTTGAATGAGGTTCGTGGGGAAACCATTGTCACTGGCAATTGAAATTATTTTATTTAATTCTCTGTGGCTCTTCTGTCAGTAGTTAAGGGGATGGAGAAAGCTCTATGTATCATTGAGTGATATGCAGCTTGTTTGTGTGACAACGGGTGATTTGAGACAAATGGGATTGTTGAGTTGACGTTAGTAGGCTTCCTGTATATATCAAATTCAATTTTATTATTTTGGTGAATTAACGTTAAATCCAAAAAGTTAATTTTGTTGTTATTTTCTATTTCTAGAGTGAATTTAATTTTTGGATGAATGCTGTTAATTAGATTGAGAAACTGATCTAATTGACGTGTTGTGCCACTGAAACACGCTATTACATCATCAACATATCTATACCAGAAGGAAATGTGTTTTTTGGCAAAATCAAGCGAGAAAATCTTTTCTTCGATATTGGACATGAATATTTCAGCTAAGAGAGGACTTAATGGAGATCCCATTGGAAGACCTGTGGTTTGTTGGTAAAATTCATTATTGAATTTGAAATAATTTTGGTTTACACAAGTTTCTAAACATTATAATTCATTTGATAATGACGATAAAACGTCGAAACTCGAGTCGTGCTGTGTTGTTTAGATTTATATAATTGTGCCTACACGTTATATAATATTTTTACAATAATTATTTGTGGTTAAAACATAGTGAATTTTTCAATTCAGTGTAAGTATGGATTACCACGTAGTAACGGTCGCAACCATTCTCTTTATATTTATATATGTATGATTGTAACTTGTCAATAAATGGCCATAATAATTGAAACAATGTGTTACATTAATTAACAATAATAAATTGCATTTCGTTCAAATAATTACTTTTTGTTTTTTATCTAGTTCTATTTTTATGTTGTTTGTTATAGATGCTGTCTCCGAATATTCTTGTAAGGGGTATTTCATGATTCTTTTCAACACTATTAAAATTGTGTACATGAGATTTGTAAGCAGAATATATAATTAAATCTAAATTTGTTATTTTTATTACAGTGGTTTTACTACTTCGGCATAATTGAAGATTTTATTATGAGATTTGGATGGGCTTTCTCCATATCATTAACTGAATTGGGATACATACATGCGGAATTAATGGTTACAATATTGGCGCCACTTGAAGTTTTTAGGTAAGATTAATATAATAATAATAATAATTCGTGCTAGTACATACAGTTTACACATGTCAAATACAATTGAATATTCTAAATTACAATAATAATAAAAATAATAGTACAGTGGTGTTGATGAGAAGTTGTGGGTTGCGAACACGATTAACCTAATTAATAAAAATATTTTAAAAATGAAATGTTAAAATAGAATAATATAATTATAAAAATTAAAAGTATATGTCAAGAATAGCAGTCAACATTTAAAATAAAAACAATACAATAAAATACGATTATAAAAATTAGAGTGACAGTACAAGACACGTTAAAATCTAAATATAAAATATAAAACTAATAAAACACAAATGCACATGACTATGGTAATATAAAATATATGGTCTAAAAAAATAAAATCACACACTATAATACAACTCACATAAAAAAAATGAATTAAGATAAATTGTTATCTAATTCACCAAAATCACTCGATAATATTTCTTGAATGCTATAATAAGCTTTGGAAATTAAAAAGTGTTTTAAAACATTTTTAAATTTTTGGTAAGATAAATTTTGAACTCTATATGGAAGTTTGTTGTATAAATTAGGCCCATAATAGTTTATTCCATTTTGAGTTTTTGACAGTCGTAGACAGCGAGGGTAAATTTTGTGGGCTTGCCTCGTATTATGACTGTGAATTTGATCATGAGTTAGATAATTGCTTATATTATTTTTTACATATAACATACATTCCAAGGCAAATTTGCATAGCAGAGTAAGAATTTTAAGAGAAATAAAATTTGATTTGCAGTCGTATCTATATGGTAAATTACATATTGCCCGAATAGCTCTTCTTTGTAGTTTGAATATTCTCACTGCCATACCAGAATGTCCCAACGTAAGAATACAATATGATATGTGTGAGTGGCACAAACAAAAATAAGCTGTTTTTAGAACTATTAAAGGCAATGAACCGCTAAGTCTTCTTAATAAATATATGTGCTAATCATTGACGCTAGGGCATCACCATGATTTTGCCAAGTCAATCTAGAGTACGCACGCCTAAAAACTTAGAAGCATGTGCCTGAAAGGGGGTAGATGTCCTCATCCCAAATGTGATAATACCCTGTTTCCACTTTTTGGATATGATCAGGGAATGGTATATGTGGTTGAATATTTTTAGGGTGTATTTGTGGATTTTATCACTGAGGGATTTAAGGATCACTCTAAGAACATATTCATTACCTTTATGTAGGCAAGTAAAATATACTTCCTCTGTTATATCGTTATCGGGTGTATCAGGTATTTTTATTTGTCGTACCAAGTGAATACCGTATTAAAAAAGTCGTTGTCAAATGCATCATTAACTGCCATGGTGCAACTGATGTCAAAATTGTCTGCAAAGGCATTTGCTCTTCATTATTCGTCAGCAATTAAAGATTTTGAAATTGGGTCCTGTATTTTTTATAAAAAGTCAGATTTTGTATATCGTTTTTTTTTAAATTTCCTCTCAATATTGTTTTTCCTTTGTGTCTTTACATGTTGTAGATTGGTATAGAGTCATGATAACTATTTGAGTTTGATATAAAATCGGAAAGCTGCCTCACATTTTGTTGCTGCTTTAGTGAGAACTGTATCTTCAATAGAGGAAGAATGGTCGATATAAAGTAGGAAAAAATGTACTGTGTAGGATTGAAGTTCAATGGTGCAGTAGATGCATGATTTGCATTATATTATTAATTTTAGGAAGTTTGTCTTTAGTTAGTTTAGTTTAATTTCTGGCCTTGTTGCTACTATTGAACCAACAAGAATATTTTGATTGCGAATAGTAGAAAAGTCTTTGGTGGTTTTTGTTTCTACTATTAATGTTATATCTATCGGATTATTGCAGAGCAAATGGGTCAGGAGACAGGATTTTTTTTGATAATGATTTAAAGTTTGTACATATGATATTTAGATTTTGTTTTTACTTGTTACGTCTTTTTCTTGGCTTAGTTGCTGATTTAATTGCCTTTTCCCCAGCTACGATGGCTGTGACTGTAATGAAGTGGGCATTTTGTGCACCTCCTTGTAAGTTGAGGATGAGTATACCTCCGTATCCACTAGGGAATCGTATTGTAATTTACTTAATACAATAACTGATAAAACACATGCGTTCTCGGGCTTGAATCAACCGCGGCCTTATTTTATTTAAAATTCCGAATAATCCCTACACACATTAAATTAATTGAGTAACTAATTTATATTGCCCCCCAGCTTGATACATATTTTGCGTTACTGCAACTGACATATTTGGGAGATGTCAATTATGTACAGCTTGCAGAACCGTACTAATTATCTAGGTGAATAATTACGATTACAATTATGAAATATAATTAATCCTGTTATAACTGCATAATGCAATTGGCGCCTGTTATAATTGTATTAATTGCAACAGTGTGGTAAGTTTCTTGTAAATGATATAAATTAAGCCAGTCGAATCAGAAATATTATACAATTGGGCGAGGGAGTGAATTTGGTTGCCTAAATTTTACTGTTAAAAATAGTCGGAAGTTAAAATCAATATTTCAATTTAATATCCTGGTGGAACATTCCGGTGGTGGGCAAATGCGGTTGCAGCCGAGCTACCGTTAGTGAGAGTATAACACTGACTTTATTAATATATTATTATTATTTATATAGTTTCGACAATTTTAGCGTGTCATTATCAAAGTAGAAGTCCATTTCTAGTTTAATAATATTATTACTTTACTGAGTAGTGGATAAAAGTGATCAAGTGTCAATTATAAATACGGTAATAAAACACTTTGTAATCACTTACTGTAAATTTCGTTAAACATTATCAATAGTTGTAAAAAAAATACACAGTGATGAAAGTGATTACAAAGTGTTTTATTATCGCAAATCTCCATATATTATATTGATTTAATATTATTCTATTCATGTTTATTGATGAAAGTTTAACTTTTCTATAAGACAAATTTTAAAATATAGTTTAATTTATTTAGTTTATATTTTTCTTCATATTTTAGAAGATTTATATGGAACTTCTTCCGGCTTGAAAATGAACATTTGAACAACTGCGGTAAATTCCGAGCAGTTAGAGATATATCGGTTGCACCGCTGGATTGCTCCGATCAATCCGTCATTTTAAGGATGATGGACGAGGAAGACGGAGTCGTGAACAGGAGAAAGAAAAAGGCGAGGTTGAAAAAGAAGGACGAGGCAAGAATTACCCTCGAAGGGGAATCCACCGATGACAACATGGACGCCTGAATTCAGTTCAAAACTTCTACCCATATCACCCATTCATGTAATTCCCAGTAATTAAGTTTAATTGTTGATTTTCTTATTTTTTTACATATTTTGTTGTTATTTTTATATGGTTGTTATTTTAAGTATTATTTATTTATTTTTCATAGCGTTTCTCAGACTTTTTAAGAATCACGATAAATTATCACTCGTGAAGGTGTTAAGCACTCTTGTTGGTATCTGGTTTTGCAAGTGATTCTTGAAAAAGTTTGGGACACTTCATTCAAACAATTGACATGTGATACAAACTTCATAAACATAAAATAAATTAAATGTTAAATGATAAAGAACAATTGCATAGTGTTTTTGTTAATTCAACTTATAGTTTTCAGATATTAATACGTTTGTTGTTTTTACAAATGTTGATGATAATGTTCTGGGTAATAAATTTAAAATATTAATGGAGGAGAAATGCATCCCGATCTTGAAAATTAAGGTTTGTATAAATACGTAAATGCTATAATAATTGAAATAAAACACATTAAGAACCATTTGGTGTATATTAAACAATCATGCAAGGAAACATATTACGTAATTCTTTAGAAAGCATCTCTGTATTAATTTTATTGTTCTGCTGATAAAGGCTAGCAAGAAGCCCACAATTTATTGAGTCTCAAAAAAATATTGAACTTGTATTTTAGGATTAATGATAAAAGCTTACAAGTATAAATACCCATAAATTAAGAAATGTATTAACTAGAGAGACGTCCCTTGTCTAAATAAATTGACAATTAAACATAAATTCGATATCAATTAAAGACGAACGATTAAAAATCTAGTTTGGCACACAAGTTAACTGACAAAGTTGTAAAAATATACAGAAATAGAAGATTATATGTTGTATGTTTAGCGCATTGAATCAAAATATAATAAGTTTTAGCAATATTTGTACGTGAGTTGATAATAAATAATGAAATTTTGAACTAAATCCTAATTGTGTCCAATTCTCTCTTTTAGAAAAAGATTATTAGTATGGTAATATATGTCGAATTAAGATTAATTCGATTAATGATAATATTGGTCAAAGTATAATTATTTATTTTTTCATTCATATTTTGTATTTTTGACAGTCTAGCGTATAAAAATTTTCATCACCTTTGTATCGATTTGAACGTCGTCAATCCTCCTGTCCGATTCACCACCAATCCAGTCGCTCATAGCCATAACACACGTCGTTTCTCTGTGTTCCAGGTGATGCAATTTCTCAGTCTTTTTATTTTCATCATGTACCTTAACATTCACTTACCACACCCTTTTGCGCACACCTATCCATAGTAGATCAGTCGAGACAGACGTAACTACCTTGGGCTACAAATTACCAACTTTTTACAAATTCTGAACTGATCTGGTCAAATTATAAATCGAGTCAATATTTCGAAATGGCCGTATTAAAAAATCATTGCACAAGACTCACAATGTGGTTGCGGCTTTTCACCTGATTTAACGATAGATATCTGTTATGTTGATCAGCCCGCCTAAGATGTTATCATGTAAGACAATAAAGGCAAAAGACATAAAACGCAACAGTTGATGGCAAGAGAAACACTAAGGGATACCTTCGCAGTAATTGCGCTAGTTGCAATAAACTCTAAGGGACACGGCTATGGATGATAATCTATTACGAGAAATCTTCCTCCAAATCTCAAAAATATTCAGCGTTTTTTTTTTTTATTTCAGCCAATAACAAATCTAAGTAATTTAGTCAATATGGCAGGAAATATGTAATACACACACAATCTGCGCGTGGACCACCTCCCCTCAAGCAATATCAACAGCTTCATCAAACACAGGTGATCATACAATAAAGCTACAACATAACATTACTGCTTTAGCACAGCTCACGCCAGGCGACGAATTAGAGCAGTTCAAAATCAAACAATTGTGACCATTTCGGCATGGAAATGAACTTTACGTCGAACTTTGTTTGCACAAGTTAACTATTCAATTCTAGGCGCACCGACTTCTTTCGACATTTTTAAATCGTTGTAGATATTGCCCACAACCGCTTAATGAGGAATACATTTGGTCCAGCAAAGACCAGTTAGTTTTGCGTATATTCATGACATACTCGTTTTCAACAAAGATCTGAGATCAAAATATCTGAGCGTTTGACTTCATTTGGAATCAAAATAATCGCAGATAAATGTGTTTTCGGTGAAATAAAATTGAGCGGTTTGCTCAACCAGCTAACCTAAAGGCGTTACAACATTTCCTGGGCATAATCAACTTTTCATGGCGTTTCATCAAATCAATCAATACTGGAAGAACGTTACAAATGTCCATGTAGATGTTCGTGTTGGAGCCAGCTGGGATAAACTATTCTAGTTTAAGTGCAGTAGGTGCACTGCCCAGAAGGGATTTTAATTCTTTGTAATGTATTGTGCCAGCTACGTTGTTGTTTTGCAGGATGTCAGTGGTGAATTACGCGGCGAAGTTCAAGTGCCTGTACTCTTGTCTTGAAAAACGATCTCAATTAGAATTACAACAGAAAGAGGTTATGATCCGAAAATATAATACTTTCTCATTTATTGAAATGATATTTGATCTTCTTTATTTCTAAATATACAGCTAATAAATCACGGCCGAACGTACTGTGTTTATGTTCAGTTGGTGTGCAGGATTTTTAAAGATAGCGATCGTTGCGACATAGGCTGCTGATAACGCATGCAACGCAGGTTGAGTCCAAACTTATGGTTTGCTGCGTGGAGTTTGTTTAGTGGTTATAAAACACTTGAACATAATTTCATAAGAGTTGATCATGCCGAAGACACGTTGTAACTCTTTTTGGTCAGCGGGAAAGACGAGATTGCCTTGCACTTAAGAGGTACAAACCTTCTTGAGAATTCAGATAGAAGTGTATTGGGCATCATTTTCCAAGCTGGACGCAAGAAGTAAGCGAGGGATATAAGTGAAAGAAGTTTTTCGTTTTCACGAAAGAAGAGTTACAAAAACTTTTCATTCTGACCCTGATGTAATTTTTTTATTTCTGAAGGTACGGACTTGTTAGCTGAGAAATATTACAATCTATTCAGGGAAATACAAAAAAGTACATCAAAATGATTCTTAGTTCGAAATATATGTTGATTTTGGTAGATGCGATAGTTTGCTATTAATAATGGTTACATTGTAACGGAAATGTACATCTAGCTTTTAATAAAATAAGTAAAAAAAAGTGCCAAACTGTGCTGTTTACTCAGATGCGATAGAGATTTTGATAAACTTCAAATTATTGTAAAAATAATGAAGTATGAATGATGATATATTAATATTCATCCATCAATATCAGAAGAAACGAAAGTTCGCAGTTGTAGATGATTTTTAAATTCAAGTTGTTCAAATTCTAACAAAAAATGTCTTTTGTTGAATACCTCCTGATAAAGTTTTCTACGCCCCTGGGAAAAACATTTGTTGAGATGTTAGAATTAATAACATTTTCAAATCCTCTTCAAGTATTTTACTACTTTTTAATCCTTTAAACAAATACACATGTATGCTGATAACGTTCATACAATCAATAAAAGTACAGAACTTATATTCTTTTTTACGTATTTTAGTTGATTTAACAAGGTTTGTGAGGGTAATAAAAATATTGTTGTAGTTTATTTTCTTGTGAAAAATATTCATAAAATTCAAAGAACGACAAAAAATAGTTGTAAAGTATAAAATTGTAGTTTCACAATATATAAACCTTATAAAAATATACTTGAAAGATTAATTTATGTAATATAGTATTTGTTTTTCAATAATGTTTGATATCTTAAAGTTTTGTCACAAAACATTACGTATACTAAAGGCTTTTGAGTACTTTTGATAAAGAAGGAAACCTTAATAGATTTAAGAAATTACCAAATTTTGTTATGATTTGTTTAAATAATAAAAAAAAATAAATGAAAGCAAACAATTTAATGACCACGACATTTGTAAAAAATATTAAAATTTATTAAATAATCTTGATTAGAAATTAAAAACACTTGGTTTGTTTCACAGAATATTTATTATTTTTTCTCCGATTAGTTTCGACAATTTGTCATTATAAAGAAGTAATGAAAAATGTACAAAAGGTTACACTAATATATATGGATTACACATTTAGGTAATAAGGGCCGTCATAATCGGGGACTTCCAAATCTCTTCAATATTGTTAGATATTTGTTTGCCGCTAATTATGGCCTTATTTATCTCTAATCCCTCTCTGTAATTAAGATGCCGACTTTTATTACCTTTTTTTTCCATTTTATTGTGTGCGTTATAAAAATATTTATCTAATTGTTTCATTTTTTTCTTTTTAACTAGTTTGTCTATTAAGGGAACACTGTAACCATTAGGAGAATAATTTTTAATAATATTGCGAAACATAACACCAAAAGATTTTAAGGAAATTTTAGTAGTAGAGTCATCATATGCACTTAAAAATATACAAAATTCTAATTATTCAGATGCAAAAATTTGCAATATTATTAAAAATTCTTCTCCTAGTAAATGTCCCATTAGTAAAAGTATAAAATAAATTAAGTCTAAAATAACTAACAATAACTTAATTATCACTAGAGCAGATAAGGGCAACACAATAGTAATCCTGAATGAAAACACATACGATACCAAAATTAACGAATTTATAACATCCAATGAAATCATTGAATTAAAGACTTTAATTAAAAACTCCTCCAGTATTTTTGCAGATTTTGAATATTTAAAACTCCTTCCTATGAATCCCAGTCCCCCACGATCATATGGTCTCATTAAAATCCACAAAGAAAACTCACCTGTTAGACCTGTAGTTTCCTATGTAGCTTCTCCAATGCATCAAATATCAATCAAACTCAACCATCTATTTAAATCATTAACCAGTTTTTCCGACCCAAATTCCATTAAAAATTCAATTTCACTAACCAAAAAACTAAAAGACTTTCACCTACCTAACAAATTCAAATTGGTCTTGTTCGACGTATCTAATATGTTCTCAAAAATCCCACTATCCGAATGTCTAATGCTAATTAGTAACATATTTGAACAAAATAATATCAACCCCGTGGTTAAATCAGATTTTCAGACAATTATTAAATATGTCACTGAACAAAATTATTTTTCATACAAAAATATTTTTTTAAAATAAACCGAAGGTCTAGCAAGGGGTCTCCACTTAGCCCATCACTAGTCGAATTATTTATGGAAAACTATTTTACAATCACCCTTAGGGAAAAACATATTAGATTCTGGTATAGATACGTCGACGACATAATAGCCTGTTTTGAAGGTACCGACCGACAAATCCAAACATTCCTTAACTACATTAATTCCCTCCATCCAAATATTAAATTCACAGTAGAAATATAGTCCAACAATACCCTTAATTTCCTAGACCTTTCAATAACCAAACAAAATAATAAATTAGAATTTAACCCACCTTCACAGACTCCCTTATTCCATCAAATTCCTTGCACCCTCTAACTTATAAAGAAGCAGCTTTTAATTCAATAATTTGTCGTGCATTGTCCTTGCCCTTATCTACTTCTTCCTTTAACCAAGAAATAAATATTATTAAACGCTTAGCAATTAATAATGGTTACCCTACGAATATGGTAGATAAAATTATAAATAAAAAACAGAAACCCCAATTAAGATCCTTGTTATACTATGGGACATCTACTAGAGATAAAAATGTAAATTGCGTTCAGTGATTAGATTTCTGTGGTTTAAGGGGTCTCCCTCTATTGAAATACATCACCAATTGGCCGATGTGTATGGAGAAAAGTGTATGGACGTAAAAATGTGTGGAAGTGGTGTAGGGAATTCGCAGGAGGTCGTACAAACGTGCACGACGAGGCCGGCTGCGGGCGTCCATCAGTTTCGGATGAGACAATGGCGAAAGTTGAGAAACTTCTGCTTGAGAATCGGCGTGTGACTGTGCGAGAGATTGCCGAACTGATAGGGCACGTCTCTAAGACTACCATGAACAAGATTCAGGTGGGTGCCGCGGATGCTCATCTCATCGCCAAATTCTGGTGGGAAATCCTTAACCATCCTCCATACAGCCCTGATTTGGCTCCCAGTGACTACCATTTATTCCCCAACTTGGAAACAATATTTGAGGAAAACGTAATTCTCAAGCGACGAAGGGCTGAAGACAGCTGTCGATATCTTCTTGGGCGAGTCGGCGGGAGAGTGGCACGACGCGGGTATGAAAAAGCTCCCCCCCCACCTTAGAAAAAGGAAGTAAAAGAGAAAACTAGGAAAGGGGAAAAGAGAAGGAAACCCCTCTAGTAGGAGTTGTTTTTTTGGTTACAGATTCATGACGTTTAAGAATAGACCGAAGAGGTATAGTAGAGAACGGAGAAAAGTGTAAAGAATTTGAAGATGAAGCAACAGAAAATGTTGGTTGGAAGCTAGGCTTTAATCGGTCAACGGTAACATTTTTGATTTTTCCGTTAATAGAAATCGTAAAAAATTTTGATTGTCGCTTTAAAATTTGAAACGGTCCGTCATACGCGGGTTGAAGAGGATGCTTCCTAATGAAAACGTGTGTGCAATTACTTAAATCGGGATGCACAAAACTTTTGCGAGAGGCAGGTCGTAGTTTCTGCATTTTGACTCGTCAATCAATAAATTTTGAGCCTGAAGGAAGGTAACCGGAAATTGACCTTCGAAAAAGGAAATCGCCTGCTAAACGTAATGTTTTACCATAAACGTATTCGGCTGTTGTGGCCGAAAGTGAAGTTTTAAAAATAGTGCGTAAACCTAATAAAATTAAAGGTAATTGTGACACCCAGTTCTTTGGATTGTTACTCATTCGGATCGAGTCTTTAATTTGTTTATTGAGCCGCTCTACCAAACCGTTACATTGCGGATGATAGGCGGTTGTGGATTTGTGTGTAATGCCAAAAATTTTGCAAAAATGTTTCCAAACGTGAGATTGAAATTGACGTCCACGGTCAGTGAGAACCATAGATGGTATACCGAAGCGTGAGATCCAACAATTTAAAAAAGCTTGAGAAACAGAGTCTGCAGTAATTTCGGCAAGTGGTTGGACTTCAGGCCAACGCGTGAATCGATCGATGCAGACTAAAAGATATCTGTATGTGTGACAAACTGGCAAAGGGTCGATAATGTCGATGTGGATGTCAGTGAATCGGTCGTCCGGATCAGGAAACTTAGCAATCGGGGATACTGTGTGACGGAAAATTTTGACTTTCTGGCACTGCAAACAGGATTTGACAAAATGTGTGATGTGGTGGTTCATCCGCGGCCATACATAGCGTGAATTTACAAGACGTTTCATTGCTCGAACGCCAGGATGAGTTAACCCGTGGAGTGACTGCAAAATTTTAAGTCGTAATTCTCCGGGAACATAAGGTCGTTTCGGAACAATGTCAACGTAAATGGGTGTGCTAGTGCCAGGCGGAGTGAACTGCTCCAGTTTCAGTGAAGTTGTGCCGTTTGTTAACAAAAATTTAAGCTCATCGTCTTCTGACTGAAATTTGGCTAGGTCCGGTAATTCTAAAATATTAATTTCGACACGCGATAAGGTATCCGCGACGTCGTTTTCTTTACCGGGAACAAACCTAACGTCAGTAGTGAATTGCGCGATAAAAGTTAAATGTCTGTGCTCACGTCCTGAATAACGATCTAAAGTTGAATTTATGGCAGCAATCAATGGTTTATGGTCTGTAAAAATGATAAAATTACGACCTTCGAGATCATATTTGAATTTTTTAATTGCTAAATAAACGGCCAGTAATTCACGACCGAATGTACTGTATTTGCGTTCAGTTATTGAAAATGATTTAGAAAAGAAAGCTAGCGGTCGAAGAACGCTAGATTTTTCCTTCTGCTGCAAGACCGCGCCAGCAGTGGAATCAGATGCGTCTACCATAATGCTTAATTCTGCATTTGGGTCTGGTAGGCTAAGCATAGCACAGTCGGCTAGTGCAGCCTTGACTGCCGTAAATGCTTGGCAAAGGGTCGATGAGATGCAAGTTGGTTGAGCGGTGCAAGTATTCTTGAGCATGATTTTATAAATCTGTGGTAGAAGTTTACCATGCCAAGGAAACGTTGAAGTCATTTCTAGTCAGATGGTTGTGGAAAAGACATGATTGCATCAACCTTAATTTGTAATGGTTTGATGCCTGAACTGTTAATGCTATGACCTAAGAAATCTAATTTTGTTTCGCCGAAAATACATTTGTCGTTATTAATTTTGATTCCAAAAGTTGTTAATCGTTGAAAAATTTGTCGGAGGTGTTGTACGGGCTCATGTTCGTCTTTACTGAAGACTAAAATGTCATCCAAATATACGAAACAAAATGGTAGCTCGCGAAGAACCGAGTCCATAAACCGTTGAAAAGTTTGTACGGCGTTTCTCAAACCAAAACTCATCCGCGTATACTCAAACAAGCCAAATGGTGTTGTGATTGCAGTCTTCGGTATATCATTAGGGTGAATTGGAATTTGATGATAAGCTTTAGTCAAATCGATTTTAGAAAAGACTTTGCAACCAAAACAGCTTTACGTAAAATCATGCAATATGGGCAGAGGGTATCGGTCAGGATTTGTAACCTTATTAAGTGCACGGTAGTCTCCGCACGGTCGCCAAGAACCATCGGATTTCTATACCAAGTGCAGCGGTGATGCCCATGGGCTTGATGAGGGTCGAACAAAACCAAGTTTTAATAAGCTATCGAATTCTTGTTTGGCAATTTTGAATTTGTGTGGCGGTAAACGCCTTGGTTTGCTGAAAACAGGTGGGCCGGAAGTTTCGATGCTATGTTGCACTTGATGTTTAATTGGGTTAGTGAGGTCAAAAGAAGTGGTGAGATCGGGAAATTGATTGAGTAATTTGGAATATGTTGGATGATGATTGGATAATGAATTTATGATCGGCTGTTGCATCAGACTGGACGGTTTCCTCATAAATCGATTATTGGCAATATCAACAATTATGTTGAAATGCCGGAGAAAATCTGCACCAAGATTCGAGTGGTTTACGAGTGCAAGTATGAAATGCCACTGAAATGTTACATCTAAGCCGATGTTAACTGTTAGTTTAGATAATCCGAAAGTTGAAATTTGCACTTACGGTTTGCAATGTAAATTTTGTAGGGGGGTGAGTATTGGCATAGAGTTGATTCACCGCTAAAATACTGACCTGGGCGCCAGTGTCGATAAGAAATTTAGTGCCAGAATTTGTATCACGGATAAAAAATAGTCGACCTGACGTATGAACGAAATCGTAGGTCGACATCAAACCCGTTCTGAGTCGTTTCCCCAATCGCAAGGTTTGGTGCATTTTCGTGCATCGTCTTTAAAAGTATAGTGATACCAGCACAATTTGTGGTTTGGGTCATCACGTTGTACAGAACGAGACGGGGAAGAAGAACGGTTTCGACTTGGATATTTGTTTTTAGATTGTTGCAAAATAGAGGCAGTTAAGGTGGTTAAACTTTGAGTTAATTCCGAAATTTGATTCTGTAAACTTTGCACCGTTGCTTCGAAATTGCTAAATTTCGTGTCTAATTTGGTGTTATTCGAAACTTGTTTGGAAATGCCAGTAGCACTGATGGACATAGGTTCTGAGATTTCCATCACGTGATCTGCCATTTCTGCAAGATCTGCTAATGACGTACCACGTGATGCAACTAGGATCTTTTGCACATCAGCGGGAAGACGTTGCAAGAAAATTTCGCGTAGTAAGTTCTCATCGATTGAGGTATTCCCCAAAAGTTGCTGTAATTTACGTAGGAGTTGGGAAGGAATTTGATCTCCGAGTACCTCGTTCGATAAGAGTTTTTGTAAACGTTTCTTTTCAGAAATCATTGTCCGTTTAATAATCTCATTTTTTAGTATTTCATAAGGATCGATGGCGGGTGGTTCCATTAATAAATCCCTTACGTACTTTGCGATATCTGGAGGTAAGGAAGCGACAACTTTATAAAATTTCCGGACAGAACTGGTTACGCGTGAATTTAAAAATTCCGCCTCTATTTGGATAAACCAAATAAAGGGGTCAACACGCCAAAATGGTGGAAGCACACATTTAATATTACCGATCGTTTCCTCAGAGGTACTTTGATCTTCCATACCGTTTGAAATTAGGAAAAGAAATTAGAAGAAAGAAAATCAAGAAGGAAGAAAATGTAAGGAGAAAGTGAGGATTTTCTAATGTGAAGAAAGGTTAATGTATCGTCACCTTCGAGGAATGTTTCGTGGCTTTCGTGATTCCGTGTGGCTTTCGTGTTATCTGGACGAGTACAGGAATGAAGGATTGTAGACAGCTGACAGTTTTGATAGCTCTCGATATTCCTCGATGTGATCCTGCTCCTCTGCTATCGGCGAATCGTCAGCACTTATCCTACCGGGTTGCTTACTACAGCAGCGTGTTCAGGGGTCACCAACATAGGCTCCTCGGGGTCATCAATGTAGAATTTGTGTTGCCTCGACAAACCTCTACTCATTTACCGACGCAGGTTTAATTATTAATTACTCAGGAAATTGTAAAAATAGAGATTATTTCTTTATTCTAATGCAAAGAATGTAAACTAACGTTTTACATGCCAAAAATCTCTATATGTCTTAATTATTTATTTTTTTGGTTTCCCTGGTTTTTTCGTCCGCCTCCTGATGCCTGGAGCTCCTTGTTTGCCGCGCTCTCGCCTGTACATTCCTCGAGGGTACGCCACACATATATATTAGTGTAACCTTTTGTACATTTTTCATTACTCCTTGATAATGACAAATTGTCGAAACTAGTCGGAGAAAAAATAATAAATATTCTGTGAAACAAACCAACTGTTTTTAATTTCTAATTAAGATTTTTAAAATATGTTTCACCACGGGTTAAGTGAGCAATTAATTAAATATATTCATTAAATAAATAAATCAATACATGGTAATGTGGTTATCATATTACATTATCTCTAATGTTTTCAAGTAAACATCAAAGAAAAGGGAAAAGAACAGAAAAGATTATTAACATAATCTGAAATATAAGAATGGGTTTCAATCTATCTAAATAGTATTTTGATTAAAGAAATTGCTAATCGCCTTAACCGAAACCTATCCACTGGCATGTGCTGCTAGCAGTCTTGGACTACAGAGGGTCAGAAACGTCCCAGAAGAAGAAACGGGAGACAAAATAGAATAAATTGGTTTCAAGATCGCCTTATATATATAAAGAAGAGACCGATTCTCGAGTACCAGATTAATTGCCGATATATGGTTAGCTAACGAATGCCATCCTGAACATTTCGAACGGTTTAGCGCAGAATTAGAAATCGGTTTGTAATCCTATCGGTCACATCTTGTGTTACCACTAACGGCTCAACATCGACAGCAACATTTGGAGTGGTGTAAATTGTGACTGTGCTGAATCTAGAGTGGCTTACCTTGATGCTACACATCGGTAGGTATAATAAGAATTCTAAAACACATTGTGTATTTCAAGTCAGCAATAATTAACTCTTGTAATGTAACCGATATGTGTAAGACTATGTAACAATACTTGAATTATTATCACTAAATTACGATAATATGCATAATGACGTGTAATCATTGTTATTCAATGCGCCGTTATTTATGCACCATAAATTATATAAATTTAACTGTTTATTTTGTTCTTGGGTTGATTTTAGCATTGTTTTGAATCTAAATATTCTGTTATTACTCATAAAGGTTTAAATTAAATTAGGCTTGATTTTTTCACTAATTTTCTCTATTTACTCGACCAGTTTTGCTTTTTAAGGCATTATCAAGAGTGAGTTACAAAATTAACTGACAAGTTTATATTTGATTATACAGGGTGTCCCGTTAATGGGGGGGAAATGGCTGGACCACCGATTCCTGGGGCCAAAATATATTGATTTAACTCAACATATCTATATCCAAAAGTTTACCGTTAAGCTGGAATTTGTCTTCAAAGTTCCAAAAATGTTTATATCTTTTGTTTATAACAATTGAACGCTTTATTCCATTTGAATGAAATTTATTATTAATAACTACCATAATATAATACATTATTTCAGTTATTATGGCCATTAGAGACTGAGAAGTATAAAAAAACAGTAGTATCACCACATAAAAACCAAAATATTTTTTTATTGGTGGATCCAATAAATATTTAACAAAATTTACTTGAAAAACCATTTAATTTAAAAACTTGTCTGCCTCTTAATAGTATTTGATTATCTTATACGGTTTTTCCACAAAACAATAAAATATATTTTTTATCTAGTAAAAACAAAATCTAGTTTTCCATCAAATCCAAAATACATGTTTTTTGTAGCCATTTTTGTTAAAAAAAATGTAAATTATGTATGATAATAATTACTGAGTGTAATTATTTATAGTTCATAAATATCTATATTTGGAGCAAACAGATATCTTGCTTGTATTAGGATTTTCCAAAGGAAATTGTTTGAAAAGTGTTAGATGTTGTTCTGATTTATTGTATTAATTGCTATGAATTAATTTTTATTCAATTGGGTAAGTTGATTTACTTATTAATGAGTGCAGAATAAGCATACTATATTCATTTTTTTGAAGTTTTTCTTATATCCAATACCTACAGGGCATTGTAAAGTAAAATAAATAAATAAATAAATTAAATGCTCTTTCAAGTACATTTTTTAAAGTTTTTATAGGATGGACCAATAAATATTTTAGTTTTTTTAAGTAGTGGTACTACTGTTTTTTATACTTCCTGTCAATCACTATTGGTCATATTTTATTATGTTAGTTATTAATAATAAATTTTATTTGAATCAAATAAAGCGTTCAATTGTTATAAACAAAAGAAATACAATTTCTTTTAACTTTGAAGACAAATTCCGGCTTAATCGTAAACTTTTGAATATAGATATGTGGGGTTAAATCATCATATATTGGCCCCACGAATCTGTGGTCCACCTATTTCCACACATTAACGGGACACCCTGTAGAAATCCGAAGGAAACTAAGTATAGGATCACATATTCACAGTCCACTGACAGGGTGGAGAAGCTGGTATTTAAAATCAGCTATTGATTTAGCCAGGTTAAGCTAAGGTTCAGGGGTAGGAGGGGACAAACGGCGTTGTGCTACAAGGCTCTTTTCCACCAGATCCAGGCATCCCAAGAAAACCGAGCAAGGATCCTCCGTCATCAATGAAGGCAAGGGCCATATATGGCTCTACTCGATCGATGAGGACGGATAGAAGGGAAGCCCTAGAGACAAAAAACACAAAGTTTAGGGGCTGGTGTAAATGGAGCAAACAAGCCAAATTTTAAATAGGATACTTCCAGGAACTTGAACTTTGGATCAATAAGGGGCTTACCACAAGACCATTGTTATCTGGTGTATAAAACGGACTCAATTATTCAAAGGACAGTTCTAATGCTCAATGAAGACAATAATTATACATTCATTCCAGATGCCACTACAGGGGATCTAGCAATAGCCTTAGTAAAAGTTCTCACGAAGAAAGGCAAGAGGCAGGTTGTCATTGCCTTTGCCTAATTTCAAGATCAAACCAAATCACCACCAGTACAGAAGAAGGAATAAACACTTTCTCCTGGGCTGTGATGCCAACGACCACAACATGGTATAAGGTAGCACGGACACCAATAATAGAGGTAAGGAACTTGAACTTGAATTCATTATATTTAACAATTTAGATATTATTAATAGAGGTAGCGAGTCTACCTTTATAGGTAGCTTCACAACAGGTATAGAAGACTTCACTATAACACAAGGAGATTGGATTAGGTATTTTCGTAGATATTGAAGGTGCGCTTTTCACAAAACCGTCAAAAGAGGGGCAGTCAAGAAGGGTATCGACATACCTACATTGTCTAAGGAGTAAATATAACAGACAACAGCATAACGTCCCTAGCCCAAGACGCCCTCAATACCATAGTGAAATGGTTCCTTAGGGAAGGATTTAATCTCAATCCTGACAAAACTGTGGCGGTATCTTTCACTAATTGTAGGAAGATGATTTTGAAAGCTCCCAAAGTAAAAAGACAAGAAATTGCGCTTTCCGATTAGGTGAAATATTTAGTTTTAATACTGGATAGGAAATTTAATTAGAATGCGCACCTAGAAAAGACAATCTGCAAAGCTACAGCGGCACTCTTTGGCAGGTCAAGGGGACTGAAACCTAAAATGATACATTGGCTGTACATTATGGTAGTAAGATCCATTATTACAAATGACTCGCTAGTATGGTGAAATAAGTAACGACATAAAAGAAACCCTCCAGAGAATGACTATGCACAATACCCCTCTATAGCAATGGAAACTCTACTAGACCTACTTCTCTTGCACGAATAAATTAGAAAAGAAAGTCTAATGAGTGCGATGAGACTGTACTGGCATGGTACAGGTCCGGGTACACAGAAACTTTGAATCCGATTAGACCAGAGTTCTTACTAACATGTAATGCCGACCAAATTTGATTGAGTACCGAGTACCGAGCTTTAATCGAATCAAACAACTAAAACATAACTATGTAATCTGGTATATAGATGCATCAAAATGGAGGTGGTCTCCGATATAGGCATATAAATACAGGGAATCAGTCACTCTCCGATAAGGCCCATCAGTCTTACAAGATAAATAATAGCTTTAGAAAGATGTGTTCAAATTTGTACAAAAAGGGCTATAAAGGGTCACACATTTGTCTGATCTGATGGGGAGGTTGCCTTTAAGAACCTCAATGCATACAATTTCAATTCCAAAACTACTTGGAACTGTAAACAAGCTCTGAACCAATTGGCCAAGGGCAACAAGCCCACTAAAATGTAGATACCAGGTCACACCAGTATAATAGGCAATGGACATGCTGATGGATTTAAAAGCACATAGAAAGGGCATGGTCCAAGTGTGGGAATAAAGTGCAAAACAGGGCACTGGATGAGCATACCAGGTTAAAGGCAATACAATATATTTGTCGACCTCTTACCAAACAGAGCTAAACAGCTCTTACGTCTCATTAAAAGCGAGATAAGACATTGCCCAGTACTATTTTCATAAGATAGGTGAATTGGACAACACCACTTATAGACTATGTGGATTGAAAACGGCCGAGCAGATCCTATGCATGTATAGCACAGTCTACTACCAGAATAGCCCTAACCGAAAAATTGCGATAATGCAAGAATGGATCAGAGTATGGCACGAAGAAAAAAAAAGCTAAAAAAGACCCTAAGAAGATCAACAAGGTGATTTTGTAATTTTGTACAAAAAAGGGCTACAAAGGGGCACACATCTGTCTGATCTCAGTCAGGCTGCCCTTATAATGTGAATACCAGGCAGCGAACATGCCGATGTACTTGCCAGGGAAGGAAACACATAGAAACGGAGTCGTCCATGAGTGATTGTAATTTAATCAAAAATCATAATGCACCTAAATTATAAAAGTATTTTCCATCAAAGTTTGATAAAACATCATTTAAAAATCAAACATAGTTTTTGTAAATTGCAAATTTTTAGACAAATAGTAAAACAAATGTTGTCGATTTGCAATTATGCAAATGATTTCAGGATAGATAGTGTTTCAGAAAACCAATAGAGTAAGTCATCAATATGATGTAATGAAGAAAATGGCGAGTTAAAAAATGTAGTTGTGTGGATTAGAAGAGGAGAAACTGGTGAAAAAGGTATGAAACATACATGGCATGGAGTAAATGTAACGGCTTGGATGAAAGAGAAATAGAAAGAAGTGGAAGTTCATGAAGGGCAAGGATGTGATGAAAGGAGTAGAAACAATGACATGTTTAAAAGATGGCAAGTGAGCGAAAAGTTTCCAAAGTACTTAAATAACAGTTAGCTCAGTACAGAGGAAAATGTCACCTTAGCAAGAGCTATGTGGGTCAGGATGGAAGAAAGTTGTGTGAGTGGGACGGATACGGAGGCAGTTGTCAGAGAAGTGTGTAAAGGTGTGTGAGAAATAGGTGGGAATCAACAATAAGCTGACTAAATGGTTGAGGGGTAATTTTGAATGAGAAAAAGAAGAAAGGAGGAAATAATGGTATAATTATTATATTATTATATGCCAATAAAGGTCAGAAAAGAGGTAAAATAAAAGCTATCGATTTGAAATTTTGTAAATATAATTGAAATTGATTCCACCTTGTATTGCAAAACAATGCTTAGACTTCGAACTAGATTTCTGTAAAAAAATGAGAAAAAGTTATAAAACAAATACAACCGATAACAAATGTGTTAAAATTAACTAATAATTAGAAAAACACGAAAACATTTGGTAGATTTATGAAATGTATTCGTGTTTTTCTAATTATAAATACAAGCGACTTGTAATTTTGAAATTTTTTCTAAAAATCAAACTTGATTTCCATGAAATGTATATTTCGAGAAAACACGAAGAAAAAAATTAAAAAAAAAAAAACAAATATTGGCTTGAAAAATTGTAAATATAATTTAATTTTATCTCTCCTTATAATACGGTAAAATTATAAAACAATTTTTTTATTAGATTTAAAAAATAATCTTTTTCACATACTGAACATTTCCGCATCCAAAATCGTTGACAAAAGTAACACTTTTCCGAATAGCAACACTTTTCTGCATAGCAACACTTTTTTAGCATGGATACACTTTTTCGTACTACTTTTATTTACTATTAATCAATGTCAGTGTCACTTACATACATGGAGTAATATATAACGGGTGTCCAACAATTATTGCAGTCCCGGGTGGCGTTGGAATAAAAAACGTAGGTCGATTCTTACATGTTGCAAATAAATGAACTGACATTTTTAATGCACATTTAGGTTATGTTTGACAATTAACATGTCAGTTCATTTATTTGGCACATGAAAGAATTGACCTACGTTTTTGATTCCAACGCCACGCGGGACTGCAATAATTGTTGGACACCCGTTACAACACACGTACTATCGGTAATTATAACCTAATTTTTATATGTCAGTGTCAAAAATGAAAACGCAAACACTTTTATAATTGATGTTATATGCAGTATGTGAAAAAAGAGTGTGTACAACTCGTGGGAAATGCGCTTTTCCGCACGCGAGTAGGAACTTGATGCACTCGCTCGCTTCGCTCGCTCTTACACCAACATCCTACTCCCGTACGGAAAAGCGTAACATTTCCACACTTGTTGTACAAATAACTATTTGAAAATTAAACTAGCTTTTTCATGAAATGCATTGTGAAAAAAAAAACAGTAAATAAAAATTATGTTTTCTTTAGATTTTGTAAAAAATACCTAAAAATTAAACTTAATATTCATGAATTATAGTTTCTAAGAAAATAAGAAAAAAAGGAAACTAAAACAAATGCTATTAACTTAATCTAATAAATATAATCAAAATTAATAATACACTAATCAGATTTCAATCATTTGATAATTTAACTTGTTTTTGTAAATTGCAAACTGCACGAGGAAACAATAGTAAAACATATGCTATCGACTTGAAATTTTATAAGAACTTAGCTCAAAATCAATCCTATAATAATATAGATGCCATCGAAACATTCCGACCTAAATGTGACAGGTAATAAATAGCAATTGCTTGAGTGCTCGGCATGCTGCCCCATAAAGCCAATATTCTGTGTTCGTTTTCTTATTCTGTTGCATTTCACGTACGACCGAGTCAGTTAAATGTCGATAACACTCTTCCTCGTTCTGTTGATATGACATGGCCTAATTAAAAATCTCCTTTATTGAAAACACAACTCTCATTCCTATGATGGGTCCCACTCCAGGTTTCTAATCTTAAGATCCTTAATGCTTTAATAATACGTTAATTACATTCATTAGATTAATAAAATACATCGTAATTGTATTATCGTAATTATTGTTATCATACTAATTTTAAATAAAATTATAGTAATTTCTTTAGTTACATTCAACTCGATGAATTAAATTCTCATCAATGATTAAAATTAGAACCCTTTTATTTTTTTAACAAAGAAAATTGCACGAAATGTTAAGAATTTTTTTAATTTATACAGGAATTAAACTGTATCGCATCGATTAAGTCTCGTGTGGATGTTTTAATTCTAAAGACATACGCAATTATGTTATAACTTCACTGACGAGTTGTAACACAGCCAAACACGTGTCTAGAGATTGCCATTACATAATAACTAAAAAAGCCATATTTGGCAAATTAAATGATTAAAATCATTAAGCAGAGCTTCAGTGGCAACATCCTCAACGGAATTAAATTGGGCAAGAGTGGAAGATCATCAATGTGTGAACTCAATCCTTTCCATGTGCGTTCAAAATTCTCGTGAATACTTATAGGATTATGTTTTATTTAGGAAGAATTGTGTAAGCATGTTGGATAAATAAATAAATACAAATACAAAATACAAACTTCTGTGATGCGTTTAAAGACAATAAGAACACAAACAATTTATTATTGATACTGATGGCGATCATGTGAGGTAGTTAACAATGTTTTCATATAATCGTTTGTGAAATCCACAAAATGACTATTTACATTGAAATACTGTTTTCAAAAATTTTCAAGGCTTAATACTCTACTGTATTGCCATGTAAAAGCAAAGTTAAAATTGATTATATGTTCATACCCTTTGCGTGCAGTGAAAGTAATAACAAGTACGCCTGCATTTGCAAGGTCAACAGTGCATGCAATTGCATAATTATTTCTTAAGGGTGAAAATAACCTGTATTCAAATAATAACTGATAATTTAATGCATTTAATATTTATAGACTATAATATTCATACAAATTTGTAATTATTTGTTATTAAAGATACTTTAAAGTAAAAAGAACTTGTTTTTATATCAACTAGGATATGAAGCTAATTCATGGTAAAAAATATATAACAAAAAGAATTAAAAGATTAATTAATATAAACATTGATTTACAGGTGCAGTATTATGTAAATAATAATAATAAATTCTTATCAGCTGTTCAATTCAACAATTGAACAACTGAACAGAAGCGATTATCAACACAAGCGGCTCGGCGTACGACAGATAAGCGTTATCGATCGTCAAAAGGCGCACTCACCGGACATGACTTACTAGCGACAACGGAGCTCGCCAGCGACAGCGCATTGTCTTTTGTTTAGATACCATGTAGATTAGGCTTTTATGTAAATAAGAATTGTATATAAATAGTCTAAAATGTAGGAAATAAATCAAAAACCCCCGAGTGAAATTCTCCTTTAAAATAAGTAAACTCTCCGCTGCCTTACAACCAGCGTAAACTATCATCAACAGCAACCAGTACATAGGAGCCATCCAGAAGCTCCACTTGTACCGAGCGCCCGTCCTCACCGCAGCAGAGCGCCATCAGCGTATACATGGTCCTTCGAACCTCGTCCAACTTAGATGACGAAACCTACTTCACTCCAACTAAATTGTCGTCTTAGCACTTGGGGATCGAGTACTGAGTGTTTTGACTGGCAAACAAACAAAAAAAAACGACTCGGCGTGACGGCACTCCCAGTGTTACCACTCCAAGCCAGGTCATCACAAATTCGACCGGCCCCAACCGATCACATCTGCGTCCTCTCCACCAAATATATAGGCCCAGCAGCGTACAAGAAAATGGAAAAACTGAATGAGCTAGCCAAACAGCAGGAGGCATTAGGCAAACAATTAGGAGCGATTCTGGTGGAGGTTGAGAAGCCAGCGACAGTTCGCCTTCGAAGTAAATTCGCTTCCGATGCCAAGAAAATTTGGGATCAAGTGGAACAATTGTATGAAAAGTGCCAAACGCTCAAAATACAAGACCACCCGTATCACCAAGGTAAATACCTAGACAAACTGCGTGCAAAATTCCACGAGGTAATCACAAATTCCGTCCTGGACAGTATATCTCAAGAAGAGCAAACAACGGGACAAACATCAAAGCCAACATGAGTATCTATACCAGATCCTGAAGTCATCAAGTTCCGAAAGAAGATGCAATTTTTGAAACCATCGTTAAAAAGGGCTCTCCAGATATCAAATATAAGCCAAGACCGGATGGAAATGTGAATCAAGAGTATAGAGCAGTTCTGGAATGAAATGTATCTTTCTGTTCTGGTTGTAATGACCGATGAAGATCAACAAAGGTAAGTTTCAAAGCTTATATGAACAAGCTATTCACAATAATCTCCACTTATCGGATATTGAAAAAGTAGAATATTTGAATGCTTACGTACGTGGAGAAGCTTCGAAATTAATATCTCACCTACCGATGACCAATGCCAACTACACGACAGCCTGGGATACACTTAAACGACGGTATGATAACAAACGGCTGTTATTGACACAGCAAATCGATACACTGACAGATCAGCCAATATGTGAGTCAAACACTCCCGCACAACTAAAACAGTTACATGACACAACAATGGAATGTCTGCAACTCATTCAAAACATGGGATACGACACCGATTCCTGGGGCCCATTCGTCATTATCAGAAGATGGGGAGATGACACGAACAATATCTTCGATCAGAGTATGGAGTCTTCCTACGAAGTTCCCGAGCTCTGACATTTCTAGAAAAACGATTCCCGTCCTGAACAGAATCGACCAGCTCTCTCCAGCGGAATGCCAGAAAACCACAAATAATGTAGAATCTGCCAGAGATACCATGATGTCTACCATTGTCCTACCTTCCTGGCATATAGTGTACAAGAGAGAAACAAGATTATCAGAGAAAGAGAACTCTGCATAAATTGCCTATATCACCTAAGTACACAGCTCTGCCCCAGCCAACAACGATGCCGTAATTGCAATAAATATCATCACACATAATGCATAATGATCAGCATATTCCTCAACGTCGCTTAGGACAATCTCAATCTAGGCAAAACCGCCCAGCACAAAAAAAAACAATCACAACCAGGCCTGTCCAGCAATTCACACGCAACAGGGGTTTTGGAAATTAAAGACTTATTAACTACAGCACTAGTGAATATAATAACAAGCAAGGGCTCTCCGTTCACAGAACGAGTCCTGTTCACAATGCTTGTTCATCACGGAACATGCAGCTCAAATACTAGGATTTCCACGACAAAAGTTCCATAAGGTACTCTGGAGTAGGAAACATTATAGGCCAAATTTCCATATCAATGATAGAGGCAGTCCTACATCCACACAAAAGCAACGAGTTTAAGCTAGTAACACAATTATACGTTTTACTACGAATCAGCAACCAGCATATCCAATCGCACACACCGTTAAGGACCAGTTTAAGGAAATTGATCTAGCCGACAACACATTCAACTGCCCAGGACAAGTTGACATCTTACTAGGAACACGCCACTACAGCCAAATCCTTCTGGAGGGTATGGAAAAATATAATGGATTCCTTCTTCAGAACACCGAGTTCGGATGGATAATATCAGACGGAGATACCAAAACACATCCGGAAATAGTATGCTTATCTACACAATCTGGTGATGATCAAGATCTCTCACGATTCTGGGAAATGGAAGAAGTAGCAGTCCCAACAGAACCAACAGATGAAGACGAGTTATGTAACATACACTACAACTTAACAACAACAAGAAGTTCCGATGAACGCTACACGGTTTCCCTACCTTTCATCGAACGCCCACCTAAACTCGGTTAAGAGACAGAGCAGTAGCAAGATTCACCCAACAAGCACGACGATTGCAAAAAGATGAACATCTAAACAAAGAATACGATAATTTTATGACAGAGTATCTGGACCTAGGACATGTGGTTAATAACACTGAAAGTCGATCACCGGAATATTACATTCTGCATCATGCCGTATTCAAGAGAGAGAGTACTACCACCAAACTCCGAGTGGTGTTTAATGCGTCGTGTAAAACATCAAACAATCGCAGTTTAAATGAAGAAATATACTCAGGCCCACAACTCCAGAACAACATCACTGTCATCCTTCTTCGTTGGCGGTTCCATGAAGTCGTATTTATGGCAGATATAGAAAACAAATTTACCGACAAATTCAAATAGCAGAGGAAGATCAACGTTACCAATACAAGAATACTATAAAGAAATACTATACAAGAATTTCAACTCTCCACAGTCACCTATGGAACCAAGGCAGCACCTTACTTAGTAATTCGAACACTCAATCAACTTGCTTACGACGAAGGATCTGGTAACCCAAACATCGCTCAAATTATCATGAAAGACACCTACATGGACGATGTGCTTTCCGGGGCCAAGGATATAGAATCTGCACTAGATATTCAAATTGGCCTAATCAACATCCTTAAAAGAGGAGCGTTCATTCTACGGAAATGGCCCAGCTTCTGAAGTGGTTACCGGAATACATGGTAGACCAAAGCGACTATAAGATTTCATGCCCAGACAAAAAATCTCTAGGAGTAATTTGGAACCCTACCCAAGATACATTCGCATTCAAACCACCGGTACTCCAAAAGACAATTATAACAAAGATAGTAATATTATCTGACATTTCCAAGATATATGAGCTGCTGGGATGGCTCGCTCCAATAATTATAATAGCAACTTTGGATCGCTGGAGTGAAATGGGACGAGGAAGTATCACCACAACATCAAAAGCAGTGGTTGCAGCTGACAGATCAACTACACAATATACAACATCTAGAAATCAAGACATGGATATACTACACTAATGAAATAGAACTGTAAGGATTCAGTGACGCATCAGAAAAGGCGTATGGTTCTGTTGTCTACGCTCGCACCATGTTTAAGGGAAAACCTGTGATCACTCTGCTACAAATCGAAGCCAAATCGAAAGTCACTCCTGTGAAACAAAAGATATCGATCCCTCGTCTAGAATTGTGTGCCGCACTGCTACTTGCCAAACTATTACGTTCACTCGTTTGAAACATAACATGCATGCAACACACGCCTGGACAGACTCAACAATCATTATGTCCTGGATACATGGATATAGCAGCAAATTAGACACATTTGTGGCAAACCGAGTGGCCAATATCCAACGCTTATTAACCAATGTTTCCTGGCATCATGCACGAATTCGTAACCCAGCTGATTTAGTCTCTAGAGGAATAGAACCAAAAAAATTGATAAAGAACGTGTTGTGGTGGCAAGGACCTGGATGGCTGGGAGAGGAGAACAAATCCTGGTCGACTCAGCTCATTACTCCAGAAATTATACAAATGCAATCAAACACATTGGTAGTACAAACAAGTACAGAAGAATTAATTTCAAGATTGAATTGGAAATCATCACCGAGGCCAGCTATCCGTACCAGAGATGGAGAATACACTTTTGAAATTAATCAAGACTATTCAGTGACAGGAGTACATAGAAGAATGTAAAAACCTTACAAACGAAAAAGCGATTGCCAGTTCAAGTACCATAAAAACACTAAATCCGATCATCGATCAATATGGAAACATTCAGCATTAACGTATATGCAGAAACACCCAGTTATATGTTCACACAAGAGCATCAGACACCCTTTGAACACTCGTATCTGAAACAGAATCGCAACCAGAGGAAAGTATCGGCCATCGAACTTATGGCACCCTAACCCCGAGGCCCTCAACATGTCCACTTCACCAGCGACAACGGAGCTCACCAGCGACAGCGCATTGCCTCTTGTTTAGATACCATGTATGACACAACCCACTTGTGACCACTACTGCGACTCCTTTTAGGGAGTCCGAAGTGGTTCAGGTAAAACCCCCTTCACTCAGATAGCCAATCCGCAGCCATGAGCACGGTCGCTCATATACCAATATTCGTCTTGAAATATAGACTTGTCTGTCATTGCGATGTTTCTATGTAGATTAGGCATTTATGTAAATAAGAGTTGTATATAAATAGTGTAAAATTTAGGAAATAAATCAGAGTTAACAAACTTTCACTGCGAGCTACTTGTATCTCACGAAGAGCCTAAAAGCCTCCGAGTGGAATTCTCCTTTAAAATAAGTAAACTCTCCGCTGCCTTACAACCAGCGTAAACTATCATCAACAGCAACCAGTGCATAGGAACCACCCAGTAGGTCTAATTGTACCCAGTAAAATTACATTTTAATAATGTAAAAACTACGGCGCAGAAAGCTGAGAAGAATTAGTTTCAATTATTATTTATTATAAAAATGTTTCACCACGAGTTAATTGAGAATTTCATTCATCGTATAACAAAATTAATTTCTTATTTCTTACCATCTTTTTTTATAAATAATTAAATTCAATTCGAGATATTTTAAAAACCTACTAACATCAACTCTGCAATTGCATACAACTTTAATTATTCACTATATTTAGACTAAAATCATTGGAATAAACAAATGTGATATATTAAAGGAAATAATCAAAGTAGGATTCAAGCATGCATGTAACTTTAATTTTTAAAATATGAAACTGTACCTGGCTTTGAAATTTTGAAATTTCTTAATAATTAAATTAATCCATAAGTACAGGCTGGGAGTCTGCAGCTAAATCAACTTTTTGGATGTATCCCAATAAATATTTATCTCGATAAATCCTTTATTGTAAATTAAGTTTTAAAGCTCTTATCAACGTCAGGATGCAACGTGAAAGCAAATAGACAGTTCGTACGAGTTTGCGTGTCCCGAGTTTCGTGTTCTTTTATCATTCAAGGGAATGAGTCCGTGCCACCACCCCACGTGATAGAAAATGCGGGTTCGTTAATAATGAAGAAGAGGCGTGGAATCCCAAGATTCGTATAAACACTGAACGTGCAAGAGTTCCAATCGGAAGAAATATTCGAGTAGCTGGCAATCACGTATTTTATTGGATGATTTCTAACACCACGTTTTTATTATTTAATAATTTCTCTTTTTCAAGAAATAAATAAAAATTGGACAATGAATATAGAAAAATACCACCACATTGAAACACATACATAAACTAAACAGAAATAAATAACAAATTTTTATAATAAATTCACTGCGTTTTAGTTATGGCAAACAATAATAGTTTTCTAGATAAACTTACTTTAGATATATTACACAAAAACGTAAACAAAAAATTATTATCTATAAAATAATTTAGATAATCAGTTATGTTCTTTTTCTTATGATATAAACAGGGTTGTTAGAATTAAAGCATTTCATATTTTATTGGCAATTTCCTGACACGTGTTTTGCGTTATATTACTCATTTATTTTCAAAGGAGTACAAACTTAATACTAAAGTGGAAGGTGCAACA
Organism: Ontholestes murinus; assembly: GCA_963969525.1. NCBI lineage: Eukaryota > Metazoa > Arthropoda > Insecta > Coleoptera > Staphylinidae > Ontholestes > Ontholestes murinus. The sequence continues at coordinate 62,954,188 of OZ018388.1, forward strand.
CTTCACTATAAATACAAAAATTAGACCATTATGTGACATTCCACTGCGAGTTTCTGGTGGTTGCTTAATAGCCTACTTGATCTCTATTCCTTTTAACCCTTTGCACACGTAATTATTCTTTAGACAGCAGATAACTCGGATTTTTTTTCATGTTTCATCAAGATGATTTTTTTATGGTAATGTGGTCAAATTTAACTAGAAGGTTCACCAACCATAAATAAGAAATTTTAAAATATAACCCCTGAATACACCCCTTGATCTAGGACGGGGATGTGGTCACATAATATTTTATTTTTCAACGTTTCAAAATAATTTATTGAAACTACTGAGAATACTTAACTATAGTACACTACAATACAATAAACATCTAAGGAATATAATTATATAAACAATATTTAGGGGCGGCGCGTAATACGGGCACCTCCACCCTAGCAAATAAACTTAGAAATACACGGAACAGAAATGTTTTGGTTAAATCATCACAGGTTGGCCAAAGAATATCTATTTTCTATAACTAGTAAGAAGTAGGTAACTGTAACAAAACTAACTAAAATTTTCTCTACGTACTATTCTGTTTATTGGCCAAGTATCCGAAACATCCCAACTACTAACTGCATAAAGATAATAATAATAGTATGTTTCACGATCTGCAAATGTATCATCCTTAGAAAACTGTGGTCTTTTTATAGAGTTGGGTACGAATTTCAAGTACTTACCCGGAACTATCCAAATTAGTTCCGGGTAAGTACACGTTTATTTTCAGTTCTCATGCAAGTGATAGGCTTGTATAATACTTGTCAGTAAATATATGGTATCCTTTACTGCTAGGATTGCCTTCCAGTAAATTTTGGCACAAATGCAGCACAACTCGTGAACTTTCCAGGTCAGTACTTACTAAATTTTCTGATGTCAAGCTTTCATATTAAGGCAAAATGGAATATATATGTATCCAGTATTAGCATCTGCCAAAGCATATATCCCGATTCCATACTTTGTTGGTTTATTTGGGTTATAAGTGGAAAAACTTATTCTGTCTTTGAATCCAACTACAGACTCATCCACTGAAATTTCCCTTGACGAAATAAAATGTTCCTTGAACTTTTACTCCAAAAAATCTAAATATAATGGATCTGTGATGCAAATGAAGCATCTAAAAGATTTACGTGAATAAGTCCCTTCTAAATATTTTGGAATTTTGGCATTGAAGTTTTGGGACCACTATTTCTGCAGATGTATTTAGAATAACTTCTAAAAAGGTTTTAAATTCTGCCACTGTAAGATCCACCCAACTATTCCACGTGGATCGCTTTGATTAGCTTTTTTGTTTAATTTTATTGCGAGCATAATTATTCGTCTTTTCTACAATTTTTTCTATCAATTCATCCGCAAATAAAGTTCAAAAAAGTCAATGGGTTTTGTACAGTTGACAGGGAGCCAGTGGATTTCCAATATGTTTCAATGGAGAACAGCCAATATTTTAATAGGTAACACGAGGCTTGTATGTAGGATCGCAAAACGAAGTCCACCTGAATAGATTAAGACTACACTTTAGTTCAACCTGCAGAGTGTATGAAGAGGAAGAGGAATCCGCCGAGCATGTGCCCGATTCTATCCAATTAACGTGAATCCACAATGGGAAAAGGATGTCTACAGTCATCAGATATCCTAAGATTCCCTCTGGCTACGATCCTGGTGTTAGCCAATGCCTTGGGTTGGCTCGACCATAGCAAGGAATTTGGACTCAGATGGGAGGACGTACGAGGGGCCCACTGGAGCTTACGTGCTGCGGACCTCTCTGCCCTCTCATTGTACAAATCTAGATCGAGATCCAGAGATGTCAGAAATCTGTGGTCTTTCAGCTTTATGACCAGAAATAAAATCTATCCTATGCGGCACATTATCCTCCTTTATAACATTTACCCATGACTCATAACTGTCTTCTCTTGCATCATGAATTGCGTCGTCGTCGCTGCTGCTTGAATTGGGGAAAGATAATGCCCGATTTTTTTTGGTACCTATAATGTCACTACCACTAACATCATTTTCTGCAGCTTCGAACAAAAACATTAAAAAATATTAAGTAATAGTACTACACAACTAGAACACAAAATTATCTCGGGTGGTGTTTGTTATGACACTAAACTAAATTTGTAACCCAAAAGTGAATGTCTGTGAATATTTGAAAAAGTGAATATAATATAAACATATCCGGATGATCAATAACGCATTCATTTTTTTGAATTTATTTATCTTATATAAACTCGAGCGACCATAATATTTTGCTTATATAAACCAGAAGAAAAAAACCGTCGCTAATTTATCTACTCGAGTACACCTATATAAGAGGTGTTGTGTAGACGTCCAAATTTTATTATGGATAAATATACGCCACAAGAACGAGCAGAAATAGTGACAACATTTATTGAAAATAATCGTTCCATTATTGCCACTCAGCGGAAATTGCGTCAAAAATATCCTTATCGTTCAGTGCCTCACAAAACCACAATTTATCGTTTACATGCGAATTTTCGACAGTACGGTATAACAGCAGACAGGCCTCATTCTGGAAGACAACGGACATCTCGCAACGCTGAAAATGTGGCTCTGGTGCGCGATAGTGTTGTAGAGTCTCAAGAAACATCAATTCGGAGACGTGGTTCCCAGTTACACATTTCTGCACGCAGTTTGAGGCGAATTTTGAAAACCAAAAAATGCAAATCTAAGGCTGTCTGGTGAAATTGAAGATTTTGAGAAGAAGAAGAATTTGTCTAAATTGATAATGAGCGATGAAGCCCATTTTCTTCTCAGTGGCCACGTCAATAAACAGAACAGTCGGTTTTGGGGAACGCGCAATCCTCAATTAATTCATGAAACATCATTGCATCCACTAAAAACAACTGTATGGTGTGGTATTCATGCTGGAAACATGATTGGTCCCTACTTTTTTTGAAAATGACCAAGGTGTTGGAGTTACTGTTAATGCTGAACGGTACCAAGACATGATTCGAAATTTTGTTGTGCCTGAAATGGAAGAGCAAGGACTAGAAGACATGTGGTTTCAGCAAGATGGGGCCACAGCATACACAGCGAACGAAAAAAAAATGCAAAGACCAAATAAACTTTTTATGAACACCAAACTTACTTATCTTTTCTTTGAGCAAAGTTATAAGCAATCAAAATGGTAGCGGGACTTTTGCCTCACCTTCTACCTATAAAAGATAAAATATGAAGTATTTAGTGTCCATACGGCGACATAAGTGCTTAAAGATTCGATGTATCCTGTGGAGGGACATACGAGCGCAACGGTAAAACGAGTGATGTCCCTCGTAGAGGGACAACGAGTACAAAGGGTTAATATGTTTAATTTTAGTCCTTCTTCCATGTATAAGAGTTTTATTTTTCCTGACTGCTAATTGTTTGTAATACAATGTTAAGCAATACATGCTTATTGATTTTTTGTAGACGATACAGTTCTTCCAGATGGTTCCATATAAATGGCATCACAATTTTGGCAATCTATAATACACGCCGCTCTTGAGTATAGGGTACAAGACCCTATACGGTCCTATATGTCCAGTTGTTTGTTAATTAGTAAGCTCCCTAGGTTCTGTTTGTTTTGCTGTTCGCTTGCGATGATTTTGTGTTCTTTTGATTCTTTTACGGATCTTGTTGCTTGTATGGGCTGGAAATTTAATTGAATAGTATTTATAGGTTTAGTCGCTGTTTGGATGTTAGTTTATTTGATTTCCTTCTTAGCGTTTTGGAAACAATTTCATCACTATATTCGTTGTTTGTTTTTATAATTGCTAATTCTTCTTCGAAATCTTCTACATTCATTGGTATGTTTAAATGTGTGTGAATGTATGAGTTTAATGCTGCTAGTTTGGTTTATATGGATTGATGGGAATCGGCTATTGTATGTTAATTTATTACTTTTTCTGATGGTCGAATTGTCCAAAACGTTCAACCTATTCTCTTTTCCTACTTCTACTTCATAACATCACCTTTCATTGCTTTGTTTTCAAAAGCGAATTCAATTGTCAACGATGAGGTATACATACATTATATCACATAATAGAAAAACAAAAAAACACGACGAGAACCATACACAGAGAAACGGGTATTTATCTTTCAATTTCTCTTCAAGAATGAAAAACAATATATACATTAAGTTTACAACAGAAGAAGAAAAACTTTTAGAAAAAGGCTTGATGTTTTCTCTATATTGATATCTATTAATATCGAGAGAGCCTTACAACGTTTAGATCCCGAGTTTGAGATATAAAAGCTGAAACTGATCAACCCTATTATAAAATATATCCACCGTACTAAGCCCTCATCAATTCCTAAAGTATGGAAAACAATCAAGGCTATAAATTTAACAGAATTGAAAGCTCTTACGGAGACCTAAGGCAACACCTTCTTTAAAAAAGTTTCGCCTCTAAAATAAACGATTTCTTGGATAGCAAACAACTTACAAATACTACAAAAAGACTCTACTACCAAATTCTAAAAACAAATAATCGAAGATATAAACTCATTGTTCATTATCAACCATAAAAAGATGTCCCAATACGAAACGATGAATCAAACTGTCCTCACCTTGTACATCTTAATCAAAATTTACATTCTTCCTAATAAGTGCCATTGTATCTAATATGAATGCACCCAAATACAAAAAAAATCCTTTCTGAAGTTACATTTTCAATTGAAATTAAAGTCTCAGTTGATAATTGCGTAGAATTTGTGAATAGAAAGAATCTCGAATTACCATAACATCTTAGTGTTTTTGATGTCAAGAACTTCTTTCCGTTCATACCCGTGCAAGTAGTTAAAATAATCATACGAAAACAAATAACAGAAGCAAAACACCTAAACCCAGAAGAAATACTTAGATTCCTTTACTAAAACTATTTCAAATTTAATAACGAATATTATATTCTTAACGATATAAACGCCTTTGTCACCGCTAATTGCAGAAGTCTACAAGAAAAATTTCAAACAAATATTGCCTACACATATATCCAACGATTTCTTTTGGTGCAGATATGTGGATACATTTTCTGTATTTGGATCGACAGCTAAACACTTTCTTAAATCAATTAAACCCCAGGATTAAGCAACAGGATTGTGGTGACCGTTACTATGTGGTATTTCATTTTCAAATATAGGATAAAATAATACACTATTTTCTATGTTTTTTTTCCACTGTATATATACAATGGTAAAATTTACGATGGGAGTAGAAGAAGAGAATAAGTAGAACTGTTTGGACACCAGAAAGAGTAATAAATTAACATACAAGATATACTGAAAGCCGACTACGACAGATACCGTTATACCGGCCGACTCTTATCAATTCATACAAATCAAACTAGCAGCACTAAACTTATATATCTACCGACTTTCAAACATACCCATGAACGTCGAATTTCGAAGAAGAATTAGCCATGAAAACCATAATCACAAAAAATGTAATGATAAGATCGTTTCCAAAATAGGAAATAAAATAAATAAATAATTTGATTCCCGCCAAGCCCAATAGATCAAGGCCAGCCTAGAGAAAAGGACAATCAAATGTACTTTGAAGGGTCATTCCATTAATCCATTAAGTCTAAGGCAGGGGAAGGCGTTTCCATTGCTATGGGCAACACTAGTTGCTCTTCCTTCTAGAAAAACTGCCCAAAGAGGATATCCACTGCCTAGGGTACGCGAATGATCTAGCCATTGTCATTAGGGGCCGCTTCGCGGGAGTTGTCTCAGAGCGAACACAAAGAGCCCTAAACATAGTAGACAAATGGTGCAAACAGGAGCGACTGGCAATCAATCCCCAAAAATTACAAATTGCCATCTTCACAAAAAGATGAGCACTGCCAGGCTCAAAGCCACTGATGCTCGGGGGTACAAAAGTCCCCCTCGTAGGGGAGGCAAAGTACCTGGGAGTAACCTTCGACGCCAAAATGACGTGGAGACTACACATCAAAAAAGCCACTAAAAACGCATCAATAGCATTGGGTAGGTGTCGCAGAATGTGCGGAAAAAAATTGGGACTAAACCCTAAAATGACTCTATGGCTTTACACTAGGGTGATAAGATCCTTGATAGCCTATGGAGCAGTGGTGTGGTGGACTAGGACAAAGCAAAAGGGGGCGATAGGACTTTTGAGCAGTACACAAAGACTAGCATGTCTCAGTATAACGACAGCCCTAAGCACCACCTCGACAGCAGCCCTAGAAGCCATCTTGAACATACCACCATTACACATCTTTATTCAAGGAGAAGCCAGGTCCGTATTATATAGACTGATGCAAGGATAGACGCCCATAATAAGATCATACGGAAAAACACACCAACGGCTAGAAGGCGAGCTGAAGGCAAACGCGATTACAGCGATGCCAAGTGATGCCATGGTGAAAAAATACAATTTCGAAGTAGTCTTGCTGGAAGAAGCACCATGCAGATTCTGCTTATAGGAAGAAGAGGACTCGTTCCACATCCTATTCCATTGCGAGGGTCTAGCAAGGATTAAATACCCATACCTATAGCCAGGGCTAATAGAACTAATCAAAGAGGCAAAGCTAGAGCTGGTCATCTGAGATAAATAGGGACCCACAATAGATCTGAAACGGTCGAGGTGGAACAGGCTCTGGTGCCACCCATATAACATCTAATCTAATCTAATACATTTGAAGAAATAAAGAAGTCAGTGTGTAATTAACGGTCAATTTTGCAAACAGTTTGTTCACAATTTTGTTCTGAATTGAGAATGTCAGGAGCACGTCAAAATCAACATTTTTTACAATTAACTGATTTTGGATGTGGCCGTATTATTGGCATGAGAGAGGCCAGACTTTCGCTAAGAGAAATTGCTCGTCGTGTTACAATGGTGTTGAAATGTTGGTCCAAATAGTCCGAGGAAATGGTTTGCTTTGGATCTGGACGTATCCAGAATACTACAGATAGCGAAATCCGTCGTTTCAGACGTTTGACCACAAGAGATAGATTTTCAACAATTTTATTAATTGCAAATGATTTGATGAGATATGTAGGGCCTTGAATATCAATGTCATCTGTTTATTGCCAGAAAAGGTCTTATAGGCTGCGTTCATATCATCCTTTTTATGTCTTCCTCTTACACCACTTCATCGTCTACACCGGCTAGAACGGAGTAACGAAAGAGCAAGTTGGGTGCAAAAATAGCCTCAAATTGTGTTTAATGATGAGTTTTGATTTTGTTTTTGGGCCCAAAATGATCAAACTGATGCGTGAAGACTGTAAAAATCTAACAAATTTTGTGAAACGCAGAACAGCCCTCACATAAGAAGTTATAATATGGGGTGCAATGTGTTATGGTAGCAGATCATTCTTGATCTTCATTGACCTTCGAAACTGCAAATAAAAATATGGAACACAACAAATGTGTTAATACCAATAACACCGTGAAATGCCAGTTCCACCAAGAGTGTAGCCTAGGAAGTATTAATTTTATATAATAGAAAACCTTCAATTAATAAAAAAACTAAAGTAATATAATTGAATTATTTTTTCTCTTAGCGCAATTAAGAAATTGAGTTTTTCTTTGGAATGTAAAGCTTTAGACAAAGGATGACACTTCAATGCCTAGATTGTTAACTAAAAAGCTTGCTTTTGTTCCACTATAAAAATGTTTTATCACTGTTTGTAATATATACATCGTATATCTTAATAGTTGTTAAATGTTTTTTTTTTTAGATATTCCAGTCTGTCCGAACCTCTTTTGTTTGCACGTAAATTTATGTGCATAGAGGGACACCAAGGCCGCATTTACGACTCATGAGCTGAACGTGTAGGACAAAGATCATAAGGTTAATGTAGGTCCAGCTATACCAATCCGGTAAAACTACTTTTCAAGATCTTTGTCAAACCATTATAGCAATCCCTCCTTAGAAGAATACAAGGGTAGTGTCTCTAAATACTGTCTTCTCCCAATATTTGTTCCTTCTAACCTGATAAATTAACAGAATTTCAAGTACTCATTTAATGATCTTCGGATAAAGTAAATATATTTTTCGACATGTTATGATGATGATATCAGTATATTTTTAATATATTATCGACTTGACAATTATAGTTTGACGTATTGGGCTAATTTGGTAAATATTATCACTTTGGCATAGCGCTGCGGTTGTCAGATAACCAAACTAGAAAATTATTTGGAAGTAAACATTTACATTCAGATTTTCTCGACTTTGATTATCTTATTTCACATTTGTAAGATCGTTATTCAGTTGAAGAATTGACAAAGATTTTTAAAAATAAGCCTATTATATCTTAGAATAAAATTAATAAAATATCTCGTATTATTTGCAGGAAAAATGTAACTTGCCCTTACCATTTAAATACACCATTTTATTTCCGAATCCTTTTGCTATAAAACACTACTTTTCAACGTAATCTTCATTCAAAGCTACGGTTTTGGGCAAATAGATAAAAATCCGACTGTAGGAGAACGGGGTTGTAGGGTGAATTAGGAAGAACAGTCCATCTTTTGTTCGTTTAGCTGTTTGTGCCTACGAACACGCTGAAGTCGTTCTTCAATTTTCGAAGAGTAGCATAATACACAACACTTCAGAGTTGATCGTTTGACCATGGAAACATAATAACCCCTTTAAAATGCCAGAAAAACGTAGCCATGACTTTACCAGCTGAGGGTATGGCTTCAAACATTTTCTTAGTAGGGGAGTGGGTGTGGCGCCACTCCATTGATTTCTGATTTGTTTCGGGTTCGAAGTGATAAATCCATGTTTCAGTGTCTGCAATGTTTCGAAAAAAATATCACGATAAGTCTTATACCGAGCAAGCAAATTCCGTACAATTCCTTTGCTCTTTATGGTCTTCGGTTAGACATCATGGGACCCAGCGGGCTCAAACTTTTGAATATTCAAACCGACGAACAATTATGACAGCAGTACCAACAGAGACGTCCAGTTGAGCAGCGAGCTGTTTGTAATCCGTCGATTATCTCGAATGAGAGTGTTTACACGCTCTGAGATTGCATGGGTCACAGCTGTGCACGGCCTCTCGGCACGCGGGAGATCAGACAATTTTGCTTGACCTTGCGGCGATGTTAACACACGCTTTGCTCACGACTCACCGTGCTTTTGCCTACTGTCAGATCTCTGTAAACATTCTGCAAGCGCCTATGAGTAACTGAGATGCCCTAGTTTTACGCTAAATGAAACTCAATCAGTGCTCGTTATTTGAAACTCATCTCTGTTACAGACGCCATTGTAACAGCTACGTATAGCGTTGTAACCTATCAGAAATCAATAAAACTATAAGAGACGAGCGAGAATATTGAAGTGGAGTGGCCAGGAAAAAATTAATTATTGAACTCCCTTGATTTTAGTAGTCAGCCTTCTTCACAATGTTACACATGTTTTTGTGGTGTTAGTTTAAAACGCAAAATACTTAATTCATTGTTGTAGTTTTCGAATTATTCTGTCAATTGTTGTTTCGGAACAGATACCCACAAGCTATTACTGTGGCAAATTCTTGTGCAACATTAACCAAAAGGTTCTTTTGGTTAAAATTAGGGCCTTATTAATGGAAATGCCTGACAAGTGACATTCACCTCGTTGAGTTGTTGATTCAGGCGTGAAATAAATATTATAACTTTGTCAGTGGCACAATGGTTGAGGTTGATACGTGCTAAGTGGCATATTGAAGTCACTGATGTGGATCTTTCTGCACTATTGCTCCGAAATAAGGCACCCATGCCATGGAATGCTTAATTTTCATCCTGAATATTTGCCTTCTATAACCACACATTTTCCCATTATGAAAATTGCATCTAAAATAAATTATAGTATTATTACTTTAGACTTAGCTGATTCAGATTTCGACAAAACTGGATATATAGATTTGCTGCTAAGGCAACAACGCATTTCAGTTTTGGCCGGCTATATGCTGAAACGCTTCCCGAAGCCCATACATTGTTTATTTTTCGTTTGTAAATATTTTCATGGTATTTAGAATTACGAATTTAGATTTGTAATAGGTTATTTCCAATATAGGAAGATAAAAGTGTTTTTTTTTTAAAGTTCATCTGTTCGATATTCTTTTTGGTCGTAAAACTCGTCATCTTACAAACTATTTTTACCAGACTCGGTTGGGTCATATAGTTTGTTTTAATGTTTTCCAGAATTGACTCGAATATATCGTTTGGTAAAAGTCTTCGTTCATTTTGGGATAGCGAAAAAGTTTATACTGTTCCGCCTCCGCCAGAAGGATTATTACAATTTGTTTAATGTTTAAAGATGATATAACTCGATTAGAATCCGACAGGCAAATTACACTTAAAAGTTTTGTTTGTCAAATTAGAAGAACATTTTAGTACTGATAAATCGTTAAATAAGTTCTATTTGGAAAATATTTTTGACTATGTGACTCAGGAACATTTGGTTCCTACAAAAAATTTCAATAAATATTCTTGATTGTGTGACACTGAGACATTTGGTTCCTACAAATAATTTCTTACGTATACACTAAACAAAATAAAGCATGCTTCAAATTTGGGTCGTGTATAATTCATTATTACGAAATGAGTCTAAATGATACTTTGTTAATTGGTCCTAAGTTACAAGCCGAGGAAAAATCATTACTCAATTTCATTTGCTGAAAATAGGTTTTACTTGTGATATTAAACAAATGTTTATAGATTCTTTTTACACCAGATATATCGCTAATTATTGTATCTATATTGAAAATTTTTTAGAGATAAATCTGTTCAAGAATGGGAATGGACCCGGGAAGTTTTTTGGAGCAATGTGTAGCCCATTTTATTTTAGCGAGTATTGCTACAGTTGGTGGAGGATCGATCAATCAAGGACATAGATTTCCATTGCAGGAGATTTCAGGTAGAGGCGTTGCGTCTGTCAAGGTTTTAGGTTTGAACTAGGACTGTAGTACTGATACTTTTTGTAATCTAGCAAGCGTTGAGAATGAGAAGGCTAGTAAACGTGCCCTACTTTCAAAAGTCGCGCGGATTTACGAGTATGATCCAAATGTCGCTCCCTTAGTGTTTACAGTAGCTTTGGTTGTTACAGTAGCTTTGGTTGTTAAAAATTGGTTGTATAACGTCAATACACAGGAAACATGTACAGATGATTGAGTGTTCGTATGCAAGTCCTCATGGAATGAGAGCATCTTTGTACAGAAAGTTAATCGATTCTGGTACTCTTATAGCAGCTAAAACTCTAGTCTAATAGAAATAAAAAGTAAAATCTCTAGACGTTTGAAATTGCCGTGAAGTCTACGTAGGACAAATAGGTAAAGCTTTTAACAAAAAAATAGAGCATCAAAAATATTTCGAAAACAATAATATCAGTCGAATACAAAGGTAGTTTCAATTCAATTTTTAAAATTTTAAACGAATTAATAAATTAATCTTCTAAAAGAATTAGAAACAAACAGACACGAACATAAAGGTATTCTATTAAATAATAATAAAATTCAAACTCCTGTAAATAATTATCCCCTATTAACCCTTTGTAATCAATAACCCTCGATCTCAGTTTATAAATTGTAATAGTATTTAAGCAAGTCCTTAATATCCATTATTTATCCTCCTAATGAAGCCACTGATTAATGAATTATGTTACAATCTTCAACATAAAATAGTGAAACGCTATGTAAAATGAAACCTTGTGTTATATTTACATTTTCAATAGAGTATTATTAATTAAGTATTATTAATTAAATGTGTTGTTCAATTCCTATTATCCATCCCTTGTTAGTGAATCTTGATTATAAAAATGTATTTTAATTTATGTTATATCAAATTTTACCATTTTAAATACTCTTTTATATATTTTATAGACTCAAATAATTGACTCTAAATTTACAATTTGTTTTTTCTTAAATTAAATTTCATGCCACTTTAAATTGATTTAGCTGCACCATTAAATAATTTAATAATATATACCAGAATAAATAAGTTTCACCGACATAAACTACAAAATTAGCTAGGAATATTTGATTTGTGTGTGCAAAGAATAAAATTTATTTAGCGATGGATCGGTTTCGATCTATTTTAAATTTCCTCAACTTAGCGCGTCTGAAGACGGGAAAATCCGAGCTTTGCTTTAGAGTTTTAACTCTTCTGGTATTGGTAAATTAAGATAATACCAATTAGACAATAAATAGCATCTTAATGGCATTACCTTACTTAACTGCTTAACATATTATACTTTCGTTTTTACACCCCTTGGATTAGAATTTACCTAAAATACATTTTTAAATATATCCCTATGAAATATTCGTTTAATACTATTTATTGAACACTAATTCTCTAATGAAAATAATGTTTGGATGTAGCGTTCCGAATTAAATCACTTATATTAATTGAATAATATGATTAACATGAATTTAATCCAATATACTCTGTACGCGTTTACAATGCACATGCAGTTGCATACAATGTGGTCGACATTGTATTCTATAATTAACGCTAATCAATAAAATATTTGCAACTATACAACAATATGGTACATTCCATTAATTTAGTGAGGTATTCATTGGATTTATGGGAATTTAATTATTGACTAAAATATCTCTCATGATGCTCATAGTTCCTTGTGCTGAAATGCTCAGATAAAGAGTTTTTACACCGAAATAAACTATTTTTTCGCGGGTTGGTTGTGAATTCACTAAGTTGTCCTTTGATTGAAAAAATGATATTTAACTTTAAGTTCTGTTCATTTACAAGTCATTTTGGCACAAATACGTAAGGAAATATGTATTAAAGACAATTCGTCTAAATTTGCAGTCCAGCTTATGGATTTTTGGCAAACAATTTAGCTCGAGAGAGGTTTTTTTTTTACTTTATGTTAAATTTTACTTTATAGTCAATTAGATATTTAGAATCTTGTTACAATTTTTTTATTGTACGCATTAATGAGATTTTTGAATTGCTAGATTAAGGCTCATTTTCTAGCATTAGTTTTACCTTATCATTTTTGTTTACTATTACCACTTCAAAATACGTACTTTTTTAATGAGTAGTAGTAGTAGTAGTGTTTGGCTATCGACCACGTGGTCCTTCTGCCGTGTGGTTTGTGTATGTGTGTGTGTAAATGAGCTTGTTACTTTAAAGGATCGCCCGTCACTCTAATGCACCATTAATTATATCCCAATGGTAAATGGTACCATTAAACCATCAGTTAATATGTATTTTCTTAAAAGAGAATTTAGTATTTGTTTTGTTAAGTTATCCGTAGACAAATCAAGCAATTTCTCAATTTCATAAATTCCATTAATCCATCAATCATATTTACAGTAGAAATGGAATCTAACAATTCAATTAATTTCATTAATCATGAAAATAGACGTTTACTAAAAATTTCTAGGTGTTTTTTATAAAAATCAGTATTATAACTCCGGCGGTATTCACATTGGACACACCGTAAAATAAATAGCTTAAAAAAATTTGACATACACTAACATAAACTCCTTTTCAAATATATTTCAGATTATATCCAAATGTCTTTGTAACAACTCTATATATCATATCAATTCCAAAACTACTTGGAACTGTCAAAAGCTCTGAACCAATTGGCTAAGGGCAGCAAGTTCTCTCTAATATGGGTACCAGGCCACGCAAGTATAAAAGGCAACGAACATGTCGATGTACTCTCCAGGAAAGCCGCTGTGATTACCATGAATGGGCCAACTCCTACATGTAGATTATCAAAAGCACATAGGAAGGGCGTGATCCAAGAGTGGGAAAATGTATAAAACAAGGCACTTAATATACACCCCAAGTCAAAGGCAATCCAACACACAGACTAGCCCTAATCGGAGAAAAGCGATAACGCCAGAACGAATCAGGGCATGGTCTCCAAGGAAGTTAGTTGACCCGAGCAAGGAGATTGGGAGATCTAGTAGTGAGATATTAGTACAAATGATCCAATTAGGTTGCAGTTCTGTAAGGCTGTCTATAGCCCCATTTAAATCTAATCTAAAACTTTGCGTTTGTTATAGGATTCAACCACAAATTGATATTTATATTTGATCCGTTTCGGACTACTTGTAAATAATGTAATAACAACGGGCAAAATAATGCAAGACCTGTGAAAAAAACATGGGTTGGGATAATGAAATTTCTGGTTTAATTTCGAAAATTTTTGGCTGTTGTTGCCAATAATGTTGGTGCTAATAATGAGTTACAGATATTGTAGGATTTTTTTGCGAATGAGGTAAATATAAAATCAAATAATGTGAGAATTTAGTAATGATGGCACTATGTGGTATTTTTAATTTATTGCATAAGGTAATATTTCAATTAAAACTAAATATAGAAGTATTATATTTACATCGTTTATGCACAAATTATTAATACTTTAAACTAAAGAATAATAATAATAATAATCAATTAACTATACTAAAAAAAAATAAATACAATAATTATTAATCAATAAATATTTAATTGCTGATAATGAACGTCTTTTAATTTTTCAATATTGCCCTTTGCGACATTACAAATAAGTCTAGATTATAATTCGAGCAAAGAAATTTTGAGTATCGCATAAAACGGGCTGAGCTGCTTTCAACACCATAATTCGTTCTATGAAATGGGATGCGACACAATGGCTGATTGCGAGTTATTATCTGTCTTAATATAAAAATCAACTTTTGGAAGAAAATTAGGGCACAATACAATTGATTATTTTTATGAAAAACCATTATATCAAAATAAAATCTTCTGTAACACTAATTATCAAGACCAAAACCATTAATAACAGTTTCTATATATTCATTATTACTCATTTTAAAAAATAGGAATTTTAAGAATCTTTTCTGTACATTTTCAATTTGATTATTTAATATTAATTGATGTGGTGACCAAATACAAAAGCAATATAAACAATCTTAAAGGATACGGGGTTTTGTTTATGTAACATTCTCTTGGATCAGGATCTAGTTTTCCAAGGGTGATCAAATCATTGATCAGATCACCGTTGTGCCCACTGGCTGGAACATCCCTCCATTGTTCTATTACTCACTTAGCCATCCAAAGTGGCGAGCAAAGGACAGCACAACGCTTGGAGGTGTTTCCCTAATGTTGGCCATGTTCGGCCAGAGCTCCCCTAGCATACACTCTCTAAGATGGGCAAAAGCAAAGAAATTGCCAGAGAGAGACACACTCTTTTACTTTCATTTTGAGATGTGGTTCCCACGTCAGCTTGCCGTCGAGGATCACTCCCAGGTAATCAGTCTTTGACGTGTTTATGGTCAGAGACTGGTCATTACACCAGTGTTCAATTATTTTGATGGCTTCCTGCATCAAGCTGCATATCACCGTCTCAAATCTGCCTGTTCATAGAATGTCACCTGCATATCCTATGGTGTGGAAGCCATTGTTTTTAAGTCGCCGCAGTAGGCTGTCATCAACTATGTTCCACAGGAGTGGTGAAAGTACTCCACCCTATGGGCAGCCTTTAGCAAGGATCTTTCTGACAGTGGTTTTCCTACATTTACTGTGACTGCCCTATACTCCAGTATGCTTTTCATTCACCCACTAACTGTGGGGTTCAAACCATGCGTGGAGAGGGCAGTTTTCATTTTTCTGAAGGTCGTCTTATCGAAGGCACCTTCTATGTCAACGAACACGCCCAGGGTGGACATTTTGTTGTCCAGAGATCTTTCGATTCGGTCTACAACAGTGTGTAGAGCCGACTTCGTTGTTCCCTCCTGAGCGTATGCATGTTGGTTAGCGTGAATCGGATTCGTAATCAATGCCGTCTCGGGAATTAATCTTTCTCACATTTTTCTCTAACGTTTTCAGAAGAAATGACGTTAGACTAATCGAGTGGTATGATTTGGCTAGTGTATACTCTATACGACCAGATTTCGGTAAAAATAACTTTTACTTCTCTTTATGCTAGGCGGATGTATCTGAACGCAACACATGCCCTGAAGATTCTGGATAGGTGGGCTGATGATATGTCTAGCCCCCATTGAAAGAGGGCCGTGAATACACCGTCCAGGCCTGGCGCTTTAAATGGTGAGAAGTTTTTGATTGCCCAGGTCATAAGTGCCCCTTCCGTGAGGTAATCTGCCGCCTCCCAATCCTCCTTGGAGGGGTTTGAGGGTATGGATTCTGACCAACCTTCGTCGGAGGTGTCCGTATATCCTGGGTGTTAATGAGAATTACAGCTGCTTCCGAGAGGTTAGAAGAATAACTCCCATCCTTTCGTTTTAGGCAACCTATTTGTCGTGAGGGATCCTTGGAGAGGATCTTTTTGAGGCTTGCAGCTGCTCACAAAAAGACCTCCAGGCTGCCCTTTGTGTTTGTCTTATTAGTTTTTTATAGTCTTGATGGTTGTTTTTATAGACCATCCAGTCCGACTGATGTTTTGATTTTTTCGCTTTATTAAAGGATTTTCTCGCAGTTCTTCTGAGATGGTCAAGTTTTCCGGGTGTGATGTTTCCGGAGTCTTCCATTGAGATCGACGTTCATACATGTAACATTGTTTTAATGTACCCTAACATTTTAGCTGCTTTATTGCAACATAATTTATTGATAAAAAAATGTAAGTTTAATATCGAATATTACACCAAGATCTTTTATTTCACAAAACTTATATAAATTAGTGTTATCAATATTTTAATTCCTCGTAGATGTAATTGATTTGCATTTTTCTGTATTAAAAAATAATTGATTTATACAACACCAAACGAAAACTGAATTAATATCTTCTTGAAGTAAAAAGCAATCAAAAGTTTGAATGTTGAATAACTGCACCTACATCTGACAAAGTTTTATTCATTTCAAACAATCAATATGCAATTTTTTTGTATCGGATTAGCTATAGTTTTTTTTTTAACTATCTTGTAAACAATTTTTACGGTAATATTATTAATTTTTGCTTCTACTTCGTTATACATGTTTGAGTATAAATAAAATAACACTTTGTAACTTTGTTTGTATAAATATACAATTGTATGTTTTGATAACGAAATTATATACAAACAAAGTTAAAAAGTGTTTTTTATTTATAATTTTTACGGTTTTCTTAATTTTATATTTATTTTTTGTATAATTATAAGATTTTTTGTATGTAAGATATTGCTCTGTAATTGGACACTAGTCTGTTGGGCAATAAATATTATTATTTTTAATAGGTTTGTTTGGATTAATGCACTTGTTGTGTTCCATGTTTTTATTTACAGTTTCCTGACATATGTTTCGAATTTCACAATTCATTTTCAATTAAATCGTTGGATTCGCATTTTGTTTTAATGGATTTGATTATTTCAAAAGCGGATAAGGGTAATACTATAACAATAATGCACAAAGATGAATAAGTCTCCAAAGTACAAGATTTCCTAAATAATACCACCTTCACCAAATTGAGAACGGACCGGACCAATAAGTATCAAAAAGAAGTCATACAAACATTGAAGAACTCATCATCCATAATCGATCCTAAACAAATATTCCGATATAAGGTCATGAATCCGGCAGCTCCCATATTTATGGCTTACCAAAATTACATAAACCCAACAACCCTATTCGTCCAGTAGCCGCTTATAACAACGCACCCACAAAGAAACTATGCACCTACCTAACTAAACTCATACCAAATTTATTCCAATGCACATCAAAATTCTCAGTAAAAAATTCAACAGAATTCGTGAATAAAACCCAGGACCTGATTATACCACAACGAAGCATCTTGGTGTCATTCGATGTCAAAAACCTCTTTCCTTCAATACCAGTAGAAGAAGTAAAAACTATCTTAGAACAAAAGTTAAGAGAATCTAATACAAAAAATCACGAGGAAATATTATCTCTGCTATACACCTGCCTGAATCAAAATTATTTCACATTCGACAACAAATATTTTCTCCAGAAGGATGGCCTCGCCATGGGTTCACCATTGTCACCACTACTCGCAGAATTGTATATGGCACATTTCGAAGAAAAACTATTTGCCACTATTAATAATAATCTATCAAACGTACATTTCTGGTGCAGGTATGTTGACGACATATTTTGTATATGGACAGGCACAAAAAGACAGTTGGATCAATTTCTAAACACCCTCAACGATATCAACACCAACATCCAATTCACGATGGAAGTAGAAGAAGACAACTCACTTAACTTTTTAGACATCACTACCAGTCGTAAATTAAATAAACTTTCATATAAAATATATAGGAAACCTACTACCACAGACACAATAATTCCCAATAATTCTCATCAATCCACTCAGATAAAGCATGCGGCATTAAATTCATATATACACCGACTAATCACCATTCCACTAAACAAAGATGATTACGAAAAGGAGCTCAAAACAATTAAAATAATCGCAAAAAACAACGGCTATACAGATAATCTAGTCAATAAAATTCTAAAGAAGAAATCCAGATCTTTAATCGCCAAAACTTTATATCAAGGACAAGACACCTCTACAGAACAAACACATCATTGTGCCATTAATTATACGGGAAGAACAAGCGATAAAATAACAAAAAAACTCAAAAAACATCACATATCGGCCATTCAAGTCAATAAAACCAACGTAGGACGTTTAATAGTGAACAACAAGTTACAAATACGAGATCCCCTGTCTAAATGTGGAATTTATCAACTAAGCTGCCAAGATTGTGATTCCATATATGTTGGACAAACAGGCAGAAATTTCAACTCCAGATTAAAAGAACACAAAAATTCCATAATAAACAATATAGGTCACACTGGAATTGCAGAACATTGTATCCAAACTAACCATCAATTAGGGGAGATTAAACCGCTACACTTCCAGGATAAAGGATTAAAATTAAACCTATTAGAGGGCATGGAGATAAAAAGGGCAATTAAAGACGGCAAACCCATAGTCAATAATAACCAAGAAATATCAATGGGGGGGCATCTCATTATGTAGGATTACAATTGTATCTCGCTATATATTACCTGTAAAACACACCGCTTATTTAGTTACAACTTATACTCCTTTGAAAATGAATTGTGAAATTCGAAACATATGTCAGGAAACTGTAAATAAAAACATGGAACACAACAAGTGCATTAATCCAAACAAACCTATTAAATTTTTGTTCCATCAAGAATGTAGCTTGGCAAGTATTCAATTTATTATTATTTTTATTATTAAAAAGTTGAAGAAATGACAATGGCCCACCGTGTGATCCCTGGGACACACCAGAAGGGACTTGAATAACTTCTGGCTACGACCTTTTAAGAAACTTTTCACCAATACAAATTACTTAATTTAAAAATTAGCATGATTCACTTTATGGAACACCTTCGAAAGATCAGTGTAAATCGCATCCACTGCATTTTATTCTCTAGGCTATCCGAAATAAAGTATTTAAAAAGTAATAAATTTGACGTAGTTGATGTACCACTTAATCCATGTTGTTCGTTGATTCAAACATTCTTAAACATCCAATTTAATTGTACAGTTACCAGTTTGTCGAAAAGTTTAGGAATTGCAGACTGAATTGAAACGCTACGGTTACATTTGTAACATCATCTTCATCTCCTGAATTAAAAACTGATGTAATATAACTCTATTTCACTATGTCGGAAATGCAGTGTTTTTTTTCTTATCCAAAAAAATACATACAGATATACAAAAATATTATAAAAAAACATACAAAAATTTTGGATGGATGAAGCTGGGCGAAGTTCATGCAGCCGCGATGATCTTCCACTCTAACCCTTGTTTCTGGCAGGCAGTGAGAGTCTCTTCTGTCTATTATACAAATAATGTCAATAAAATAGATTATATACAACTTTTATGGAAATTATTATGAATACCTTCAGGTCCAGTGTCATATTAAATGGTATGTGTATAATTTCTTGATAGGAATTGAAATTTGGCATTTGAGTTGTAGAGTCCATTTTGTAAACAGATGAAAAGCATTTAGGAAACAAATTCATTTTGTACCGTTGTTACTTGTTTTATTATAATGCATTACTTCAGAAAAGGTTACATCGCACTTATTAACTTTTACAAAATTTCAAAAATAATTAGGGTTGTGAGCAGTCAAAATATTCTCGGTAGAGTAAATCTCTTAAGTTATTGCATTTGGTTCGCTATAATTGAATTTTTTGATAATTAGTAGAATTTTTACATTGTATGTGCATTGTTTTTACAATTAATTAAGTGAATTAATTCTTTAAAAAACCAGTGCGGAAATTTAGAACATGTTCGACGTTTCACAGGAATAAACCGATCAACAGCTTCGTCCAATAATGTAAAAAACGTGTCAAAAAGAGTGTCTATACCCTTCGTATCCAAAATTGAGCTGAACCTAAATAATAATTGATAGCCTCAAAGTTGGCTCGATCAAAATCATAAACAAATTTCTCATATCTGAGTTGATTGGATGATTTTTAAAAGTTATAAGATAAGGAATATAATGTTATTTGATTTTAAGTAATAGATCAACAGCATGTTGTACCCAAAATCCATTCTCTGCAAATATCAAATTCAAAAATACGTTATTTTCATTAGGAATATTACAAATTTATGAAAGGCCATGACAACTGTTTAGGTTAGTTAAAAGATTAGCTTCTGATGAGCAGGCAGTATTAAGTAAGAGGGCATTATTATTACTACACCAAACAACTTTAAGGTAAGTTATAATCACCACATGTAATAAGCTTACTGTCATTATAAGTGTCAGCTATATCTTCAACAGTAATTTATGTAAAAACAAATTAGGTGAAAAATAAACTGCTCCTATTACAAACTTAGCACAATTAATAGAAAATATGTACAAACAGCTGCTCCACAATATTATTATGTATATTAATAATATTACTGCGCGGATATAGACAGAATAGTTATTATTTCTTCTAGTTTGATAATGACAAGTTAAAATTGTCGAAACTATAGTCACTAAATAAAGTCAGTGTTATACATAGTTAAAAAGTTTTTTATTTGGGTAGTTATTATTTTGCCATAAAAATCTAATTTAATCCATATTCCGCATGCGTTCTGAAAAATTTCAGTTTTTGTTTTACTTCTCTTCTCTACGCGCGCATATGTTGACGATTTAATTATTTTAGAATATCCGTTAACATATTTAATAGTCATGTCTTTATGGCAATTTTTTTTCCTTTGATATCATCTTACAATCCAATCTCGCTGTATTTATGTTTACTAAAGATATTCGAAAGTATCATTAAAAATAGAATAGCCTAGAAGAAGAATTTCTAGAAAATAAATATGGGTTTCAAAGATTTCGTTCTATACAAGATGTCCCTCGTACTCTAATTACAGATATTCAAAGTTGAATTTCATTGAATAGTTTTTTATCTAAACAAAAGTTTTATACTACATCGTAATAGTTAAAATAGGATAAGACCAAACATTCACATAATATAGTTTTAAGCCCCTGAGATAAACAATGCCGATTTATGTATATTAACCTTTACTTTATGTATATTAACCTTTACTAATACAACAAACAAGATATATGCTTATAAAATCTTAAATCAGTATCAATATGAACTTCTAGGCTTTTTACACAATTTTTTATTTCAAATTGGTGTTGCCCAAAGTTATTGAAAGGAGAGGAACTACTCTCTCTCGGGCCTTTTTTGGTCCAAATAAAGTAGGTTCAGTTTTTGATTTATTGATTAAGAGAGCGGTCTCATTACATTTTTTAATAATCTTACTCAAATCAGAGTTTACTTTAGTGCACGCTGTAGTAACATCCTTCTCAGCAAATGTATATAACAATTGGGCTTCGTCTGCAAAAAGGTGGTAATTATTTAACTTAAAACTTGAAAAGATTTGTTACGTATATAATAAAAATAATTAAGGTCGCAAGACTGAGCCTTGTGGTACATCTTAATTAGTTCTGAGTTCGTCCGAAAATTTATTTTTCAATCTTACAGTTTGCGAACGATTGATTAAGTAATGTTTTAAGAAACTAATGGATAACTAATAAAAACCAATATAATACAAAATAGCAAGCAGTGTGCTATGATTTAAAGTATCAAAAGCTTTTGAACAATCTAATAGAATAAGTAACGTAAGAAAGCCTTGGTTCTAGGAGATAATTATAATATCTGTGATGTCGGTTATAGCTGTACAGAAACTATAATATTTCCGAAAACCAGTCTGCGTGGCAGGTAGTATAGAGTTGAGGTTAAGTCACTTCTTCTAAAATTTTGGATAAAGTACATAATAAACTAATTGGCCGTAGGTCTTTAGGATCGGTAACTAAAGCTTTTTTGGTATAGAGATTATGTGGGATGTTTTCCAAGCGGATGGAAAATATCCATGTGAAAGACAATTGTTAATAATATGTGTTACGTAAGGGGTAATGAATAGACAACATAATTTGAGTATTTTAGCAGTGATGCTGTGATAAGTTATTAATTATAGCATTTATTTTTGATTCACTTACTTCAGTAAAGGAAAATCTTGGTTTGTGGGGATTAAGTAAAAGTGAGCTATAGGTTATAGGTTAAGAAGGGTCTTAGTGAGGTGTGTTAGCCTCTCGTGAACTACGACCTAACAGATCTATTGTTCTACAGTGAGCTTTAGTATTGGTTTAATTTAGAGCTATCTATAGAAGTGGTAGGAATGCAGTTTACAATATAATTATTAATCATATTTTTTAATATTAAGTTTTTTTTAACTCTTTCCATAACACTATATACTCTATACTCTATATCATAATATTTGTTTCCATTGTGGCACAGGTGATTCATTGGTGCTTTAAATAGTATATTCGTTCTACAAGTGGGAACCCAGAACGTGCATGAATGACGGGAAGATACGCGAGGAATTAAGAAGTTAATCTTAGAAAGAAGATACTCACAATCTACAGTATTGTTGACCAGTTTATGAATGAAAGATGCCCTGGCAAGATTTCTGCGTTCAGCAAGTGATGTAATATCCGATCGGGATATGTGCCACTTTGCTTAAAAACTAAATATTTCAAAAATCGTGTTTGTTCGCGCTCCACTGCAAGTGATTGGTTCATGTAGTGCGGGTACCAAATGACTGAGATGTATTCAAGTTTCGATCGGATAAATGCAAAATAATGTGAGATAAAATAAAATAAAATTTTGAGTATATTTACATATTTTATATTATAAATTTTGTAATAATAAGTTAGAAAGGAGTACAAAGATGTTAATAAATAAATAAATAAAAATAAATAAATAAATAAAAACGTTCAGATGAGTGAAATATTTAGAGGTACGCATTATAAATCCCAGCATCCTCATGACAGAAGAAGTTATGTTGATTATATGGTTCGAGAAGCTGAGTTGGTCATCGAACAGTACTCCCAGATCCGAAATTTCACTGTTTCTTTCAATTATTGATCCTTGTTTTTTTGTGCGAGTATAGGAAACAACATAATATTTAGAAGCATTTAGTTTAAGCTTGTTTAAATTACACCAAGTAACAATTGCATTAATATTTCGTTGAAGAACTTCTGTGTCATTTAAGTCATTAATTTTAGCATAGATTTTAAGGTCGTCCGCTTAAGCCAACAGAGGACAGGAAAGAGACGTGAGTAGGTCATCAATATAGAGAACAAACAAGAGAAGCCCTAAGTTAGAACCTTGTGGGACACCTGAACTTGAAATAAATTGTACAGATTTAAATCCTTTATAGCATACATAGTTCGGTCTACGACTCAAATATGATGCAGAGAGTTTTAGTAAGTTACTTGAGAAACCGAATGTACTTAATTTCTCAATTAATATGTTATGATCTAATGTGTCAAAAGCACGAGAGAAATCAGTGTATATAACATCGACTTGGCAACGACTGTCAAGACACTCAGATAAATATTGTGTGATAGTAGCTAAATTCGTAACCGTAAAACGACCGGGCAAAAAAACATGTTGGCAACAGGTGATAAGTAGTTTATGACGTGATTATAGATGCAGGTGAAGAGTGTTTGCTCCAGGATTTTAAAAAAAATTGATAAAAAGCGATTGTTCTATAATTATCTAAATATCCTGGATCACCTTTTTTGAATATGGTACAAATAATAGCTCCATTTATCTGGAAATGTACTTATAAAAAGTACCAAATTGAAAATAGTAGTCAATGGCTTGGCAAATACATACTTACAATTTTTAATTAAAAAGTTGGGAATACGATCAAAACCACATACAAAGGAAGACTTGATTTTGGAGATACTGGCTAGTGTGTGGGATGTTAAAGATTTGTAAGTTGAGTAATTTGTTCCCTATAATCGACTTTACTGTTAGGAATGTATGTACGTGAGAAAGATCGTGAGAACGCATCAACAATATCTTGAGGAGTATCGAATTTACCGTCAGTACTATTTAACACACCCGGAATTCTAGTTGTGCCATTTTTTTGGTAAATAAATTTTCACAGTTCGCTTGGGTTGTTTTTAAGGTTATCTTTGATATTTGAGATATACAAGTTATACGCATCCTTTGTTTGAGTTTTTATTAAGAAGCGCAATATTTCAAATTCGGAACGGTAGAAAGTTGATTTGGTCAATTTCCACTTACGATGGTACAGTCATTTTAATTTGACGTTTCGTCTAAGCTCGTTTGAAAACCATGGTGGAAATTGACCCGTTTGGTGATGCGTATAAAGAGGAACATACTTATCAAATAGGTTAAATACAGTTTTATTAAACTCGTCTAATGCAATATTAACATCTCTATAAACTTCCAAAAATGACCAGTCTGTGTTAAATAAGTCATTGTATAAGTTGGGGTAGTTGG
Organism: Ontholestes murinus; assembly: GCA_963969525.1. NCBI lineage: Eukaryota > Metazoa > Arthropoda > Insecta > Coleoptera > Staphylinidae > Ontholestes > Ontholestes murinus. The sequence continues at coordinate 62,978,948 of OZ018388.1, forward strand.
CTTTACGAAATTTATAACGTTTATTAACGTTAGTAGAAAAAAGTGGAGGGTTTTTGTTACTGGACATACCTAAAATATCGGAAAGTTAAGGGTGGTGAACGTCAAAAGGAACTAGGGGATTAATATCACGAGGCACATCATAATGGGATAAATCAAAATTACAAAAAATCAAATCAAGTAATCTGCCATTTGTGTTCAGAACATTGTTCAATTGTGTTAATTTCAAAATATTAACAAAATTACTTATTAAACTATTTTTAGAGCATGTAGAAGCAGTAGACCCACTAACGAAATTAGTTACTTCAAAATCACCCAGTAATAATACTGGCTTATCTAATAAAATGACTTCCAAGGCTTCCAGAAACAATTCAAAAAGGATATTCGGTACATCAGGGGGTATATATAATAGTATTAGTATTAGTATTAGTATTATTTATTTATTCCAATATGCTTACATAATATTCCAAAATTGTATATAAAATCCATTAATAGCAACAAAAATTTCAATCACCAATGGAAAGGGCAGAGTTCACAATATAGCGTTCTTCCACTCGTACCAACACTTTCTTCCATGAGAGACTTCCTTCTTGAAGCTCATCTCAGAATATTTTCTCTTTGTTTTGGCCAAATGCGGCATATTATATCCTCAAAAGGATTTTACACAAATATGTGACTTATGTCATCTTGACATAAATATATAATACTCCACACTAGAAAACAAATTTTTTTCTAAAGTTACATTCACAAACAGCAAGATCAATTAGGGGTACTAAATTCTTAATATTAGTGGTGTCGATATGATGAAGTGAAATATCCTTAGAAAACGTCAGCAGTACTCCACCTCCAGTTGCACGGTTTACTGATTCGTAATCTCTGTCTTGACGAACAATACTATATGCACTATCAAAATATTTGGAGCTCTTAAACTCACCATTTAACCAAGTCTCAGTTAAACATATAAGACCCTAGTATTTTAATAATAAAATGTCAGACTGGTTTTTCCGTTGCAAGTTAGTTTTTCGAAATATTGGTTTTCACAATAGTTGGTACCCCATGAACATGTTTGAGTTTAATATCGGATTCTCCATCAGATATTCTACGCAGTAACTCGCTTTTAACTGCGTGATAAAATTGCGTTTGCATTTTTGTATGATCCCGCGACACATTTACTTGTTTAAATTTATAAATCTGTTACAGGTTTGTTATATTTTTAAAAGCTTTATGGATATCAGACTCCATTGCAAGCCTAATTTTCACAGGGCGGGCACTGTTAACGAGCGTCGGATTAAATTTACCTAACCTAAAAGGTTTAAGTCTGTCTGATTAATACCTAGTGCTGGGAGAATTTCCAGTAAAGCTCCAACATCTTCTTCACTTTGTTCCATTTTAGTTTTACACGACATAGTCTCAGGCAAACCATAGAAAATTAGGTTAAGCTTACGCCTGTCCCGGTCAGCAACTTCTTCTATTATCTTGTCGGCCTCCTGATATGACGCAAGATTGGCGGCGGTAGATGTTGGCGAAGTAGTGTTAGACTTTAGTTTTTAGGAAATTTGGTGTGCGCCCTGTTCACATTGAATACATATGTACTTAATGCGGCGTTTAGTGCTAGGACGAAGTTCGGCTTGAGAAAGTTTTGAGCAGGTCACATGAATCGTCCTATTACAGCCATCACACTTTATGTAAGACTTATCATTGGATAGTATAATGTTGTTTGTACATCTAATGCAAGATATTGCTTACAAATTTAATAATTTAAACAATTGAGTCCGAGAGTGACAGTGTAACAAAAAACAACGGAAACAAAAATATTTATTTAATATTTATCCAAAATATTCAACAAAACTATGTTGCAATCATGGTTTATGTTCACATTATTTATACAAACTTAATCGTAAGGATGATCCAATATGTGACTGCAGTGAGATAGGTACATTGGAACACATAGTTATGAGCTGTAACAGATATTCTTGAGAAAGAGAAATTCTGTTAAAATCCGTTTCCTCTATCTTAACTCTTCCATTTAATTGTATGTCAATCTTAGAATCAAGTAACATTGATGCATATAAACAGGTTTTTGAATATTTTCGATCTATTAAAATCGTTATAAACAGGTAATATGCTCTGAAGTTGATTAAGTATAATCTGTCGTTATCACTTGTTGGTTCACCCGTTATCTGTGGCTTAGTGTTATCCAGTGACCTTGACGAGCCCCTGGGCGAGAAGAGTGTTATCCTTGTGTCTTCCTACCTATGTATGTAAGGCGAATGTAAAGCTAATTCCAATAAATTAATTTATATATCCAATACTTCTTGCGTTACATTCTTACCCAATTTGCAATTACTTTATGTTGAGCAATGGTAATCAATCTAGGGCCAGACTTTTAGCCTTTTTTGTAAACTTTTGTGAACAGTGAACTTTTGTGAATAATAATCAAGCACTAAACTAAGAAAACTGGAAACCACACACTCATATGTTAACTATCGACCTAAATTATACGTGTTTTTTTAACCCTTGAATATTTTTTAATGGGTGATCCGCTCGACTAACAAACTATCTTGATGGGAACATTTTCAGCTTACGCAGCAACATTTCTGAAAAGGGCGGTCGCTTGAAATCTATGTCAAGTGTAGAATTGGAATAATTAAAGATTTGCAAGGAGATCATACAAATAAGATGCGTAGTTATTTTAAAGCACGAGATACTGTCCCTGATGTGCTTAGTTTCCGCACAAGTAATAACATCCCGGAGCAGATGGGCTAGTGCGGGCCGTGACAGTTCATATAAATTCGGGTGATTTTAAACCTGCAGTACATAGTATCTGCATTCTTCCTTTTGAAAGAAGTTGTGAGAAATAATACTTATTTTTATGTCTAATTGTGTATAAATCATTAAGAATTATTTGTTGTAATGGTTATTTGTTTTTATTTCTGTTCTTATTGTTAATTTAATATTGTGTTTCAATGTTGGTTGTTTCAAGGGAGGCGGAATGTTAAAGCGTCGCCTACCTGATTTCAAACCCACGCGCTCTTTATGAATGAGAGGGGGTGGCCGAGGTAACAAGGGCGGAATGACTGACATCCGAAAAGAGAATTATTCGAACTGTAATAGAGTGAACACGTATTTTGTAAATTGTAATGCGAGTTTTTCAAAAAGTAAAACGTGTTGAAACGGCTAGAGTTTGATTAATTGATTGATCACGCTGTTCGTGCACAATCTGCTAACGTCAATCTATCACATTCGAATCTGATTTTTTTAAATAAATGCTTACTTTTACATATTGTAATGTATATTATATTATACTGTATTGATGTAATTATTAAATTTGCATGAATTAAAATTCTACTTGTTAATATACTGAAAACATAGAAGTATAAGTACTATTTTACAATATTTAGTATTTTTTTGCCGTGATTTTGGATAGTAAGCGTTTAATTTTCTGGAATACTTTACGAAGAGGGTCACAGCGATAAAAATCGCTATCTACTTTTAATATAAAGGTTGACACCATTTTTAAATATAGGGAATTTTGATGATTCCTCATAAGTTTAGGATCGTCCTGCCTCATCTATTTTTATACGTGTGTATAAACTAATCGGTTGAATAGTTGAAAACGCAACCGCCGATAAAATAATTATCAGCGCAGTATGCATTAGGCGCATGTGCGGCGATAATAGCGTAGCAGGCAACATTTGAACAGCAGGAACAGTCAATGAAAAGTTTCTTGTCGCGTAGCGCCGGGATCAGACTAGTATTCAGCTTGCATTGCCCGTGACGTCGACATAGCGCGGCCAATGGAATGTCCCGAAATCTATTGATCACCACGGAAAATGGCAGAAAACTGACAACATATGGAGTGAAACCTTCGAAAATATACACTATGAAATTCACCTTTCTAACCTTTGTCATTTTAATATACGGGAGTGTTCTTGTGAGCGGGGAATTGGAGATTTATCCAGGTGAGTACCGAACAATTATTCCCAAAAATAACCGCGAAAATTTCACACACGATACAGCTTAAATTAATCACATCAAGTCATTGACCGTGAAATAATTAATCCTAATTGCTCATCGCGTTCAAATTTTCAGTAATCGTACGTTAATGCCTATACATAAACAATGTAAACTAAATTGAGTCATTCCAAAACAAAAAATGACAGACGAAAATAAATAACATAATACACATTTTTGTTGCACTGCGGTCTTATCCGCAACACGCTTATTATTTTGATAATACATTTTTAGAATGTGAAGTAGTACAAAATTAAAAATTCAAATGAATAGCATTTACTTTTCCTTACATAACTGTAATTTTTGGAAACATGCAATCTACATGTTTGATCTTCGTTCTTACGTGTTTGATTATTTCATAATATCCGATGGATTTTATTTCCGGTTTTATGTTTATACCCTAACCGCACGCAATTATTAACCTCTAGAATGATGTAAATTTTCCCTTTCATGAATCTGCTGAAGTGCTAGTATTTATAATTAAATTAGTAATAAATTGTGCAAGCCTTGCATTCAGGTGCAGCTTAAGGTGTTTCCTATTGTCGTAATGTCGTAATTTGATGATTTACGAATTATAATTATACAAGGAAAATAATTTAAAATATTACAATTATTTGCGGTATTGCGGCTACATAATTTATGTTAACAGCTTTTAATATAGTTTATCTCAATTATAGGCTGATTTATTTTGTTATTTAAAATTCTACTAGCAGGAAAAAATGTAATTATTCTCATCATTATTTATTTTTAAATAAAGTTGTATCTAAATATAGCCAGTGCAAAATGTTTGCATTATCACCAAAAGTTATAATGCTTTATTTAATTATTCATAATTTTAGCGTTTCCATCAATTACAATGAGATACAATTTGATTAATTTCTCTATTTCAGCAAATGACTGAAATATCAGTTCGCTTCGCATAGTTGCGGTTGGAATGTCGAAGTTCGTTCGAACAATTAAAGCTTATATTAAATATAATGAACAGCATATGAATGCGTAATAATTCCAAATTAATGCACGTAACATTACACACGGTGTAATCCGAACTTTGATTTAAATTTAATTGTTAATATTTCAAAAGCTTTATTCTATACAACTCATATTAAAATCTCGAAACACTTAAAAAAATAATTATGCTCTTTTTATTAATTATTTAAAGTAATTAATAGCAGATAATTAATACAGAATTTTATACCCGTTAATGTATTTATTATTTATTAATACTTGTTTTTCAGACTTGAGAATGTACCTATAATGTAAACTTAATAAGTTTTATTATTTAAGTTAAATATATGACAGTTCTAATTCTAACAAATTATTTAAAATAATATGATTTCAAGTAATTTTTCATTTCAATATTATTTGTTTTCATCTATCATCTTCCAACTGTCCTATCACGCTTGATATCTACCATCTGACACCTATAATTTTTATCATTCACATCTTTTGTAATTTTTCATCTATCGCTTATGTCATCTATAATTTGTCATGTGTCATTTATCACCTATCATTTATCATGGTCGTCATGATCTGTCAATTGTAATTTGTCATATTTCATCTGCCATCTGCCTTTTGTCGTTTTTTTTTTTGGTATTTGAATTAGATGATAAATAACAGATAGAAACATTTTTTGTCAATTGTCATCTATCATCTGTTATCTTGATCTGTCATTTGTAATTTGTCATCTTTTATTTGCCATTTGGCATTTGAATATTCTATATGCATTTGCCTTTCGCCGTGTGTTTTTGGTATTTGAAATTGATGATAAATGACAGATAGAAACATTTTTTTGTCAACTCTCATCTATTATCTGCAATCTTTTATATATCATCCATCACCTGTTATTTAAACATTTTCATCTGTCGTTCTTACAATTGTTGCTAACTCAGTTTACTAGTCTCGTTGATTGTTCAAGCATTTATTTTTTCATAATCCATTATCACTTAATATAATAATAATAGTAAACTATTTATGATTTTCAGCTTTTTATTTTAACTCACTACAATTGTAGCTTCTTCAAGTGAAGAAAAGTTATATATTTCTTCAACTGAAGAAGCTATAGTATAGCGAAACAATTAATGAAAATAGTTTACTATTATTATTATATTAGTTTACTAGTTATTATCTATCATCAATCTGTCATATTACGTTGTTATCTTATCTGTTATTTTTCACCACCTCTTGATTTATTTTGCCTGATTTCTCCGAATGAATTTCAACTTCTTTTTTAGAATTTCCTTTTTCAAATTCTAGAATCTTCCATGATTTTCTCTTCCCAGTTACTTAAGTTTTTTTTAAACGGTTTTAGAATTTTCCAGTAATTATTCTTCCGGATTTGTAGAATTTTCTAATATTTTTATAATTCTCGTTAATTTGTTGTAGAATATACAACAATTTCTCTTATAAATTGGAACAATCCTTTTCAATACTTATTACATTTTGTTGCTATTAATAATTTTTCTTTTTCTTTTCTTTGATTTTATTAATTTTTTTCTACCGTCACTTATTTTGTTATATTTCCCATAATAAATTTTAGAATTTTTTAGAATTTCAAGTTAAAAATTTCCAATGATTTTTCTTAAAAGGTAGGTGAATTTTATTGAACGGTTCTAGAATATTAGAGAAATTTTTCTTTCAGAATTTTAGAATTGTAGAGCTTTTTTCATATTTTTAAAGAAATTTTCATTAATTCTTGTGTAATTTTATCAGAATATTACATTTTTTTTAAATTGCCTGAATTATTTTCAAGCATTCCATAATTTTTTGAATTCATTTAAATTTTTTATTTTTCATTTGACTTATTTTTTCGGAAACCTCTTAATTACTTTTAGATATTTTTTTATTATTTCAAATTGTAGAATTTTCTATAATCTTTTCTTCTTCCAAATTACGTAAATTATCTTTAACGGATCTAGATTTTTGAAGTAACCTTTATTTGCGATTTCTAGATCTTTTCTAGCATTTTTCCATTAAACGATATTAGCATATTCAATAATAACGTCTCCAAAATTTCGACCTAAACACAAAAATGGCAAAAATATTGCCTCAGTGGCCACAATTGCCTGATGAGTATTATCACCAGCTGCTAAGTACAATGGGTCGAGTGGAAGATCATGAGAAGTCATGAACTGCGCCTTTAAGATCTATGATCAACATTTATTGTATTTATGTATGTATTTTATCTATTAGTAATAGGTCTTGTAAAGTAAATGAACTAAACTTAACTAAACGTTTTTTTTTAATCTATTGTCCGATTTTTCTTAATAAATTTATTTTTGTTTAGAATTTTCTGTTGCAAATTTGTAGAATTTTCCATGATTTTGTTTTCTTTAATGATTTTCGATTTTTGAATAATTTTCAAGATTTCTAAAATTTTTCAGCTCTTTTTTAACGTAATGTACAAACTATTCTTTTCAAACGTTCTTTGATTTTATTTTGAAAAATATTTCTTAATAATAATACACATTTTTATTGACAAACTGTATACATGATTACATTTAAATAATAAATAATGAATGATGTGTTAGTGAGTTAGTTCGTCAAAAGGCTATCGACCAAAGGTCTTTCTGCCTTATTTCTTCATTTTTCTTAATTTTTTGATTTTATTACCATTTCTTGCCTTATTTGTCGGTTTTGTCTTAAGTAGAAATAAAATTAGAATTATTTAGAAATTAACGTTTCAAAATGTAGATAATTTTCCATGATATTTTCTTCCAATTTATGTAAATTATCTTTAACGGTTCTAGAATTTTAAATGAATTTACTCTTTACAGATTTAGTCCATTTTTTTTAAACTTTCATCAATTATTTTGTTATTTTATAGGAATTTATAACAATTTCTCTTTTAAACCTCAACAGTTTTTTAAGGGTTTCCATGAATATATCCTAATTATGTGTTTTATTTTATAAATAATTTTCATCAAACCTTGTCTCATTAGGCCGGATTTTTTTAAATACATTTTAGAATCTTTTTAATATTTCACAAATAAAAATTTGTACATTTTTAAAGATTTTTTGTTAATTCAAAATAAATAAACAATTAACTTTGGTGGTATCACTTTTTAAAAAGTTATTATTTTCCATTTCTAAAATTTTCAAGATTTTGTTTTAGATTTCTAAGTCTCTTAGCTATTTTCCAATTTTGTTGGATTTTTCTGAGTAAATTTATTTTTAAAATTTCTTTTTGCAAATTTATAAAATTTTCCATGATTTTTTCTTCCAAATTTCATAGGTTTTTTTTAACGCTTAATTTAGATTTTGTTCTTCGAGATTTTTGGAATTTTTCAGCTCTTTTGCATTTTTATTTAGAATTACATGAATTCTTTTCAATTGTTCTTCCATTTTCCCTTCAAATATATTTTTTAATATTTTTTATTTCATTGAAATTACTATTGCATCGTTTTGTTAGATTTTTTCTAAAAAAAATTTATAATATCTTTTCACGTTCCAAAATTTGTTTTTGAGCGGTTTCAGAAATTTCAATTTTTTTAGGTTATTCAAAATTTCTTGAATTTTAAAGCCAATTTTCTATTTAATTTTTTTTGAAAAATTTTCTTTTATTTTATCGGAGCTATCAACAATTTTATTTCTAAATTGCAACAATTGTTTTAAAGCGTTCCGCAATTTTGATTTTAAGAATATTTCTCTATTTTTGATTTTATTTCATTGAAATTATTTACTATTTATTGCTTAAGTTTGTCAGATTTCCTTTAATAAATTTTAGAATTTTTTAAAATTCACGTTCCAAAATTTGTAAATTTGTAGAATTTTTTATATTTTTTCTTTAAAATTATGTAAGTTTTTTAACTATTTTAGAATCTTGAGCAATTTTCTTTCAGATTTTTTGAATTTTACAGATTTTTTTATTCATTTTTTTTGAGAATTTAGCATAAAGTTTTATTTTATAGGAGTTTCTTTTAAATTGCAACAAGCCTTTTTAAGCGTTCTTCACTTTTGTTTTAAGAATATTTCTCCACTTTTTATTTATTTTATTTTAGAATTTCACGTTTCAAAATTTGTAGAATTTTTCTTTTTTCTTTTAATTGAAGTATGATATTTTAACGATTTGAGCAAGTTTCTTCCGGATTTCTTGAATTTTACAGTTTTTTTTACATTTTTTGAGAAATTAACATGAATTATTGTCCTATTTTATCGGAGTTAGAACAACTACTCTTCTAAATTGAAACCATTTTTTTCAATACTATTTCTCTATTTTTTGTTTTCTTTTTTCATTGAAATTTATCCAGGTTGCGTTTGCTTCAAAGGTTCTAGAATTTTTGAGCAACTTCTCTTCTTTATTTCTAAAATTTTCTATCTATTCTTTCATATTTTTGGTCAATTATTATTAGAATTTACAAATATTAAAGATTTTTTTAGGTTTCTAGACCTTTTTCCCAATTGTGTTGGATTTCTGTTAATAAGTTTATTTATTTATTTTTCCATGATTTTTCCTTCCGAATTCCTATAATTTAGATTTTTCGAAAATTTGTTCTTCAAGATTTTTAGAATTTTCCAGTTCTTTTTAATTTTTTAATTGCAATGTGCAACAATTTTTCTTTTAAATTAGATCAGTTATTTTCAATGGTCCTTCCATTTTCTCTCTTAAAAATAGTTTTTAATATTTTATTTTATTTCATTGAAATTTTTTACTATTGCCTCATTTTGTTAGATTTCTCCCAATAAAAAAGAATTTCAAGATACAAAATTTGTAAAATTTTCCATAATTTTTTCATTAATGTTATGTATTGTTTCTTGAGCGGTTCTAGAAATTTCTATTTTTTTAGATTCTTCTTTCTTGAATTTTAAAGTTATTTTTCTATTTTTTTAATCGGAATTTTCAACAATTTCTTTTCTAAATTGCAACAATTACAATTCGAAGCGTTCTTCAATCAAGAATATTTCTCCATTTATTATTTTATTTTTTTCTAAATTATTTTTTTTAGAATTTTACGTTCTAAAATTTGTAGAATTTTTCATAATTTTTCTTTAAAGTTACATAAGTTTTTTTAACTATTCTAGAATTTTGAGCAATTTTCTTGAATTTTACAGCTTTTTTGTTTTTTTCTTTTTTGAGAATTTATCATACATTTTTGTTTTATTTTATCGGAGTTTTACAACAACTTCTTTCTTAAATTGTAATAGTTATTTCTAAGCATTCTACAGTTTTGTTTTTATTTTATTTTTTCCACTTTTTATATGATTTTGTTTTAGAATTTTACGTACTAAAATTTGCAGAATTTTCCATATTTTTTCTTTTAAGAGTTAGGCCAGTCTAGGATTTTCAAAAAATCGTAATTTTTGTTTTTTTTGCTTAAAGTACTTTTTAGGGTCGAATAGTGAAAAAAAATGTTTCCCTGTCCAATTCGCTGTAGTGTTGAAGCGTTCGGATTTTCTTTTTACGACTCTTACCCTCTGCATTAATGTACCAACGGGGCCTAATGGCTCTAAAAGATCGCAAGGAAGTGCTAGTTCATCAATAAAGCTGTATGTGTGGCATCGCAGACTGAAGGTATAACAAAATTTTCAGCACGTTTTTCTCTAAACTGCATTTTTCAAATCGGGAGACGATGGTACTCGGAGACTATCGCACGTATTCACTTGAAATTTTAACTGTAGCTTCACAGTAACATTATCCAGTAAACTACCTACGATTTTTTTTGTTATCATTGCAATTTTTTTTATAAACAATTTACAGCTCATTTTTTCGGTCAAAAATTTTTTTCGCCATTTTGCGAATAATTGATGTAAAGTTAAAAACATACGTACTTTACTAGCAAGTCTTATGTAGATTAAGATCCTGTTCTTTATTTTGGTTCAGTTAGCACGAGTTCCTAGAATCACCGTCGCCCGTAGAGGCCCTCTTGAAAAAGGTGATTCCGAAGATTGGCCCAGTAGCCGCCATTTTGTATCAAAATGTCAATATAATTTTTTTATACACTCAAATATATGTTTAACAAAGCCCGAAAGAGAAAAATTCGATTCCTTTTTCCTTACTCCCAGAATAAATTGTCAAAGTTAGGCCTTTTTTGAGGGCTCTAGACTGGCCTAACCCCTTAATTTGCTTTTTTTTCATTTTTTTGAGAAATTAATATGAATTAATTTTTGACCTATTTAATCGGAGTTAGAACAATTTCTGTTCTAAATTGCAATCACTTTTCCCAATAGTTCTTTAGTTTTGTTTTAAAGAATATTTCTAGTAATAGTTTTTTTTCCATTGAAATTACCACTATTTATTGCCTAATTTTGTTAGACTTAATACATTAATTTTTTTTAAATAATTTCTTGTTCATAATTTATAAAATTTTCCATGATATCCTTACCTAAGTTGCATTTGCTCTAAAGGTTCTAAAAATTTTCGTCCTTATTTCCAAAGTTTTCTAGCCATTCTCTCACTTTTTTTGGTAAATTATTATCAAAATTTACAATTGCTCTTTTAAATCCCAACAATCAACCGTTATTTCATTTTATTTTCCAGAATAATTCTCAGATTTTTATTTTATATCATTGAATTTTTTCACCTATAGCTTCATTTTGTCAGAATTTTTTATCACATTTTGAAGAGTTTTTGAATTTCACTTTCCAAACTTTTTAGAATTTTCAATGATTTTTTCTTTAAAGTGTTTTTATAACAGTTCTAGAAATTTTGAACAATTTATTTCCAGTTTTTTTTTAGAAATATCGGGCTTTTTTCTTCATTACTTCTTAAAAAGAAACATTACTGGGACCCACCCACTCTACATATACAATAAACAACTCGTTGTATCCAATGAAATTAATTACAAATCTTTTTGAATATTTCAAGATGATTTACATCAATAAAATACTTGTAGACTAGAAATTAATCACTGCGCAAGCAGTATTTTGAGGATGGTTTATCATCAATGCGATTGTAAAAATAATATTCATTATTCCTTTATATAGATAGGTATGGAATTATGTGGCTGTCCAATTTTGGAAAAAAAGAAAGAAAGAAAATTTGACGCCAAGAAATATTAAACTAAAAAAGATAAGCTTTCAAAGATACATATAACCATCACAGACATCTGAAGGAGAAACTGTAGTGTATATAAAAGAGGGTTGTTCGAACTTAAATGACCTAAATATTTACTGATTTGAAATCTAGAGGTGAAACAAAATTTTTAAATTAAAAGATAAAATAAGTTAACCAATGATTATGTAAATTATGTACATCAACAAAATACTGCTTATGCAGTTGTGGATGTTTGTGGTTAAGAATATATATATATATATATATATATATATATATATATATATATATATATATATATTGACTTAAATTATCTACAAAATACTGCTTACGCAGTAATGTATGCCTACATACATTACATTATTCAGTTGGGAGGATTTTATAGACAGTATGGAATTATGTGGATATCCAATTTGGAAACAAAATACTGGAAAATTTGATGCAATGAGGTATTAAATTAGAAACATATATAAAAGAGAGTTGTTCGAAGATTTGCTAGATACTTGCTGATTTGAAAAGTGAAACTATATTTTTAAATTCTTGAGTTAACCACTAATAATTATTTAAATCATGCAAATCAACAAAATATTGCTTGTGCAGTCCTGGATTATTATGTATATGTATGGTGGGTGGGTGGCCTCTAACCCACCCTCCAATCAGTAAAATATAAGCGAGGGTTTTAATTAAATGTTGTACAACGTAAATAAACATAACATAATTGCAAAATTTGATAGATTTATTCAAATAATTTTTGATAATGTTTTTCAGACTGGAAGGTGGGATAGAGGCCACCCACCCGCCCTACATATACATATAAACTTTAATTCCTTATCGTATCGTTGTAGCCAATGAAACTAATTACAAATAAAATTAAAATGGAAAATTTTTTGAGTGAGTAACTTAGTAAAAATATAATGCACAATGGATGGGCAGACTTTAAATCTAAGTTAGATAAGATTTGCTATAGAAAGTTAATTATATTTAAAATTAAATTTTGATTTTGTTTCATTTTTTATTACATAAAGGGTTTTATGGTTTTTAGCAGCAAAATCACCCACCTTTAGCAATTGAAGTTATCATGTATATGTAGGGTGGGTGGGTGGCCTTTATCCCATCCTCCAGTCAGTAAAACATAAGCGAGGGTTTTAATTAAACACAAAATAATTGCACTTTTTGGAGATTTGATTATACAATTTTTTTAAATAATTTTTGATGTTTTACTGATTAGAGGGTGGGATAGAGGCCATATATATACATATACATGTATATATATGGCAAAAGGCGATTTGGAATAATTTGCTCAATTTTGGATTCTTTACAATTACTTGTTATACAAATTTCATGTAACTCCCATAGTTTGTTAGTACTAGGCAAAAAATGACAACATTTTTGATTTTTAATTTTTTTCTCGCTAGTTAAGCACTTTATGAAAACATATTTTAATAAAACTTGCCGAGTTTCTCATTCCCTTTAATTAATAGAAAAATATCGAGATAAATACAAAAAACGCCTCGAGTAAACAATCACTTCCGGTTTAGGAATGTTTACCAAAAGCTTTTCAGTTCTAATTTTTAATGATAAAACCTTAAGTTTAAAGTTTCATCTCAAACGAATTATTCGCGCCCACAGATATTTTCATGCACGAAAACAATACTTCCCCTATATATACCATATAGGGAAAGTATAAAGGTTCTACAATTTTCCATCAAAGTAGTTTTAATTTTTTGAAAGTATTCCACAATTTTGGTATTTTTTGCCGGAATTTTCCAATTTATTTTTTTTCCAATTTTTTTAAAAATGTTCATCAGTTTGAATTTCTGAATTTCATTTTCCAAAATTTGTAGAATTTTCAATGATTTTTTCTTTAAATATTTTTTTATAATGGATCTAGAAATTTTGAGCAATTTATTTCCAGTTTTCTTTAGAAATATCCAGCTTTTTTCTTCATTACTTACTTTAATTATCCAGTAACGTCTCTTTTTAACTGTGAAAATAAATTTGAATTTTTCTTATTTTTTTCTTCAGGATAAGGATCCAATATATTTAAATGCACTTTATTGGGATTTTTTGAAATTCCTCTTATATGTTGCGTAATATATCAATAAAGGTTATACAATTTCCATCAAATTAGTTTTAATTTTTTGAGAATATTCCACAATTTTGGTATTTCTTTGCCGAACCAAAAATTTCTTTTCTAAACTTTTCTATTTTTCCGAAAAATATTCATCAGTTTTTGTTCTATTTATTGCAACAATTGAATCATAATAAACATCTTTATTTAGAGAAAAAAAGAAAACAATTTACATGTAACAATATGACAATTGTTTATTTTTCTGTCTAACGGCTATAGACCCACGGTTTCAGCTTTATAATAATTATTTTCAAGCTTTTTTTCTTTCTTTTTTTTATTTATTGAAAAATACCACTATTAATTGTTTCATTTCGTCAGATTTCTCTTGGTAAATTTTAGAAATTTTTTTATTTTTCTTTCAAAATTTATAGAATCGTCCATGATTTTGTCTTTCAAGTTAAGTATTTTTTTTTTCTTTTCGGGCCATGTTTTCCAGTTTACTAAGATTATCCAGCTTTAATATTTTTCTTATTTGTTTATTGAAAAAATATTCATCAATTCTTGTTTTATTGTCTCGGCATCTACAGAAATTAATGTTTTAAATTACATCACTTATTTTCAATGGCTATTCCATGTATTGCTTTATTTTGTAATTTTTTTTCAATAATTTTTATTTTTTGAGAATTTCAAATTAAAATGGTTTTTCTTCCAAGTTTTTTTTTCAATGGTACTAGAATGTTCTTACAGATTTCTTGACTTCTCCAGCATGTTTACCCTATCTAAGAAATGTTCTTAATATTTCTTAATTTTATTCACCATCTCTTTCCTCATTTTTTTGTATTCCTTTTGAGAAATTTTAGAATTTTTTAGAATTACCTGTTTCAAATTTACAAATTTTTTAAAGAAATTTCCATGATTTTTTTATATTACATTTTCTTTAACGGTTTAGAGTTTTCGAGTTAATTTAGAATTTTTTAAAATAGATTTTTTTAACGTTTTTGGTTTATTTTGTCGGAATTTATAATAATTCCTGTTTAAAATAATAAAATTAAAAATAGTAAAGACCACAAAATCGAACCTTGTGGAACCAAATATTTTATCATTTCCACATTTCGAAAGTACTTCATTGAAGTGAACAGATTAGTATCAATTACTTAGATAAGATTTTATAAGATTGACACTAGTCTCTGTGATGACACAATCAAAAGTTTCAAGATCAATGAACGAAAATACTGAGACATTTTTGACATGTTAGTTCTAAAACCAAATTGTCTTTTACTAAAAAGGCTATTTGTTTTAAAATAGTTCAGTATTTGACATAATTTTTTCAATTACCTTCGATAGAATCAGTTTATTTGACAGAAATAAATATATTCAAACTAGTGCTATCAATAAGTGATTTGATTTGTAGTCGTAGTAAGACTCATTGTTGTAGACTTATGAAATGTTTTCATATTTTTAAATTATTGGTTAATTTTCTGCAATGAAATAAAGAACTTTAATACATTTTATTATTAAAGTGTTAACTAATTTACATATAAAAATATTGGGATAAATTATTTTTAAAACTAGGATTGAATATATCAATATAATATTCTACTTCATTTTAAAATTTCTGCATGTTATAGAGGGGATAGTTCGGTGTAGAATTAGAAAACGTAAAAGGGTTTCTGGAACATATTTTTGGCACATGATAACCTATCAACGTTGTGGTGTAAGAATCATCAACTAAACTATGTATTGTCTTTTATAAATGGCAAATAGACATAAATCTATGCCTTGATGAAATTAAGGGAATTCATTAAGTAAATTAACATATTTTCAACTTTAAAAGAGTTTAATTATATACAAAAATACTTAAAGCAGGATGATGAGTATCTTCAGGTAAAAGTGAATCAAGATTATGTTGAATTTCATGTTTAAATTCACGTGATAGAATGGCCAGATAACTAAATTTTATTGATTTTTTTCTACCATCGCTTATTTTGCTATATTTTTCATAATAAATTTTAGAATTTTTTAGAATTAAAAAATTTTCAATGATTTTTCTTAATAGTTAGGTAAATTTTATTAAAAGGTCCTAGAATATTAAAGCAATTTTTCCTTCAGAATTTTAGCATTATAGAGCTTTTTTCATATTATTAAAGAAATTTTCATTAATTTTTGTGTAATTTTATCGGAATATAACAATTTCTTTTTAAATTGCGTGACTTATTTCTTTAATTTTTTTTTGATTTTATTTAATTTTTTTATTTTTTGGAAACCTCTTAATTAATTGTAGATATTTTTTATTATTTCACGTTATATTTTTCTTTAATATTTTTTTTTCCAAATTAAACATTTCTTTGCGATTTCTAGACCTTTCAGTATTTTTTCCACTATAGGTTACACTTATAATATTAGCATATTCAATAATAAGGTCTCCAAAATTTCGACCTAAACACAAAAATGGCAAAAATATTGCCTCAGTAGCCACAATTGCCTGATGAGTATTATCACTAGCTGCTAAGTACAATGGGTCGAGTGGAAGATCATGAGAAGTCGTGAACTACGCTTTTAAGATCTATGATCAAAATTTAGTGTATTTATGTATGTATTTTATGTATTTGTAATAGGTCTTGTAAAGTAAATGAACTAAACTTAACTAAACGTTTTTCTTAAATCTATTGTCCGATTTTTCTTAATAAATTTAACAAACAGGATGGTGGTGACCGTTACTATGTGGTATTTCATTTTCAAATGTAGGATGAAATCAAACACGATTTTCTATGTTTTTTACCACGGTATATTAATGATTTTACATTAATGAATTATGTTCGACTATAGTTTCGATTCTTTCAAGAAAATCGTGTTTTATTTTATCCTACACTTAATAAATTTATTTTTGTTTAGAATTTTCTGTTGCAAATTTGTAGAATTTTCCATGATTTTGTTTTCTTTAATGATTTTCGATTTTTGAATAATTTTCAAGATTTCTAAAACTTTTCAGCTTTTTTTTAACGTAAGGTACAAACTATTCTTTTCAAACGTTCTTTGATTTTATTTTGAAAAATATTTCTTAATTTTTCTTATTTTTTTGATTTTTTTACCATTTCTTGCCTTATTTTGTCGGTTTTGTCTTAAGTAGAAATAAAATTAGAATTATTTAGAAATTAACGTTTCAAAATGTAGATAATTTTCCATGATAGAGAGAGAACAACATCTTTATTCGAACAATTATACACAATTTATGGAAACATGCAAGTAATTAACAATATGGTTAGTCTGTCCGTTGGGCTATCGACCATCGGTCTTTCTGCCCTGTCTTGACTCTAAGTTATGTCTAAAAAAATTAAATAGTCTTGCTAGCTAGCTTAACAGTCTGGATGATTCGAACTAATGAATTGATGAATGGTGATTGATGGGTGTTTATGTTTAGCGGGGATATTGGGGTTTCGGGGGGTACAGAAATTATTGAGGAGGGTTACATTAAAGGGATTTTTAGCAAATTTTAAACTAAGGCTATTTATACGTTGGGATATTGGGATGACTTGTGTGGTTTCGTAAAGGAGAGCGTGTAGGGGACTGATGGGATGTCTTAGTTTGGTAAGGGTACGTAGGGCTGACCTTTCGGCGACGTTAAAGTGGTGGAGAGTAGAAGGGCGGATTTGGTTAAATAGGATCGCACTGTAATCAATAAGAGGTCGACAAATCGTTGTGTAAATGTGTGTGGCTGTTTTGGTGGAAATGCCTTGATTTTTGTAAGTGAGTGCACGGAAATGTCGAGCTCTTATTTTGATTTTGGATTTGATTGATTGTGCGTGGGCTGTAAAGGAAAGTTTGGAATCGAAAAGGACGCCTAGGTATTTACAGGTGTTGGAGGGGTGGATGTAGGTGTTGTTAATATTAATGGAAGGGGAATGTGGTGTGATTTTGTGATGGGGAATAAACAGTTTGGATTTGGAAGGGTTTACTTTCATACGCCATTTGGAGCACCATGATTGTATTGCATCAAATGATGATTGGAGGGATAGTTGGACAGCTTGGAGAGTCGGGGCGTGGGTAACCAGGGCAGTGTCGTCAGCAAAGAGGAGGGCGTATTTTGAGGGATGGAAGTAAGTTGGATTGGGGTTGTAGATGTCATGACAAAATATAATATATAAAAGGGGTGAGAGAGGAGATCCTTGTGGTACACCTTGATGGATAGGAAATGGGTCGGAATAGGTTTGATTGAATCTAACTTTGCAGGTTCTGTTAGAGAGGAAGTTATGGATAAGGATTATTAAATGACGTGGAATATTTAGAAGGAAACACTTATAAATGAGGCCAATATGCCAAACCGAATCAAATGCCTTTTGTATGCCGAGAAAAAGAATGGCTGTTTTATGACCTTCGAGGTGATTGGTTTGGATATTGGAGGTTAGAATGGATAGAGGATGAGTGGTTGATTTTTTGGGCAGGAAACCAAACTGGTATTCGGGTATTTGGTTGTTGGAGGATTGTAGTTTTTGTTTGATAAGGGATTCGTATAGTTTACCTATTACTGGGAGGAGAGTAATGGGGCGGTAACTGGATACTAAGGTAAGATCGGTGTCAGGTTTGGGAATACAGATAGCAATTCCTTGCTTCCATTCTGTAGGGAAAAGTTGATGGGAATTTTCCATGATATTTTCTTCCAAATTATGTAAATTATCTTTAAAGGTTCTAGAATTTTAAATGAATTTACTCTTTACAGAATTAGTCCATTTTTTGAAATTTTTTTATCAATTCTTTTGTTATTTTATAGGAATTTATAACAATTTCTCTTTTAAACTACATTTTTTAAGGGTCCCACCATTTTTTTTTTCCATCAATGTATCCTAATTATGTGTTTTATTTTATTGATAATTTTCATCAAATCTTGTCTTATTAGGCCGGATTTCTTTTAATATATTTTAGAATCTTTTTAATATTTTACAATCAAAAAATTGTACATTTTTAAAGATTTTTTGTTAATTCAAAATAAATAAACAATTAACTTTGTTGGTATCACTTTTTATAAAGTTATTATTTTCCATTTCTAAAATTTTCAAGACTTTGTTTTAGATTTCTAAGTCTCTTAGCTATTTTCCAATTTTGTTGGATTTTTCTGAGTAAATTTATTTTAAAAGTTTCTTTTCGCAAATTTATAAAATTTTCCATGATTTTTTCTTCCGACTTTCATAGGTTTTTTTTAACGCTTTATTTAGATTTTTCGAAAATTTGTTCTTCGAGATTTTTGGAATTTTTCAGCTCTTTTGCATTTTTTTAAATTGCAATGTACAACAATTTTTCTTTTAAATTACATGAATTCTTTTCAATAGTTCTTCCATTTTCCCTTCAAAAATATTTTTTTATATTTTTTTATTTCATTGAAATTACTATTGCATCGTTTTGTTAGATTTCTTCTAAAAAAAATTTTAATATCTTTTCACGTTCCAAATTTTTTTTTGAGCGGTTTTAGAAATTTCTATTTTTTTAGATTATTCAAAATTTCTTGTATTTTAAAGCCAATTTCCTATTTAATTTTGTTTTGAAATTTTTTTTATTTTATCGGAGCTTCCAAATTGCAACAATTGTTTTAAAGCGTTCGTCAATTTTGATTTTAAGAATATTTCTCCATTTTTTGTTTTATTCCTTTGAAATTATTTACTGTTTATTGCATGTTTTTCAGATTTCTTTTAATAAATTATAGAATTTTTTAAAATCCACGCTCCAAAATTTGTAAAATTTGTATAATTTTTCTTTAAAGTTATATAAGTCTTTTAACTATTTTAAAATCTTGAGCAATTTTCTTTCAGATTTTTTGAATTTTACAGCTTATTTTATTCATTTTTTTTGTTGAGAATTTAGTATAAATTTTTATTTTATATTATAGGAGTTTCTTTTAAATTGCAACAAGTCTTTCTAAGCGTTCTTCAATTTTGTTTTTAAGAATATTTCTCCACTTTTTATTTATTTTATTTTAGAATTTCACGTTCCACAATTTGTAGAATTTTTCTTTTTTCTTTTAATTGAAGTAAGTTTTTTAACGATTTCTGAGCAAGTTTCTTCCGGATTTCTTGAATTTTACAGTTTTTTTTTTGAGAAATTAACATCAACTCTTGCCCTATTTTATCCGAGTTAGAACAATTTCTCTTCTAAATTGAAATATTTTGTTTCAATAGTATTTCTCTATTTTTTGTTTTTTTTTTCATTGAAATCCAGGATGCGTTTACTTTAAAGGTTCTAGAATTTTGAGTAACTTCTCTTCTTTATTTCTAAAATTTCTAAACTATTCTTTCACTTTTTTGGTCAATTATTATTAGAATTTACAAAATTTAATAATTTTCTTTTAGATTTCTAGACCTTTTCAGCTATTTCCAAATTTTATTGGATTTCTGTTAAAAATGTATTTATTTTTTTCCATGATTTTTTCTTCCGAATTCCATTAATTTAGATTTTTCGAAAATTTGTTCTTCAAGATTTCTAGAATTTTCTGGCTCTTTTACATGTTTTAATTGCAATGTGCAACAGTTTTTCTTTTAAATTACATCAACTCTTTTCAATGGTTCTTCCACTTTCTCTCTTAAATTTATTTTAATATTTTATTTTATTTCATTGATTTTTTTACTATCGCCTCATTTTGATAGATTTCTACTTATAAAAAAAGAATTTTACGATACAAAATTTGTAAAATTTTCCGGAAATTTTTCATGAATGTTATGTTCTTGAGCGGTTGTAGAAATTTTTATTTTTTTAGATTCATCAAGATTTCTTGAATTTTAAAGCTATTTTTCTATTTTTAATTGGAGTTTTCAACAATTTTTTTCTAAATTGCAACAATTACAATTCCAAGCGTTCATCAATATCGATTTCAAGCATATTTTTCAATTTTTTGTTTTATTTAAAAAAAATTAAATCTAAATCTAAAAAATAGATTATCAGGTTCCAAAATTTGTGGAATTTTTCATAACTTTTCTGTAAAGTTACATAAGTTTTTTCAGAGTATTCCAGAATTTTGAGCAATTTTCTTGACTTTTACAGTTTTTTTTGTTTTTTTGAGAATTTATCACAAATTTTTGTTCTATATTATCGAATTTTTATAACAATTCTTTCTTAAATTGCAATAATTATTTCTAAGCGTTCTCTAATTTAGTTTTCATTTTATTTTCTCTACTTTTTATTGTATTTTGTTTTTTTTAGACATTAGAATATTTCTAATAATAGTTTATTTCATTAAAATTTATCACTATTTATTGCCTAATTTTTTTAGAATTCCTGTAATACATTATTACATTAATTTCCTGTTCCTAATTTATAAAATTTTCCATGATATCCTTATCTGAGTGGCATTTGCTTTAAAGGTTCTAAAATTTTGAGCAACTTTTCTTCCTTATTTCTAAAATTTTCAAGCTTCTCTCACTTTTTTGGTCAATTATTATCAGAATTTACAATTTCTCTTTAAAAATTGCAACCATCCTTTTCAACCGTTATTTCATTTTATTTTCGAGAATAATTCTCAGATTTTTATTTTATATCATTGAATTTTTCCACTTATTGCTTCATTTTTTCAGAATTTCTTGTTACATTTTAGAATGTTTTTGAATTTCACTTTCCAAAATTTGTAGAATGTTCCCCGATTTTTTCTTTAAAGTTTTTTATAATGGTTCTAGAAATTTTTAGCAATTTATTTCCAATTTTTTTTAGAAATATTCAGCTTTTTTCTTAATTACTTAATGGGAATTATCTAGTAATGTTTCTTTGTAACTGTGAAAATAATTTATTTGAAATTCTTCTTATAAGTTGCGAAATATATCAACAAGAGTTCTTTACTTAATTAAAAACACAGTTATATTCCTTTCTTCACTTTTGATTTTTCACAGCTAAATGTACATTTCGGGCAGTATGTACCCATTATCAATAGCTAACTATTGTACATTTAGCTGTGAAAAATAAAAAGTGAAGAAAGGAATATAACTGGGTTTTTAATTAAGTGATATTTAACCTTCACATACTCAAGTAACTACATTAAGAGTTCTACAATTTTCCATCAAATTAGTTTTAGTTTTTTGCGAATAATCCACAATTTTGTCCCTCCGTACCCTAACCAAACTTCGGCATCCTCCTAATCCTTTACACAATCCATCTAATCAGCTCCTCTATGATACGACTTTAGTTATCCCTATCCTAGAACGCCTTCGATTCCTAACAGAAAAAATCTCCAAAAATCCTTTCAACTTCCATATATTATCCCAATATTGTCTTTCCAGAAACCCTAATATAAACCCTAATTTTAAAAATCCCAATTCAACATTTTTTCCATTTTTTCGAAAAATGTCCATCAGTTTTTGCTCTAGTAGTAGTAGTAGTAGCAGTGTTTTGGCTGTCGACCACGTGGTCCTTCCGCCGTGTGTCATTTGTGTATTTGTGTGTGTGCAAATGAACTTGTTACTAAAGCACCATTAATTATATCCCAATGGTGAATGGTACCGGTCACCCATCTAACTGCTGACCTGAACTAACGTTTTTGTTCTATTTTACAATTACAACAATGAAAATGAAATTTCTTTAAAATTGCAACAATTAAATAATAATAATAAACATCTTCATTTGCAGAAAAAAGAAGACAATTTACTAACTAACAATATGACAATAATATGTCACAATAGTTTATGTTTCTGTCTAAATTTTAGAAAAATTTTAATTTTACTTTCAAAATTTATAAAATTTTGCATGATTTTGTCTTTCAAGTTAAGTATTTTTTTTTCGGGTCAGTTTTTCTAGTTTTTTCTTATTTGTTTATTGAAAAATTATTTTTCAATTCTTCTTTTCAAGAATATTTGTCACCAATTGGATTATTTTGTCATATTTTGTTTCAATAAATTTTATTTTTTGAGAATTTCAAATTCAAGAGTTTTGCATGACGTAAGTTTTTGTCAACGCCACTAGAATACTTAAGAATTTTTTAAATAGCTTTTTACCCCATTTTTCTAAGAAATGTTCATTAATTTTTGATTTTTTTATCAGCAGTTTGCAGCAGTGCAATAAATTTCGGATTTAAATTGCTTCAATTCTTTTTAAGGTTTCCTTTATTTTGTTTCTATGAATGTTTCTTAATTTGTTTGCGGCTTGTCATTAAAATTTTTCACCATCTCTTTCCTCATTTTTTCGGATTTTTCTTAAGAAAGTTTAGAACTTTTTTAGAATTACCCGTTTCAAATTTACAAAATTTTTGAAGAAATATCCATGATTTTGTTTTTCAAATTATATTTTCTTTAATGGTTTAACGAATCGAATTTACGAGCAATTTTAATTTGTTTTAAATAAAAAAAATCAACAGTTTTCGTTTAAAGAGAAAACATCTTTATTATTTGAAGTAAATATTTTTACAATTTTTGTGAAGTGAAGTGCGCAGACTCGAGATTTCTTCTAATCAGCTTCTATCCACCTGCGGTCTTTCAGCCTCGATTTAACTGTTTAAAAACATCATGATTACTAATGTCTTACGAAATTAACTTTCTTCTGTCATTTAAAGGTTATGATCGCTAATGCCATTATGAACTGATGATATGAATTGATGAATTGGTTTATTTTGTCGGAATTTATAATAATTTCTGTTTTAAATAGCCAGAGTTTCATTTTGTATTCAAGAATATTTCTTAGTTTTTATTTTATTTTATGAAATCGCAATTTTTAAAGATATCTTGTCTCATTTTGTCGGATTTTAGTACAAAAATAATAATAATAACAAAGTTTATTAACAAGTTTTAGTATTGCGTTTATCAAATTTGAACAATTTTTGCAAAATTTTTCATAATTTCCTTCTCTAAGTTAGGTTTTCTTTAATGATTTAAGAATATTAAAAATGGCGTAAACTGAGAAGACGTGTATTATATGCAGACGACAAGTAATTGGCGAAAACTCAATTACAAAGTGTACAAATTGTGACAATAGTGCTCATAAAGGTTGCATTAATAACAATCTCCGTAGTTGGATGCGTAAAATCAGTGAAGAATGTTTTGTGTGCTGTAAAACCACGGATAAGGCATCGAGCGTCGATGATAAGGAGCATGAATTCCACGGTGCCATGGGTCACGGTGACCCCGAAGATCGCGACAAGGCAAGTAAATTAGAAATTAAATATTTAAAACAGTTGTTAGCGGAAAAAGACACTGTTATAAAATGCCAAATGGTTACCATTCATACCCTAGAAGAACACATAGTCGTTCTAAAGCAAGTTATATCATCATCAAATTTAAATTCCAATCCTCTGCCATCTGTGAATGTGGAGGACAGACCCGTTCAAAATAACGAGTCGGCAAAAGAAGTTGATAAACAATCATTGACAACCGTCGAGTTAACCAATGATAATAAAACCAGA
Organism: Ontholestes murinus; assembly: GCA_963969525.1. Taxonomy (NCBI): domain Eukaryota; kingdom Metazoa; phylum Arthropoda; class Insecta; order Coleoptera; family Staphylinidae; genus Ontholestes; species Ontholestes murinus. Next base: position 63,003,377 of record OZ018388.1, read on the forward strand.
AATAAACAAACGGAGAAACAAAATACCATAACAACGACGTCGCCCAGTTACGCTAAAAATATTAAAAAAAGAGACAATTTTTCGACATCAGCTAAAAATCAATTCAAAACCAATGAGAAAAATATTACAAAGATGTCACCAATTATCGGAAACAACAACTCTTGTTCAGAAATTAAGGCCGTTGAAAAAATATCGAGAGTATGGATCCACGCAACAAGATTCTCTACGGATACCACCGAAGAAGATCTAATCAATTATCTAAAGAAAAAATCATGCCGTGATGATATAATCTGTACAAAAATTAATAGTAGGGACAATTCCACATATCGGGCTTTTAAAGTCGGATTTCCAAGCAATTTTAAAGATGACGTGTACAACCCAGCATTATGGCCAAGGGGAATAGCTGTTTCTGAGTATAATTTTTTTCGTGGACAACAATCACATCATAGACCAAAATCGACAATTTTTCCAGCAAGTGGAAAAACAAATAGTAACAAATAATAATCTAAATGTTTTCTATTGTAATATTCAGTCACTTAGATATAAAACGTCTAGTATAATGGCTTATATACATAACAAGAATTATAATATTTTAACATTCAGTGAACATTGGCTCCATCCGGGTGAGGCAGAGTGCACTTCATTAACGAATTACACATTAGGATCTCATTTTACTAGAACTGTTAATAAGCACGGAGGGAGTATAATCTATGTACATAATTCTGATAAATTTATACCACGCCCAGACCTGGTCAAATTTTCGATAGAGATGCATAGTGAGTTTTCATGTGTATTTTTGACTAACCACAACTGTTTAATTATTTCGTTATATAGACCCCCTTCGGGTGACATCGATATATTTCTACAGAGTCTGAACAATTTACTTTGTAAAGCAAACCTAAATAACCACGAAATCATAATCACTGGGGATTTCAATATAGATTTCAACTCAAATAATAATAAGACTGAAAAAGTCAAGCTTTTTTTGGAAACATTTAATTTAATTCTGACTATCCAAATAAGTACGAGAATAAATAATTGCATTGACAATATAATAATTAAGAATAACCTTAATTACGTATCAAATGTGTCTGACATACTTCTCTCAGACCATAGGTCACTATCAATTTCTTTAGAAATGCAAAAACCAATTTATAATAAAATTGAAAAAACTCACTGCAGACCTACCACTGACATAGGTCTTTTTAACTTCCATTTCCAATTACAGTTAATCGATTTTGACTTTGTTAAAAATTCATGTGATAATATAGATGACAAGTTTACTCGGTTTATTAATATTATTGCAAGCTGCGTGAGACAAGCTTTTCCGATCAAAATAATACAGTTAAAGAGAAATGAAAAAATACGTTGGTTCAATAATAATATCAAGAAATTGCGAAATGATTTAAATTTTTTAGTTGAATTTTATAATAGATACCCTAGTGATGATCTAAAGATTCTTATAAAATCCAAACGATTACAGTACAAACAGGAAATTATAAAAGCCAAGAGAAGTGCTAACGATAAACACCTTCTTAAAAATAACTCCTCTCCAAAATCAGCTTGGGAAATCATTAAACAGGAAAATCCATGTTTGATTAAAAATAAAGCTCTATTGAACCTGATTCATTTAACTACTTTTTCACTAACATTGCATCAGAACTTATTAACGAATTATCACATACCAAAATTGATCCAGTAAACTATGTTCAAAACTATATTCAAAATGAAACGGAGGTTGATGATTGTTTTATTATAAATGAAGTTAGCTTAAACGAAGTCAGGGATGCAATTGAATCAATAAAACCTAAGTCGAGTAGGGATATTTATGACTTAAACTCCATATTTATAAAATATGTAATCAATATAATTCTAATCCCACTAACATATTTAATCAATGAATGCATTCGATCTAATAACTACCCAAACTGTCTGAAAATATCGAAAGTCATTCCAATTTTTAAAAATAAAGGAGAAATAAGTGATATGGGAAACCATAGACCCATTTCCATTATACCAATTATTTCAAAATTTTTTGAAATTCTTATAAAAAAGCAAATGGTTTCATATTTAGAAAACAAAAATATGTTATCAAATAGTCAGTTTGGGTTTAGGTCAAATTGCAATACCACCAAAGCCATTGCTGAATTAATCGAGGAAGTATCTGATGGCTTGGATAGGGGAAACTGGATTGGAGCGCAATTATGTGACCTATCCAAGGCATTTGACTGCGTTTCCCATAATTTATTAATTGAGAAGCTAAAATTATATAATTTCTCTGCGAACAGTATAGCTCTTCTTAGTAGTTACTTAAAGAACAGAAAACAACAGGTATTTGCAAATAACAAATTTTCTAACATCGCAGATATAAAATACGGTGTCCCTCAGGGATCCGTCCTAGGGCCTGTACTGTTTCTGTTATACGTAAATGATTTACCTGCTGCAATCGCTGATACGAAGACTGTACTGTTTGCAGACGATACAACTTTAATCAATACTCACTCAAATCTGGAAGTACTCAATGAAATGATGCGGGAATCTCAGTCAAAGGCAGATACTTGGTTCGCTTCTAATCAGTTAACTCTCAACAGAGATAAAACAGAAAAAATGATATTTACTCTAAAGCATAATCAGGAAATAAATAATCGTACAAACATCAAACTCCTAGGTATACTAATCCAACCAAACCTATCATGGGAAAGCCACATAACCGAACTTTCGAGCCGATTAGCAAAATCGATTTATGTTATTAGGAATATGGTTGGATTAGTATCGATGAAAGTGTCATGGTCTTGCTACCATAGTTTGTTTTGTTCAATAATAATATATGGCATCTTGATATGGGGCCATTCTGTACACAGTGAAAAAATATTTAGACTACAGCGTAAGGTAGTAAGAATTATTACAGGACTTAATTATAGAGATGATGTACGTGAAATGTTCAAAGTGCACAAAGTATTAACATTTCCGTGTTTATATATCTACTACTGTGTACTGTATGTAAAATCTAATTTAAGCACTTATGAAAAACATGAAAATGTACATAATCATAATACTCGGACCAAAAACAACATAAGAAATAAATTTCATAGAATTGGTAGGACAAGAACGGGAATTAATTATTATGGGCCGGTATTTTACAATCATTTGCCATATGACATTAAAGATTTGCCTCTTGCTTCATTTAAACTACGAGTAAAAGAATTTCTTGCAGTGAAGGCATTTTATTCATGCGACGAATATCTGAAGAGCTAACTATACTGGACGTCTTATGCCTAAGTGTAACATTTTAATGTGTACTTATTTTTAATTTTATTGACTGTAAAAATATTTTATCTTTAAATTTTTGTTCATGTAATTATATATCATGTAAAATTATAAATATTTTGTATATTGTATACTTTTAATTCGTAAATATTTCTTTAATAATTGCTTGACTTGTGTAAAAATTGTTACAATTTCTAGCACTAATAAATTATTATTATTATTATTATTATTATAATTTTCAGGCAATTTTTCTTCCAAATTTCTAGATTTTTATATATATATTTTTTTATAAAAGTAAATTTTTTTAATATAAATTGTATCACTTTTTATTTTAGTTTATTGGAATTTACAAAAAAAAAACGTTTCCAATTGCAAAACTTGTTTGGTAGTTTTGTCATTTTGTTATTAGTGGTTAAAAGTATATCCTTTCTTTAACAGTTTTATTATTAATGAACTCTCAGGGTTCGAAATGTACTATAGTTAATAATAAAACTGTTGAAGAGAGGATATACTTTTAACCACTAATAATAATAATAATCTTCAAGCACTCAAGTATTTAATCAGAAATTGTCATTTTGTATTCAATAATATTTTTAATTCTTTTTTTTTCATTAAAGTTTTAATAAAAATTTCTAAACATTACCAGTATTTTCTTAAAGGTTTTTTTAGCAATCTCTTTTTTGTTCTTCAATTTCATTTTCATTTTCTTCAAGCGTTCTATTTTGTTTTTCTAATTTATCAGCAAGTTTTCTAGGTTGTTCAGAATTTTTACAACTCTTGGTATACTTTTCTGGAAATTTTTAGTAAAATATCTTGTAGCATCTAAACAATCATATAAATTTCTAGAATGTCGAGAGTTGTTCACAATTTGTTTACCTTAATTGCGGAAATTATTTCCATACTTTTGGAAACTTCTTAATAATTGGTATCGCATCCTTGTCAATAGTAAAACCAAATGTTTCTAAGTTGTTATCCTTTTCTTGCTGAGCTTTCTTCGGCCATTGATGTAATTCACTTTTCTTGTATATTTTTGAGCGTGGTGGGGTGGCAGTTGTAAATAAGGATATTTCCATAGTCAAGTCTTGTTGTTTAAAGGTCATTCTTATAAAGTACGCCGTTCGATTCTTGAAGAGTCAAAAATCTAGAAATTTTGGGGATTGTGAGCTTTGAAGGTGAGTTTCGGGTCGAAGTGTATACCTAAGTATTTGCGAGTGGCCAAAGGATGAAACATTTGGTTATTTATGGATATTGAAAATTGGAAGTTGATAGGTAGGTAAAAAGAAATAAGGAATGGAGATTTTTTTGGATTTATAGAAATTTGTTATTTTGTATCAGACCCTGGAGAGTGATGTGGGTTTTTGGTTATGTATGAGTGTGTGCGATTAGCGCAGTATTATCCGTATACAGAAGAGGGGAGGCAGATTTGTCTAAATAGTTAGGATCTGGGTTGTAAATATCAAGGACGAGGTGGTTGTAAATAAATGTTGAAAGAGGGCATCTTTGAGGCAGGAGCTGGATAGGGTATTTCGTATTTGAACTTGTAGGTATCTGTCGTAGAGAAAGCCGTCCAAGAGATTGATTAGATGTGAACTATATTAAGGAAGCTGTTCCAAACGAAATCAAATATTTTTTGAATAATTTAAAACTACAAAAATAGTTTTTGAATGTCTAGGAATAACATAGCTGATTAACCTTTAAGGCTTGCTGTTTGACAGTTAGACGTGAGGATATATAAAGGTAGAGTTGAGGAATCCAAAGTATTAGATAGAAACCAGGTCAACTATTCAAGACGTGATTTTATTTTGTATTATGGTTTTGAACAATTTTTAGAGAACTGGAAGAAGGGAACATATGATTTAAAAAGAAATTTTTGAAAATTCATAAAACAAACAATTAAGAAATGATTTAGGAAAAAAATAAAATTTTAAAAATATGTTAAATTTTTTAAATTAGCTATAGAAACATATTAACATTTTTTTTTAAAACAGTATACCAAATTAAAAGTAACCAAAAAGAACGAAATACAAATAAAAAATATAAATATATTGCAATTTTAAAAGAATAAAATTTTTTCAAAAAATGATCAATTAAAGATGTATTTATTTATTAACGGGAACAAAATTATTATAATTATTTGTAAAAGTAAATTTTAGAGCAAATTGTGACAAAAAAACATTTTCAAAATTTACTTTTACAGATCTCAATTGTTAAAAACAGTTGATTCTTTTCTTATTATAAGATTATAATTTACTTATAACCATTGGATATTATTAACTAAAAAATAATTTAAAGTTGCCAAGAAAAAGAGATAAATTTAAAATGTTTTTACAGAAAAAAAATATTTGAAATGTATATTTTGTAAAACAATGAAAATTCTGTAAGATAACAAAAAAAAAGTTTCTATGATGTGGAATATATTTAAATTATAAGACAGAGAGTAGAGGGCGCTTGTAAAACATCTAAGAAAACTTTAAAACCAATATTGTCTCTCTAATAAGTGACGATTGATCTGAGCGATGCTTTGCACTGTCGCTTGTCGCAGTTCGACCAGTATGCGAGTTTTTGTTTCACATACAAGAGATTTTTGATACTCCCACAAGAAAAACTCACACAAATAAATTTCTGGAGAGCATGGAGTCCATTGTAAATCACCGAATCTGGAGACAATGTGATTCGGGAACATTTATCCAATAGCAGCCATCGACAGTATGGGCCGAAGCTCCATCATCTTGATGCCAAACCTTTCGCAGATACATTCGTCGTCCTCTCAGCTCAGTTCTCAAGTCCAAGTGTTCCCGTTTTCCTCAAAAAAGTAGGGCCCTATGACACCAAACTTCCCGATGCAACACCACCCAGTAACTTTGGGGCTGTGTAATGATAATTAATGTAGAGTTTGTGGATGGAGGCCCAGAACCGGAAGTTTTAACGATTCACAACACCATTGAGTTGAAAATGAGCCTCCTCGCTTATCAAAATCACATTACGCTCATATTAAAAAGTTGCATTGAAACATAATAAAAAATTTGAATAATTATGAAGCCGGAACTATAAATCCTAATATATCGGACCATTTAGGCCAATATATTAAAACACAGATATCAATTAAACAAGACGTGCAAATTGTTACAAAAATTCACCTCAATATTAACTTAGTAGAACAACTTCTTAGTGATGACTTTATATTATCTTCTGAACAAGAAGATGTAAATTCAATTATGACGCATTTGATATTCATTCTAACTGAATCGCTAGCACAATCGAACAGACGTAAAAATAATAAAACTATAATCAACACACACACGCCAGAGCTAAGTAACATGCGAAATGAAGTGAATTTTCTATATGAGAATTACAAACTGACAAAAAATATTAAGGATAAGGACATTTATACAAAAAGAATTACATTAATAAAATGTATTAAAATCCTTTAGTTCGTTGTAGAAAATTAAATAATAAATATAAAAATACGAAAACGTTTCGTGAATCTACAACAATGAGTCTTACTAAGACTACAAAACAAATTAATTTGAAACAACTACTTCTCTAGCTAATACTTCGACAGACATTGTATAATACAAATTAATTTGCGTGTTACAAATAGTACAACTATCAAAGCAACACTAATTTGAATGAAATTATTTCTGTTGAATAAACTAATAAATGATAAAATGTACTTTAGATTGTAAAGTACATTGAAGAAGATTTCGAGAATTGTACCCATTCATAAAAAAAAGGGGATAAAGACGATTGCTCCAACTATAGACCAATTCCCATTATTCCCATAATTGGAAAAATAATGGAGATTTTGATCAGGCATAGGTTGATTAAATATTTTGATAAAAATAACTTCTTTACTGATTGTCAATACGGATTAAGATCCAACCGAAGCACTGAATCAGCTATAGATGAGACAATAAAAGTGATCTTAACTAACATTAACGAAAATAAATACACATCCATTACGCTCTGTGATTTATTGTTACAAAAACATCAATTATATAATATCCATTAGACTTGCATTATACTTTTTTAAATTGTACCTTAGCGATTGTAAGCAATGTTTCTGCATAAATGATAACAAGTCTGATATACAAAAGTTAAATCATGTGATTCCTCAAGGGTCTGTATTAGGACCCATTCTATTTATTATATATGACACCTCATTTATTTGTCATCAAAATGATACTGTCCTCGAAAATATGGTAGAGGATGCCAGAAACAAGATAACTGAATGGTTTTATGCTCATAAATTAAAATTGAACGATTTAAAAACATAGAAATTACAGATCGCCCCACACATAAGAGGTACTGTTACAAACTCATTGACAGTTCTGAGCATTCGTCTTGACAATCAATTAAAGTGGTTAGATAATATTGATAATCTATCAAAAAAACTATGTAGTTCTTTGTTTATGTTAAGAAAACTTGACAAGCTAGTCTGCAAGCCAACATTAATAACTGCATATCATGGATTATTTTATTGCCATATATTATATGGTTTACAAAAAAAAAACAGTACGTATATTAGCAGCAAAATGGATTCATGTAGGGCACATTTCAAACAGTTCAATTTGCTGGGGGTACCTGCCATGTTTATTTATAAAACATGTGTGTATATTCACCAAAACAGAACTAAATTCATAAATGTCAACAGATCCCATTCATATTCAACAAGATATGGATCTAATATATTGACATTTAGGGATAAATATGTCAGGGTAGCTGTCAATAAAATTCAAGGAGGTTTATATAATAAATTACCAGAACATATTAAAAAAATAAAATTTAAATCCTAATTGAAAAGCTACCTTATTGAAGTGGAACCATATACTATGCAAGAATTCCAACGTATATGATTCTGCGAGAGATTAGTGAATGATTTTGATTTTGGAGCATCGTTTCAGCAAAAGCCTCACGTTGTGATAGACGGTCTCCTTCAACTGCTGCACAACTATCATTTTATAGGGGTGAAAATGTAAATCTTTGTAGATAATTCCCCGTACTGAAGTGTCGGACACTCATATTACGTAACATAGCCTACTTCTTTTTCATTAAACTGCCTCTACCACGAAGGGTATTAACCCATTGTTGTGTTTTTTTTCGGCATATCTCTATGGCGAGGAATGTAAAACCTTCGAAAAGAGACCTTAGTCCCCTTTCCGCCCCCTCACGGTTTAGTACTATACATATTCCAGAAATAGATAGATGTTTTTTTTCTTTTTTTGAGGTTATATAGTATTCTTACTTCTTGATGGTATTATTTGGAGGAAGAGATCTTTGGATGGTTTTAAAAGTCATATGTCAGATATGTACATTGTCCATCGTTACCAGGGAAAAGGTAGATCCAATGAGGAGTTTCTCTTCATACAAATCCCTAGGGTTGAACGGGATTTATCCGGCTCTGATACAGTAGGGCGAGGATGTTATCCTGGACACCCTCGTAGGCGTGTACAGGGGTGTATTACCTTCACACACTCTATGCATGGAGGGAAACTAAAGTAATCTTCATACCAAAACCAGGATGCTTGGACTACACCACAGCCAAAGCATACCGACCAATAAGCCTCACATCTTTTCTATTAAAAATACTTGAGAGGCTCTGCGATCGATACATTAGGGAAATAGTCTTAGTGAAACACCCTTTACATCCCAATCAATACTCATACTGTGAAGGCAAGTCGACGGACTCGGCCCTGCACACCGTGGTGAGCAAAATTGGTCGATCCTCCGAGAAAAAAACCTTCACTCTGGCGACTTTTATGGACATTGAAGGAGCCTTTGATAAGACCGCCTTCCCAAAGATAACAGCGGCACTTCGACGGAGGGGAGTTCAGTGGCTCTAAGCCAGTGGATCTCCAACATGTTGCAATAGAGAACAGCCAAGATTTCAATAGGCGACACGAAACTTGTATGCCGGGTCGCAAAAGGTTGCCCACAGGGAGGAGTGCTGTCTCCCCTACTATGGAACCTAGTCGTAGATGAGCTACTGAAGGCACTGAATAAACAGGACTTTCCGGCAACTCGGAAAGTATGCTAGCTAAACGTATGTCAGAGGCTCTTGGCACAGTAAACAAATGGTGCACATACCAGGGTTTATACGTAAATCCGACTAAAACGGAAATGGTATTGTTCAGAAGGAGAAGGAAGATTAAAGATTTCAAACCACCAAGCTTTGGGGGCGAAGAACTCACCCTGAAAGATGAAGTCAAATACTTGGGCATTCTTCAAGACAAAAAAACTAAACTGGAATGCCCACCTGACGGAGAGATCTAAGAAAACATGCATAGCCCTCTGGCAATGCAGACGTGCTATGGGGAAAACATGCGGACTATCTCCAAAGGTAACCCTATGGATCTACACAGCCATAGTGCGGCCAATGTTGGCATATGCATCATTAATATGGTGGCCAAAAACGACCATGAAATTAGCTGCAAGGCTCCTAGACCACGTTCAAAGTAGCGCCCTTTTGAGCGCGACAGGAGCCATGAGAACAACACTAACAGCGGCTTTAGAAGCCCTAGAGGATCTAAGGAAAAGTAATCCCGAGATTATGATGCCGGTGGACAACATCCCTCGAAAATACATTTTCAACAGGAAGCTTCAAATAGACCTGAGATTCGAAAACTCAGGAATAGGAAGCAAGCACAAAGACATTCGCATATACACTGATGGGTTGTCAACGAAAACAGGAGCTACTATAGGAATTTTCTGCAAAAACCTATCCCTAAAAAACAGTACTGCTTTAGGTAAGATAATGAGCACACCAACAATGGTGGAACTCGTGGGTATACTGTATGCAGCAAAAGCAATCTCTGACAAGAAGATTAAGGCTAAAAATATACACATTATAACGGATACCAGAGCGGCAATCTTGTCCATTTCCAACTGCAAAATAACCTCAGCATTAACGTTGGAATGCTGCGAAGCCCTGAAAGAAGTGGATCGTGACAACGAGGTAACTCTATGCTTGGTAAAAGGACACAATAGCAGAGGGAACAGAATAGCAGATGGTTTGGCGAGGAAGGTATCCGGACAAACGGTAAGCGGATCGAACCCCTCCCTGCTGCCCTCTCTGCTAGATCTGAGTACCCTACTGAAAACTGAATCAATCAGATGCCATAAGGAGCGATGGGATAACATACCTGGCTATAGAGTCTCAAAAAATTTCATCGCAATGAACACCAAAACGGCCAGATACTGTATGCAACTGTCCAGAGAAAACCTACGGAAGGTGGTGGGGCTTCTTACAGGACACTGTAATTTACTATCACACCTGCACAAACTGGGACTACAATCTAGTCCTATCTGCAGAGGGTGTGAAGCAGAAGAGGCAACCGCGGAGCATGTACTTCTAGACTGCCCTGTGTTATCCAACCTACGTAAATCCACAATGGGAGAGGGATGTCTAAATCCATCAGACATCCTCTTGCTGCAGTCCTGGCATTTGTAAATGCCTTGGGTTGGCTTGACCGTGGCAAGAAATGAGGACTCAGATGGGAGGACGCACAAAGGGCCCATTGGGGTCTACGTGCAGCGGAACACTCTGCCCTCCCATCGATTTAAACCAGAACCAACCAGAACCATGTACATTGTCAAGGAATTAATTTCCAGAGTCTGTATGGTTGGTCATTGTGTCCGAGTGTAGGTTGCAAAGAGTAATGTCAATATTGTTCGTCACTATGTTTTTTGTCCTAGGATTTATGATCTTTTGAATAAAATCGGTTTTCCGGTACTTGCTGAGTTTTTGATCTTTGATTGCCAGTATTGTGTTACGTTAGAACTGCGAGCCAAAAGAAAGAAAAAATTTTAAAAAACCGGCTTAACTCGAATTATTGAATTGTTACACCCAGAGTTATGGCAACCAGTGTCTTCCCTAAAATGTTGACTTACCCTGCTGTCAGCCGATAGAGTGGCTGGGTACAAAGTTGTAAAGGAGAGCCACGAGCATAAAATTAAAGTCTACCCTCAGGAAGGTTGGGAGGTAAAAGCTTGATACCTATGATGATAAGTAAAACAAACGATAAACAACCGTGCAGGTTGTTTATTTGTTCGCACGATTTAATCCAAAAATCATTTTTGTACTCTCCAATCATTGTGTGTATGTCATTATTCAGTATGTTAAATTTTTGTTCAAGTGTCATGTCGTTTGTTTGCCTGTAGTTCTGAATAATTGTTGTTTGTATTTTATTAAACGGGGAATATATTTAAAAATGGGATATTTGTAGAGGTTTTTTTTTATAGTTTATCTTTTATGTTGGATAGATTTAGATAGAATTTCCATGGAAAAGAAAATCCTGTTACCGTTAATGGATTTCTTTTCGGAGGTAAATTCTGTCATTTAGTCAGTTGCGTTTGTCTCAGTGTTTGTAGTTTAATATTTTCTTAAAACTGAATGGAAGAGGGGAGCAATTTTGACTCATTCTTATTTAATTTATATTGAATTTCCAGTATTATTTTTTCTTTAAATGACAACGATTTTTAATGGTTATTTCTATTTTTCTATATTCCTTAATCTTTTGTTTTGTTGTTAATTTTTCTTCTAAATTGCGAGCATTTCTTGAGACTGAAATTTTTCAGCAATCTCTTATCTATTTTCAGGAACATAGTGGGGTTTTCCAGTAATGTTTGTTGTTAATTGTAAAATTAATTTAGAAGTTTTCAGCAATTTTTCTTATTTTCCAATAATTTTGATGTATTAAATCGGAATTTTCTATAAATTTCTCTCATAAGAAGCTCCTACAATTTTGGTTTTTCTTTGCCGGAATATTTCAACAGTATTTCATCTAAACTGCAAATATTTTTTTACGATATAGAATTTTCAGGCAATTTTTCTTGAATTCTTTAGAATTGGTTTTTATTTTATTGTTTTATTTGATCCGAATTTTCCAGCGTTTAAATGGTTAACTAAGTTTCTAGAATGTTCCATGTAAATATTTTTTATAATTTTCGGGAATTTTCAGATCACAATTACCAGAACTTTCTTTAAGATTTCTGAAAAATTTTTGTGTTCTTTCTGCTAAGATTCCTTAAGTCTCGGTTTCAATAAACTTTTCTTGTCCCTGGTATTAAAATGTCACTCTTCCAGCTTCACTTTTAATTTCTCCTCTTTGTAATCTATTAATGTAATCTACTTGATCATTTTAATTGTTTTTAAATTTCGTATTCAGAACGCCCTTTTGCAAAGAAATTATATTTATACAAAATAAAACTAAATTAACTTCTTTTGTATGATAGTTTCCTTTTCTGACATTGATTTATTATTTAAATAATAATTAATTTATTATATTATTTAAAACCTATACGAATATAATTATATTTTTAGTAAAAGGCGAAAGATTAAATTATTCGCTCTGAAGAGAGACCAGAGTATATAATAATATAAGATGTAAAAAATTAAATTGTCAATGCAATGATACTAATTTATAAAGGCATCCTAGAGTGCCTTATAACATAAAACTAACCTTATTGGAAAATATAATGAAATATGCAATTCACCTTTATATAAGTTTTTTACATTGGTTCTCCAAGTAATGCAGTATAAAACTTTTTCTCAATCTTGTCTTCGTATCTTTGACGCGCTAATTTAAAATATAAATCGAACGTTTGATCTTCTCATGCACGTGCGCATTCATTAGTATTTCGCAGAGCGCAAAGTAAGCTCCTTTAAGTTGCGACTGCCAGACTAAAGAATAGCAAAATGCATTTTTGTAATAATAAAAAAACTGAATATAATATAAAATCCTTAGAATATGCAATCATATTTTAAAACATAAATGAGAAATACTCACTATGTGCCTTGTCATAATAATTATTAATTGCTGTGGTAGTAATTATTTCGTACAGGGGAAATAAAAATGAACACTAAATCCTAAACTGTATCTTCTACATAGTTTAGTGCAATACTATTTATGACACTATTTAAATTACTGGAATAGGTAATTGTATGATATTAAACAAGGTATTTACAATCATATAAATAATAATATTTTTTATTTATTTAATATTAATATACTATAAACCTTAAAACGATAATGGTTACGTATCAACATTAAGGTTTATATTATATTAACATTACATCAATTACTAATAGTGGTATTACGGTAGTATTGAATAATAAAATTGTAATAACAACGCTGCCAAAAGCTTTATGGAAATCTATAAACTGCAGGAACTTTGGATCCGACCTCAAAGGAATGCAGAATACAGTTATGAAAAGGGATTTATTTCAGCCGAACCTACGTTCATGAATACATGCTGTCGTTGAATAATAATATTCTTAAAAGTGTTTGATATATCCTTAACAGTAAGTAATGCAAATAGTTTTGGATTTATTGACAATGTGCAGATTAATATTATTTTGTTCGCTGCTTTGAATAAAAGTTGAACGTATTCCGATTTCCATATCAAAGAAAGTGTATCTGACGCTAAAAACAGGAAATAATATATGTTGAGGAATAAACAAAGATGATTAACATAAGTTAATAATAATTACTAGTGTTACATCAGGCAGTAGCAGTTTTAACGTCGATGTTCTGTTATGTTTTTTTGGGTTGTTGGAGTAATACTAATGTTCCGACGGGCATAAAGTTTTATTTCACTCAACAATTTTACCTTTTTAATTTCTTTTTTATTCAAAAAGTTTTGTAATTAGGTGTTTTAATTGGAATCCGCGAGACGACAAGGAATTAAAATTTATAAGTATATGTAGGGTGGGTGGGTCTCAATCCCACCCTCCAATCAATAAAACATCATCAAAAAATATTTGAAAATTTTGCTTGAATATATTTGCAATAATGTTATCTTATAAATCAATATCTCAAAAACGAAAGATTCTATTGAGATGAAACTTTAAACTTAAGGTTTTACTGTTAAAAACTAGAACTGAAAAGCTCTTAGGCGTTTTTTATAATTATTTTTCTCGATGTTTTTCTAAATTTGAAAAATATTACATATCTTTTCAAACAAAAGTTAAAGGTAATGAGAAACTGAACAAGTTTTATTAAAACATGTTTTTCATAAAGTTCTTAATTTGCGAGAAAAAAATTAAAAATTAAAAATTTTAAATTTTTATGGTAGAAAAGTGAACAAGAATGTGAGAAATTGGAGAGTGGTGTTACAATTAGGTATTTTAAGAACATGTTAAAGAAGGTTCAGGGGGATGAAGTTAGATCAATAGAAGAGTTAGAGGGTGTCAGAGTGGGATGCGGAGGAAAAGTGAAGGAAACATATGGAAAACTGTGTAATTGGTTAGATGAAGAATGCAGACATGCAAAGAGAGAAGGGATAAAGTCAATAAGATAAAAAACAGGCTTAGGAAAGAACGAGTAAAGGATTAAGAATGTGCAGGAATGAAGCAGAAATGTATAAAATTAAAAAAAAAAATAGGGGAAAGAAAGAGACAAATTAAAAAACTGGATTAAAAATGTAGAGAAAACAGTGCACTTTCATTTAGGATAGGAGATGGAATTCTAATAATAGTAATATCTAAGAATAATTTATATAATCACCCTGAAGATATAGCAATGGGAACAGTGTCCTAGGTTAGCCTGTTCCCCCATTGCACCCTTTGCAGTTGGGATCTTCAACACAAGTAGATACGTTCATCCACTTTGCTTTTATTCTGTTAGAGTTATGTGTTTCAGTATTCAGTTTTAGAGATTGCTTTTTGATAGGAGCACATGCCTCTCATCGGTTTTCAAAGATGCTAACTCTTTTGCTAGAGCATCCGCCCTATCGTTCCCTGCATGCCCAAGCAGCCTTGACCCAGCATAGGGCAATTCTGTTAACTACAAATGCCGTCCCTAGTGCTATAACACATTCATTGGCCAGTCTTGATGAGACCTTGGAATGTGTTAAGATGGCAAGATTGATTTTATCACCAGTTCAGTTACTTTTTGGGCACTAACGACTATCCCTGTGAGTTCCGCCTAGATGATCGTAGTGTCCCTCCAAGAGTACTTTTAGTTTCAGATTTAGTTCGGTACTAAATATATAAGCACTTTTTTTCTTAACAATTCTCCAATACTGACAGCACGCCATTTGTACCTTGGTTTAAAGATAATTACTACAGTTTATTTTAGGATCTAGGGTAACCTCCAGAGCATGAGCTATATAATAATAATAAACTTCCTCATTATTACAAAAAACAAAATACAAGTATACACAGTGAGCATAAATTAATTACACTAAATTACAGTATTTGATTTAAATTTAAAATTCAGTTAAATCTAATCATTTTTATCGATTTATTAAATGATTCCAGACTTTTGCCAAATAAATAAAAATTACCATTACTTAATAACACATTTGATAACCTCATAATTCTAGACAGTGGTTCATAATACCCATAGTTCGCAGTATAAAATGGGATCTTAAAAAGTTTTACATGATATAGCTTCTCTCATCAAATACCAAAAGTCAATACAACTTAATAACTTGTGATAATCTACGTAGTTATTTAGAAGTCTAAATAAGAATATTAAGCCAGCATCAATTCTTCTCTTTTCTAATAATGGAATATACAGACGTACCGCAATATCACTGTAATTAAGCGATAAAACTGGATTGTGAAGTCTAAAGGCTATAAGTCGTATAAATTTGTTTTGAACTTTATTTAAATGCTTAATTAAGAAATTTAGAATGCGGACTCCATATGATTACTGCATATTCCACCAAAGGACGAACAAGAGAAAGATATAAAGTTCTCAAAGTATCAACACTAAAATCTATTCCAAATCTGGAGACAAAACCTAACATCTTTAGAATTTAATTTGTGATTAAAAACATAATTTGCTATCAAAAACAACGCGGAGATCCTTGAGTTCAAATAATTTATCTAAAATAATTCCATTTAAATAATAAGAAGCATTAATGTTTCTATTAGTTAAACGGGGAAAATTTATATATTTATATTTACTAAATTATTATTATTATTATTTATATCATCCTAAAGAAGTAATTCATCCGCAGTTGTACTAATTTTCAGAAATAGCTTCAAGTCGTCCGCATATAACAATACTTCAGAATGCCGTATTACGTTAACTATACCATAAATGAATATATTAAATAAGATAGGTCCCAAATGTGTCCATACAAGTTAATGCAGTGGATCAAAATAGTATAAAAGATATCAACCGCTTTATAAATACATAAACAGTTATTAAACATATCGCGCTAGTTAATTGAAGCAAGAAATGAATTAATGAGTGTATAATTAGCACGACTAAAATTAAAACGTTGAGTATCATAAATGTACTCCTTACTTCTTTACTCATAGTTGAACGAAATTACGTAAGCACTATGATGACTACAAGTATAACATAACAAGTCACGTGCAATGTCAACAACACACATGCCAGCACTGTTAATTAACTTGAAAGAACCAAAAATCCAAGAGAATCCGCCAGAAGCTAGGCTTTACTACTTAAAGTGGATAATACACTTACTCCCATATTGTTAATATTCCATGTATCGCATGGCATATTATAGTCCCCACATATTATGGTGCATTCTGATTTATAAAAATCTGATAGGTTTCACAGTGTGATGCATATTTATCCATTCCAAAAAAAGGAGGAATATAAGCCGCTCCAATTAAGAAAATACTATCATCAAAGGAAGCTTTAACAAATAACTGTTCAACTTCGGTTTGTGGTATTCGAATTAAATCAACACCAAAACGCTTATGAATCCCAATAAGTACTCCACCACCACTTTTTTTACTACTATTAGATATTGATCTATCTTGCCTAAATGTCGTAGTTTGATAAAACAAATTCAGAGCTATTTATTCTATCCGAGAGCCAAGTTTCAACAATAATGATAATGTCATAATTAGCCAGCCAAAAATTGTTTAATTTTTGATTTCAAAGCACCAACATTTTGGAAATAATTCAATTTATTAACTTTTTTGGAAAATTGTTAGGATTTGATCTGTTTCTAGGTCGTTTTGGTAATAAGTTTGGAAATATCATTCATATATTTCAATGTAAGATTTTTATCATTATGACATTTTTTTTTAATGATTTCATTTGAGCTTACTGATTTTTAGTTATATCCGACTGAAGAAAAAATCCTCGTGGAATACTAGTTTTGTTGGCCTTCAAAATTTTACGATCATTTTGCCTACTCCACTCTTTGTGGCTTAATGTTAAGCCCAATACTAGCAATAAGATTATTGATTATTATTATTATAAAAATTCCCGGAGGAAGAGCTGGACAAGATTTTTGTGAAGTAAAACGAGAGAAGGAGCTGGCATGGACGGTCTAAAAGCTGAGATATATGGTTGGTGAAATATCGAATGGCATGTAAGAGAACAACTGAAGTTTCTGAAGTTAAAAAGTCTACTCCAGGATACATAGTATGTCAGGAAACAAACAGAGTAAGTCTGCAGTGTGAGACAATGAAGAGAATAGCGAAAATAGTGAAATGAAATTGTATTGACTAGAAGAGGAGAGACTAGTTAATAAGGTATACAAAGTGTGCGTGTATGTAGGGGATTTTAAGTGGAGAATAGGAAGTATGTGAGTAGTTTTATTGATGCAAATGATAAACAGCTTACACAGGTCGAAAATATATTGATAGTGATAAGACTACATAGATATTAACAAACTATATTACACATCCAAGGTAGAATATAAATAATAAATAAATAAAACAATAAAGTCAGTATATAGACTAATTTATTCATGTATGAATAAAACAGTAAAATCGGCATAGATATAATATTAATATGAAAATAATACACAGTTTTATTTTCATTTATAAAACACTTCACGTAAACTCAAACCAAAAATAATAATATTAATATATAAATAAAATAAAATTTAGTCAGTGTATAGATAAAAACAATGAACAAATAAAATTAAAGTTAAAAAAATCAGTAAATAAATAAAATCGATATAGCAAACATTTGATAAACTTTTAATATAAATAAAATCATTAAAAACAATGTATAGATAAAATCGATGTGTAAATATGATCAATAAAATCAACATGTATATAAAATAATGTATAAATAAAAATATAATAATTAAAATCAGTGTATCAGAGATTACTCTTGAACAAGAAGATTAAGCATATTGTTAAATTTATCCAAAATACATTCATTAAGACTATAATAAGCTTTATTTACTAAATACCTTTTCATGATACCCACAAATTTGGTGAGCGGAAGAGATTTTATATTCGCTGATATCATATTATAAAATTTTAGTTCATTCTGTGATCAAGACAGACGAAGATGATTTGTACAAATATAGTCACTAGACTTGGTGTCATGTTTATGTGTTTCATTGGGTCTTTTGCACCTGTCACTGTGTTATGTAGATGTAAGAGGCATTTCAGAATATACAGAGAATGTAATGTTTAAATTTGTAACTCCACAATTGCCTTTCGACAGTCACTTCTATAGCCAATAGAAGCTAACATTCAAATAATAATAATAACAAATTATACTTGAAAGACCCAAGCAAGAATTTCGTATGTCAGGTGAGACTCGCATATAGAGAAATAAGCGGTTCTCATCGCAAAGGGAGGTAATTTATCACTAAGTTGATGTAGGAGATAGATAGCACTGCACAACTTATTAGACACCATATCTTCGTGAGATTTCCAGTTGAGTCTCGTATCAAGATATATTCCAAGAAACTTAATACTTTCATTAGGGATCGTTTTCTGAAGTGAGAACATTATTTGGGTGGATTTAGTGGATTCACAACTAGTTTGTTTGCTGCAAACCAGTCAGACGCTAGCTGCACCTAATTAACGTTAGTATCGTAGGTAATATCTTTAGAACTAGAACAATAGTGGTATCGTCAGCAAACAGTACCACATATGAACTGGTCACTTTACACGGGAGGTCATTAACATACATTAAAAATAAAAGCGGCTCCAGAATTGACCCTTGAGGTATACCGCACGTTAATTTAATCTCACTTGACCTAGTGTTATTGATATGGACCTGCTGATGACGATAACTTAAGAAATAGGCTATCATACTGCAGCTGTTTGGATGGAAATTATAATAATATAATTTTTGTAGCAATATTTCGTGGAAAACACAATCGAAAGTTTTCTCTAGGTTCAGGTGGCAGCAGAATATAAGCTTTGCTCAAATGCCTCATATATTTTACTAGTAACTGAAATTATAGCTTCTATTGTAGACTTACCTTTGCGGAAAACATGTTTATTGTCATTAATAACATTATTTTTATAGAGATGTTCCACAATCTGACTAAAAAGTATTGATGAAATTCAATAATTCATTGAAAAACTGTGTCATATATGAGTACAAAGGATAATGTAGAGGAGTCTGAAAGAATGTGCGAGGAATGGATTGGAAGAAACAAAAATGTGATTGAATGTATGAGGTAAAATGGTGCCGGGGTAAAACCTTTGATGAAATTTGGGTAGGAAAAAGAAGAAAGAAGGAAATACAGGTATTATTATATATCAGTAAAGGTATTTAAAAAAATAATAAATTTCAATAGTATTTACAAGAATTAAATATTGCAATTTTACATGTTACATTGTTTCAATTGATAGTTTGATTCATCTACAAACAATTAATAATGGATAACAAAGCTGCATATCGATTGACTAATAATTGTTTGAGGAGTAATAAGCTTCACTTAAATAAGGGTAAAGAAACATGATGCGTTGAATTTACAATAAAGCAATCCAAAATATCAAATAACTTTCTAAAAGTAGGCTCTTAGGAAATTGATTTATATAAACTATCTAGGATTTTTTATTGATAACCTTTCTATTCGGCTTGAAAACAAAATTGAGAAAAGTAATATATTTAATTAATACAAACCCTACCTTAATGTCGGTACTCTAAAAATGTTTCGTTTTGCCAACTTTTGCTTGTTTGTATATTAAAGTTGTAAATAACTAAGATTTTCAAAAAATTAGTCCCTCCAACAATTCAAGGCCGTTCGAGCACTTTTGTGAGGTTAGGAAATACAAAAGTGCTCGAACTGCCTCCAGAATTGTTGGAGGGACTATTTTTTTTTACAATCTCAGTTATTTACAACTTTAATATACAAATAAATATGGATTTTCAACACCTAAACGCCTTATCTATCAACCAACCTTTGCTTAATTTTTACTTTTCCTATATAGTATATATAGGGGAAGTATTGATTTCGTGCGTAAAAATGTCTGTGGGCGCTGTATCTCAAAAACGAATGATCCGATTGAGATGAAACTTTAAAATGAAATGAAACGAAAACTGGAACTGAAAAGCTTTTGATGAACATTCAAAAACCGGAAGTGAATGTTTACTCGAGGCTGTTTTTTTGTTTTTTTCCGATATTTTTTTAAATATGAAAAATATTACAAAACTTTTTAAACAAAGGTTAAAAGGAGTGAGAAACTGAACAAGTTCTATTAAAACATATTTTTCATAAAATTCCTAACATTTCAGAAAAATAAAAATTGAAAATTTTTAAATTTTTTCCAATTGCTAATAAACTATTGGAGTTACATGAAATTTATATAACAAATAATTGTAGACAATTAAAAACTTAAGAAATCCCAAGAATTATAATGAAAGTACCTTCATTTTAAAACAAATTTATTGTTTAAATAAGCTTTGTTTGAAATGTATTCTTCCAAAAATTTATTGTTTGTGTGTTTCAAAGGGTGGGATAGTGGCATCCCCCTTAAAATAATAAACTAAAATACTGATTTATATATTTTTTAAAAATTTCTATCCAATTTTTAAAACACTCTCAAGATTTCTAATAAATGCGCTTTCTTCTCTAAATCAATTTATGGTGTAAATTAATTTTGTTTGAATTTTTTGTTGTCTTGAAAAAAACATTGGTTATTTGTTTAAAATTGGAGGGTGGGATAGTTGACACCCACCTGCCCTACATCTTACTTTAAACTAAAATACTGATTTATAATTTAAAAATAACAACAGCAAAATCGCTATAGCTTTTGGGGAAAACAAAATGATAACAATAAAAATACATAAAGGTGGGTCTTCCCTTTCGTACCCTTCAGTTGTAAACAGATTTTACAGAAATCAGATTTAATCACACAAACGTTATTTTATTCAATTTTCCAAGAAAATTTAATACTTCGATCTCGTTGATTGTCAAGGCACTTATTTTTTGAAAATCCATTATCACTTAATATAATAATAATAGTAAACTATTTATGATTATATTAATCCTTAGATTATTTTATTTTTGAGAAATCTTAAAATATGTTATAATAATTAATATTTGCTAGAAAAATCATCTACCTATCCTACTAATATATGAACACTTTGAAAGAACCTTTGTTTTTAATTTTGTTTTATAATTTCATTTAATACTGCAATAGTTTTTAGGAAACTAAAAGTCTGAGTGTGATGAATGTTTAATTGTATATGTAAGGCGGGTGGGTGGCCCCTATCCCACCCTTCAATCTTTAAAACACTCCCAAAATTCCAATGAGTGTACTTTTATTTCTAAAACGACTTATTATTTAAATTAGTTTTGTTTAAAAATTTTTCCTTCTGAAAAATTGTTGCTTATGTGTTTAAAATTGAAGGGTGTGATAGTGATGGCAACAGTGATTATAATTTAAAAAAAATAAATAAAGTGGATGAGAAATGAAATTTACCAAAGTTTAAATTAAAAAATTAAAAATGGTTGAAGAACAAACATTTTTTTTAACTAAGTTAAACAATTTTTTTCTAAAAAATGCAGTTAAAATCAGTTGAATTTTAGAAAAGGAAACAATTGAATTTTATACTAAACAGTTGAAAGTTTTCAGATTAAGAAAACAATTGGAATACAGCTGAAACATTTTTAAAATTACTTTATAAAATCAATCTAAATACGCCTAATTACAAAGAATATTTCTCAAATGAGAAAAAATTGATCCAAAAATCATAGCTAATATTAGAGTAGAAAAAATTAAAAATTCAAATTCAAATTTATTAACGGATTTACCAATACAGCAATAAAATAGATAAAATGGGAGCTATACAATATAAATTTAAAAATAATACATATACATATATTAAACATAATAAAAACTAGTTAAGATTTAAAATGCTATTACTACACAAGATTTTGTTACACTGCTTCTTAAAACTATTGAGCGAAACACTAAACAAGTCGACATTAAACTTACATAATAAATTAAAAAGCCGCATCATCCTACATATAGGGCTATTCATCCCAAAGTTGGTTCTGTGATATTCAGGTCTAAAAGTTAATCGGGTTCTCTGCAAATGTAGAGAAGTTGCATTGAAATTTAATTTAGATAAAAGAAATTTGCAATCAATCAGACCATTGGTTAATTTAAAAAGGAATACCATGTCTCCAACGAACCGTCTCTCACTTAAGAACATTAAATTAAAAGAGCGTAATGAATTAAAATCGTAGTTAATGCCACAACGATAACATAAAAGCTTTAGGAATTTAGTTTGTATTTTTTCAATTACAACTTGGGTGGTGTTGTAATTAGGTGTCCATACTATAGAAGCATATTCTAGGAGAGGTCTTACTAATGTTGAATAAAGTAATTTAAATATTTCAGGGCTAAAGTCTTTAGAAAATCTTTGTACAAAACCTAGAGTACGTGCAGCCTTTGAACTAATATTCTTTATATGAGCAGTAAAAAGAAGTTTACTATCGAGAAGTATTCCCAAATCTTTTATTTGCGTGACGCAATTAAGAATATAACCATTAATATGGTAATCATTTTTTAAAATTTGATGTTTGTTACCAAAAATCATGTGGTAACATTTGTCTAGGTTAAAATTCAAACAATTTGTCATGCACAAGGTCTAACTGAAGCTTTTCAATATCAGATTTACTTATAATGGTTTTATATATTTTGAGGTCATCAGCAAACAATAAAATTTGGGAATAAGTGATGGAGTCTATTAGATCATTATTGAAAATGAGGAACAGTATCGGTCCACAATGTGATCCTTGTGGTACCCCAGATTTCGCATGAATAGCTTTTGAAACACAGTTATTGAGTTTAACATATTGAATCCGATCTAATAAATAATTTTCAAACCACTTAACAATTGCAGAGCCCAGGCCTAATGAGTGGAGTTTACTAATAAGGATTCTGTGATTAACATTATCAAATGCCTTAGAGAAGTCTGTATATATCGTATCCACTTGAGTACCCTTCTCTAAGGCATTAAGTACAAAAACTTGGAAAGTTAACAAATTAGTAATTGTTGATTTGCCCTGACAAAATCCATGTTGCTCATCAATAATGACCTTTTTAGTAGCAAAAATTAGTTGAGATGTAACAAATGGATCTAATAATTTAGGAATTGTTGACTGCAACGATACTCCCCGATAGTTTTTTACATCTCCTCTATCTCCTGCTTTGTAAAGAGGAGTAATAAAACTACTTTTTCACATAGCAGGAAATTGCCTAGTAGTCAAAGAGTTTTGAAACAATAAATAAATTGGTTTGGCCAATGAATAAACACAACTTTTTAAAAATACAGGAGGAATACCATCCGGACCAGACTTAGTGCTGTTATTTAGTTTCGTAAGATCTTCAAAAACATCTGATAATGTAATTGGATACCAATTATTAAAATCAATCTGCCTTTTGGAATTTACAGTGGGAATTGCAAATCCGCTGTCAGTTACATAAACTGAAGAGAAGAAATCAGCAAATAAGTTAGCACATTCCTGTAAATTAGTTGACAATGAATTGTCGAGAAACATGTGTTTAGGAAAACCACTAGTTTTTCTAGATTCTTTAACGTAATTCCAAAAAAATCTGGGATTAGATTTAATTTTGATCTCAACATTATTAATATAACGCCGATAAAGAAAATCATTTAAAGTTTTGCACTGAGTTCTTAAGGTGGAAAAAATACTGTAGTCATACATACAATTAGTTTTTAAACTTTAGATGAGCTATTTTTTTCTCATTTGTCAGCTTTATCAGCTCGCTGTTGAACCATTTAGGAAATTTTCCACTTTTGTACTTCAAAAGAGGTACATATTTGTCTATTGCTATATACAAGATATTATAAAAGACGGTAGTATTTTCATCAATATCAGCATAGTTTAAAGTTCTGTCCCAGTCAATGCCTGACAGGAAACTATTGATCTCCGCAAATTGCGCTCGCTTAAAATCATACTCTGTTACATCGTAAGTAAGTTGTTCATAAGTTGCATTCAAAGGAATACCTAATTCATAAGAATTGTGATGCAATATCAGAAACATCAGAAAAAACTAAATCTAAAAAAATATTTCTAGAGTTAGATAAGTTATTAAGTTGAAATATGTTGTGAAAATCAAAACATTCAGCCAAGATTTCAGCCTTTGCACAACTATTATTATCAGCTAAGACCGTTTCTAGATTACATGCCCACTTAGCATTAGGCAGATTGAAATCACCAACAATTAAGATTTCATCTAAAGGATAATTTGTTTTAATTAAATTAACAGACGTACAGTGGTCCGCATATGCATTCATATCAGAACCGGGCGGTATGTATATCGAATAAATAATTATTTTTTTGTTTATTCTCACAAAGACTTGTTCCGTACCAGTTTGTGAAGTAGGAATAATTGAAGCGTGCAAGTTGTTTTTAACAGCCACAAGCACTCCACCTCCTTTAGATGATAATAAATAATTCTAAATTGCTAAATAAATGCTAATAATATAATGATAAAATCATTCTCTCCTTAATAAAACTTTTTAATTTTACCACGAACAAAAAAAAAACAACTGAAAACCAGCTGATAAATTACAATTACTTAGAAAATGACAGTTAAAAACAGTTGAATTAAATAAAACCAATGGGATTTTATTTCAAACAGTTGCAAACTTTCTAAAAATACACATTAGTCTAATGTTTAAAACAACCAAAGAAATTTAAGAAAAAAATATAACATAAATATAATTTGCTAAGGAATAAAAGTTGAAATCTTTTTTTGGGCAAATTTTGACAAAACTCTTGCACCAATAGATTCATACAATAAAATATATATTATGTAAACTAAGAAAAAATTTCAATTATTTTTCAGTTTTTCAATTATAATTTTCGCAATAATATTTAAATTAAAAAATCTTCCACCAATGGATTCCTACAATTAAATTTATTTAATTAAGTAAAAATCTAAAATTCTAACTTTTGAATATTAAAATTAAAATATGTTTTCGGAAATTTACAAATAATTTTCAATTATTTTTTTTTATTTAACCAAACGTACTCTTGACCTACGACAATAAAATATGCGTTAACCTAGCGCTTATTTTCTCGCTTAAACTCCAGTATACTCTTGACCTACCTCAACGTATAATTTGTTCGAGCGGGTCAGGAGTACGAGATGTCATTTTTGCATTGTTTGTTGAGGTAGGTCAAGAGTACGATAGAATAAGTAATAATCGGGTTTATAAGGTTAAGATATTATTGTGTTTATTATAGTTTAATGAATTGACAAAAACTTATAAAGCTTTTGAATATATAGAAAATTTCAAAAATCTGAACTGCTAAAATTTCGCAACCTGGAAGAGAAATTTATTGAAAAATTTCGTACGGAATTACTGAAAATTAACAGATTTTTTTGGAAATTAGTAGAAAAGATTCTTTAAGAATAAACAAACAAACATATTAATTAAATGCAATAAATTGTCTAAATTTTTGAGATTTTTTGGAAAAATCAAAACTCTTGAATAGTTTTCTACTAAAATTGTGAAAGCAAAATTAAAAAAAAACGAAATGTTATTTTAAAATTTAAGAATTCCAAATAAATAAATTGAAATAATAATTGAAACATATTTGAACTACCGAAAAATTTTTAGACGAAAAAATGCTGAAAAATTCGGTTTGTTGTAGTGGTACAAATTTTTCTCGGAAATTCTGGAAAATTGCAAAAACTTTTAAATTGGTAGAAAAAAAAATGCAGAAATTTAAAAAACTCTCTACTTGGAAAAAAATTCATTAGAGAATCTCCAAAATATACTACAGTATTTAATAAAAAGAGATGTAAAAGCGAATTACTAGTCAACTCAACAGAAATTTTCTTAAGTTGGAAGAGCGATTCATAAAGAAGAAAGTATCTGAAAATTTTCTCTAATACAAAGCAAGAAAAATTGGAAAATTTTTAAATGTTTGCTGGAAAATGCTAAATTCTTGAATTAATTAATTTTATAAATCTGAAAGCAATTTTTTGAAAAACATTTAAAAAAAGTTAAGAGTAAAATAATAAACACTTTGTAACTTTGTTTGTATAACATAATTTATTTACTGCTGACTATAGTTTCGGCATCTCAGCGTGCCATTATCAAAACATACAATGATTAAAAACTACAATTACAGGTATATATATATATATATATATATATATATATATATATATATATATATATATATATATATATATATATAAATATGGAAACAAAATTTAACAAACAGCTGTGAAAATTGGAGTGTACATCAGGTCAACCTGGTGAGTTTCACTCACATAACTGGTGTTTCAGTTCAATCTGTTAAAAACATGAAAGTTACGTGTTCTCCTCCAGATTTAAAAAGGCTGCTAAATAAATGAGCCCAATAAAGGGCTTCACTAGATTTTTGGGTGTCAGTATTTTTATACTAAAACAGGTGTATAATTCGAACTGTAAAGTTCCACCATTTTCTTGAGGTTATATCGGGAGAAGTGAATGCTTTATCTGGTCGCTTTAGGTTAATCGCAAGGAATTAATTTGAAACTATGCAGACAGGTGCAACAAACATTCGTTGTCTGTGGTTTATAGTTTATGTGCTTTTTAGGAGAAAGTGATTTCTTTTAGGAAGAGTATTATGGCAGCTCCCAGTACGAATATGAGAAAAATGATCAAAAGTGAATGTTTATTTGTTTGTTTTTCCGGACTTATAATTAAAATTATAGATATTAAATAATGAATAACTTTATTTAAACATACAGTCATAAATATATTTGTTTTTATGTGAGAAGAAGAAATAAATTTGTATTCTGTACTTCTTTCAAGGCTCAATTATTTTTGATAAATATTTTTATGCAAGTAATTGTTTTCAGTCCACACACTTGATTGAAAACAATAACTTACATATAAAAAATGTTCTGTTTTAAGGCAACCAATTAATAGAATAGAATATAATACGATAGAATAGAATGTATATTTTTATAAACATAAATAAATATTTACAATAATATATAAGTACACATTTCTACACATGTCAGATTACATAATTACAATAGGTTACTCTAAAATGCACTTTAATGTTAATGTTAATGTTAAAACAGATAAAACATATTAAAATATTTGTCTTGACTAAACGGATATTTTACCATTGAATTGTTAAATCATTGA
The DNA here is from genome assembly GCA_963969525.1 of Ontholestes murinus. NCBI lineage: Eukaryota > Metazoa > Arthropoda > Insecta > Coleoptera > Staphylinidae > Ontholestes > Ontholestes murinus. Next base: position 63,030,976 of record OZ018388.1, read on the forward strand.
TATATTCATTATGTGCATAATATGCCTTGAATAAAATAATTGTTTTTATTTAAGGAAGCAGTAGTTTGCTTGGTAGCTCTTTATATTCACTAGGCAATGTATTATATTTTTTTTTGCTAAGAAATTCATTGCGTTTTGGCTCTTAAGCAATCGACATTCTTTCGTCATAACGTTATTTTTATTCCTTGTACAATATTATATTAGTGATTATCAGAGTTAAGATTATATTGATTTAAGTTATTAATAATGAATCTAATACTCTCAATAATTAAACGTGAAGGAACTGCTAAGATATTAAGTTATATATTGCCCAGGCTACTTATAGCTCTTATTGCTTTTCGCTGAACTCAAAAAACCACTTCAGTATTTGACGAATGGCCCCAACAGATAATAGCATATCTAACTATTGACTTAAAAAAAAAGAGTGGTACATTATTATAGAAACTTCTATCTATACATATTTTGATTTGTTTCTAATCATATAATCGGTTTTCGATAGTTTATTGACAATATAGGTCACATATTCCCTCCATGTTAATTTAGGGTCTAAATACACTCCAAGAAATTTTACTTTTTCTGGGTTATTTATTTTATTATTGTGTTTAAGTGAGAATATAATCTGATTCGTTTTTGACGCATTAGACTTAGTTGTTTCGCTAAGTACCATTCCTGTGCGCCTGATTGACCACGCTCCATTCTCATCAAAAGATCACCCATGGAACTATCTTTGTTTAAAACCGTCGTATCATCAGCAAATAATACATATTTTGATAGCATGTCACATGAAGGTGTCACTTATATACAGGGTGAGTTTTTTTAGATGTTCGGTTAAATAGGAAAAGAAGTGTAGATTTATGAGACGAATAAAATTCCACTTTTAAAGTTTTCAAAAAAGTCAAGGGTAACTAGATATTTTGAAAAAAGTAACAGTCAATTTTTAAAAATCAATATATCTCGGTTATTATAACAGATAGAAAAAAACTGTAAAAGACTAAGTTTTAGATAATTTTATAAAAAATAATCAGAATTTTTTTATCGCCATTATTTTCCGAGATATGACGCAAACTTACAATTTTTTAAATGGAAACGGTCGAGCTGATACACTTTATTTCTTAGAGTTTGTATTTTTAGATTCAATATTGGAAGATGCTTATTTTTTTAGCGTTTGGTTTATCATTTTTAATTAGGTTATTACTTCCGTTATATTTGCCATTGAAAAATGTTGGGTGGTCGAATTACGGTTAACACGAAAAATGAATTGTTTAATTACAATGCCTTCAGGCCAACGATCAGGTTGTAGAACAAGCTCGCAATAATTTTTATTTAAACCAATTTTGTAGCAATTTGATCCTAATTTTTTTCACAAACATAATTTTTGTGATTAACAATTAAACACAAATGATTAGATATATCCTCTTCTGTATGCTGTGGTTTTAGTCCACAAATGAAAAACTACATTCTTTTTTCAAATGCTGCTAGATTTTCGTTTGTTGTTTTTCTTGTTCCAGTTAGAAAACTCTTTCGTGTTTATTTTTATTCCCATTATTTTTGGTGCTGGGCCAATTGACTTCGATCAGTTAAATATATGTATCATTTCTAGTTTCCTTTTCGAACACTGGAGTAGATTTCTTATTAATGAGCACGTCTATAGTAACATCATTGTTTTTGTTTTATTTTGTATTCGCGCTTTGTGTTTATCTTCTTGGCTGTACTTTTGATCGAATATTAATTAATTTATTTATTATACTTTAGCTTTTTCTTAACAAAATACACATGAATACAAAAATATAATATCAAATCTACAAACATTTTGGTTGGAAGAAGCTGAGCGGAGTTCATGCGGTTGCGATGATCTTCCACTCTAAATGGACCCGATGATTTATTATTTACATGGGACATCTCTAATTAAAAATTGGAATCTGCATTTCGTCGATTTTTATAATTTTCTATTGCCTGATTTTGATGATGGCGTATTAGACTCAACATTTGATTTTCCATCATGTTGGCATTTACAGGTTTCTTTAAATGCACTTATTGGTGTTTCTTCTAATTTGTTAATTTTTATTTTTAAATTATAATTCTCTTTAATAAGTTGTGACTTTTCTTCAATTTCATTAATCAGCTTACTTAGTAGTACATTGTCCCTTTTTAGGGTACTTACATCGATAGTTTCATCTTCATCAGTTGATGGAGTTGCGTGGTTGACAACGTTAACCTCACTCACACTGTTTATTTTCTTAGGGCATGAGCTGCATAACGGTCCGTGCAAATCCAAAATTGATGGATGTTATGTAAATTGACATCCTTCACATGTCCTAGGATCAGCGACTCGTTGTTTACACTTATTACATTTCACTGATTTAACATTAATATCTTTACAGACTGTTATTGTCGGCGCCATGTTGGCAAATAAAGTTAATAACTAGAGAGTGGATTTGTAGCCATTATGCTTACCCTTAATATTTATAGCATCGAAAAAATTTCTAAATGTGTATAGGAATCTTGAAAAATGTGATTACTTGGCATTAAGAGTTTGTTGCTTTTTTTTGCTTATTTTGACTTTTTATGCTTTGTAGTAACATATATTTATTAAAAAAATTAATGTATAAATTTGTCAAAAGACTATCGACCGGAAGTCTTTCTGCCTTGTGCTGTCCAGTCATATGGCGTCGTTATTGCGTAAAACGATGAAATGAAATCAAATATGGTTGAATTGGGATTTTTAAATTTAGGGTTTATACTTGGGTTTCTAGGAAGACAATATTGGGATAATATATGGAAGTTGAAAGGATTTTTGGAGAATTTTTCTGATAGGAATCGAAGGCGTTCTAGGATAGGGATAACTGAAGTGGTATCATAGAGGAGCTGATTAGATGGATTGTGTAGAGGATTAAGAGGATGTCGGAGTTTGGTTAGGGTACGGAGGGATGCTCGCTCGCTAACTTCAATATTACGGGAGGTCGGATTGCTGGGATTGGTATAGAGGGCACAACCGTAGTCAAGTAGTGGGCGGCAAATCATTTTATAAATTCTAACAGCTGTGCTAGTATTAATCCCATTGTTTTTTATAGGTTAAGCTTCTAAAGCATTTTGCCCTAGAAGTTATTTTATTATATTGTTAATGTAAGAAGCTTCTACTTCGTTATACATGTTTGAATAATTAATAAAACACTTCAACTTTGTTTGTATAACACTCTATATTTTATTTCGTTGACTAGTTTCGGCAACTCAACTTGCCATTATCGAAACATAAGTAAATTAAATCTACGATTTGCACAGGTATTTATACATAAAAATTATTTACAGACAGCGTCAAAAATAGGAGAATACATTAGGTCAAACTGGTCGTTAATTAGTGGAATTCCCGGATTAGCGCGGGCTTTATGGATTTCTAGGGATTCTAAAAGATTCATTTTTCGTCCCTTTTCGGCGTAATGAATAATCGTTAGTACATCCTCTCAAAAAGAATAGTTTTGTTCAATAATGTGTTTAGCAAAAGTGGATTTATCAACTTGATTTAATCTAATAGAGCGCAAATGTTCTTTAAATCTTACATTGAAATTTCGCCCAGATTGACCTATGTAAATTCCTTGACAATTTGAACATGTTAATTTATAAATTCCAGATTTTTCTAGTTTATTTTGTTTTGTTTTTGGATTAAAAATAGAATTACTAATTTTACAATATGGTTTAAATGCAATATTTAAATTATGTTTTTTAAGTACATTTTTGATTTGAACACTACAATTGCCAAAAATAAGTTAATGATTTAAACATTTTAGGTTCTAACACTGAGTTACCTGCAAATAATATATTATTGATTTTACGCATCTTTTGTTTATTTAAAATTTTATCTATTAATTTGACATTATAACCATTACTAAAAGCGATATTCTTTATAATATTGATTTCTTTTTTGAAGGAAACAACTGATAGGGGTATATTTAGTGCTCGGTGGATCATTGAGTTAAATGCTGCCATTTTGTGTTTGTGAGGATGTCTGGAATTGTTAGGAATGATGGAATTGGTGAATGTGGGTTTTCTATAAATCTCGTATGAAAAAATGTTATCTATTCTTGAAATAGAAAGATCTAAAAAGTTAATATGATTATTTTGTTCTGATTCAATTGTGAATTTAATTTTTGGGTGCAAATTGTTAATAAATTGTAGGAAATGGGATAACTGTCTTTCGGTTCCTGTAAAACAGGCTAAAATATCGTCAACATACCGATGCCACATTTTAATATGTCTTTTCCCAAGCGGAGAATTTAATATTTTTAACGTTAAATTTGACATAAATATTTCGGCTAACAATGGGCTTAGTGGTGAGCCCATTGCTAGACCTTCAGTTTGCTTATAAAATTTATTGTTGAATGTGAAGTAATTATTGTTTAAAACAATTTCCAATAAATTTAAAAATTCTGTTTTTGTAGAGACGTTAATGTTGTTCCTGTCAAATGATTCTTCAACTAATTTTAAGCAGTCTTGTGGAGGTATATTTGCGAACATATTTGAGACATCAAATGAGACTAATTTATAACTTGATTCTAGTTTGAATGAAGACAGTTTATTAGTTAATTCAATTGAATTTTTTATGGAGTGGGGATCCTTAAAGTCAGTTAGTTCTTTGTATAATGAATTTAGAAATGTACAGATTTTTTGGGCTGGAGAATTAATAAATGAAACTACC